>CM065717.1:27972200-28127200 GCA_033310375.1 Conus canariensis
GCTTTATTCTCTATTGGAGCTTGCAGCATCAAAAGCCGTTAACATCAAGTGAAGTGGAAGTGGAAGATGAGTGCGCGCGCGCGCGCGCGCGCACACACACACACACACACACACACACACACACACACACACACACACACACACACACACACACACGAGCGCACACACACACACACACACACACACACACACACACACACACACACACACACACACACACACACACACACACACACGTGCGGACGCCGTGCGCGCTTATAGGAAGTGCAGAGAGAGAGAGAGAGAGAGAGAGAGAGAGAGAGAGAGAGGAGAAGCAAACAGACAAGAGACAAGAGACAGAAGCACATGGAAGGGGACATAATGGAGTGGAAGGGGAGGGAAGAGGTGAGAAGAAAAAGAAATGGACTGGGGGGTGGGCGAGGAGGACAGACAGACATACAAAGACATTGCACTATAACAGTTCACTACAACAGTTCACCAGGCCCCACTGGAGATCGAAGTGACGTGTGTCTGTAGGCGACACTCGCGTCGACATACTGCTGGACAGCACTGGGACCGACCTCTGGAATTCACTGACAACTGGACACGCCTGGGCTTATGGCTGTGTCAGGCCAATTGACATAGGCTAGAACACCAAGCCTACATCAAAATGTTGTTATGCTCTGCATAGTTATGCGGGGATTGTCTTCAGTCGTGACAAGCTGCTAGCATAAATTTATCAGTCTCCAAAATCCCCGAAGTCGGGTGTGGCTGCCTATGTGGCGGGGTGGTCAAAAACGGTCATACACGTAATGTTCTCATCCCCAGCTGATGCATTTGTACCATAGTGTTCAGCTGCTTCCGCTGTTTGGGTGATCCCTGGAGTCTTTTAGCCAGGGTACGACAACAACAACAACAAATACAACAACAACTGACAACTGGACATCGTTTGCCGCTAGTCTTGCTTGGTCTTCGGCACTATCATGCATTTATCGATAATTTGTTCGTGTCACCTGCACAACATATTTCCTGGTAGCGTCTTAATGTCATCTGGACAACATTTACTGGTGGTGCGCTTCTGTTATTTGGACAATATTTACTTGTTGTAATGTATACATGTCAACTGCACAACATTCACCGATAATGTCTTAATGTCATTTGGACATTAATTACCAGTACTGTGCTAATGTCATATGGACAACATTTACCGGTACTGTGCTGATGTCATATGGACAACATTTGCCGGTACTGTGCTAATGTCATATGGACAACATCTACCGGCACTGTGCTAATCTCATATGGACAACATTTGCCGATAGTCTGCTAATGTCATCTGGACAACGTTTGTCGGTACTGTGCTAATGTCATCTGGACAACATTGGCCGATAGTCTGCTAATGTCATTCGGACATTTACCGGTAGTGTGCTAATATAATTTACACACTACTTAGCTGTACTGTGCCAGTATGATCTGGACAACATTTACCGATAGTCTGCTAATGTCAAGCGAACAAGATTTACCGTAAGCTTGCTTGTGTCATCTGGACAATATTCATTTATAGTGATATATAGTGCCTGTGCCCAGTGTTTACCGATCTCACGTGATTAGCTCAATTTCTGGCCAACCTCGTCAACAACAGTTAACTTTAGAAAGAGGGTTACACGCTTCTCATTCACTGGACGGAGCAGGCAACTCAAAAAGTTTATAAAAAGAAAAAAAAATGCAAAAAAAAAGTTACACTTATCTTATTCACGCACAAAAACTTACTTTACTAACGCACAAAAAACAAACAAACACCACAACATGGAACAGTTAACTACAGCTAGGCACCTAGAGTTACATCCCTTTTACCCCCCCCTCCCCCCCTCAGAACCTTTCAAATCCTCGGTAGTCTGTAGCCTTCCTGGCTCAAATCAATATCCTAGTGAAAACCTGCAAGAACAGACGGGAGAGAGGATAGTAAGAGGAGTAGAGCAGGAGGAAGGGAATGACAGGTAGATCAAGGGGATTAGCACGGTTGAAAAGTGAGACTAGACGCGGGGGGGGGGGGGGGGGGGGGGGGGGGGGAAGAACAGACGAGCCATGCACAACCACCCACACTCACAAACATCTCCACAGGCACAGCACACTGGCTATGCATAGTTAAACGTGACATTGCAGCAGTCTTTTACAAAAAAAAAAAAAAAGAAAACCAACAAAACACACACACACACACACACACACACACACACACACACACACACACACACACACACACACACACACACAACCCCCCCCCCCTAAATCTCTGTCTATCTATCTATCTATCTATCTATCTATCTATCTATCTATCTATCTATCTGTCTGTCTGTCTGTCTGTCTATGTAAAAATAGTGTTACAATTTTCTGGGAACACTATCGACTAAAATTGTAAAATTGTTATTTTCTCTCTCTCCCTCCCTGCCAAGGAGATGTAAGTACCATACCATCGGTTCCTGAAGAAGCCTTTTGAAAGGCGAAAGATTGGAATGAAAAAAATGAACTCCGTGGGCGGTGTGGACGACGCATTGTTCACCACTATATATATATATATAGAGAGAGAGAGAGAGAGAGAGAGAGAGAGAGGGGAGAGATAGTTACAATTTCCTGGGAACATTATCGACTAAACTTGTAACACTGTTACTTTCTTTGTGTAATCCACGAAGAATGCAGTTCTCTTCTGGTTACGGACATGACATAAATCACGGGAGTGGAAATGAAAGGGGCATAGTTTCACGTATCTGGATAATATCCATCATCAACGGTTATAGAAACGTTTATTTTGACCGGGGCATGAGACGATCGATACCGTATCGCACAGGTTAACAGGAGGACGACGTGTCTATCGTTCTCGTTATTTCTCGTGACTTTTTGGCACCATCTTTACACTGGAAAGTCAGGCTGGAACCATGGCCAGGATAAGTAACCTCAATAGAAAATATAAAAAGATAAACTCTTAAGACACAAGTGCTGAGGGCCAGTTCTTGGAATGAATCCGCAAGGGACTAAATTACAATAAACTAATAAATTCCAAGGATAAGTACCGAGCACCATTCCAACAACTTACAGAGCAGCTTGGTGTTGCAATGACTGCAAGAAATATTCAAATATAAACAAAGCTTGCTCTTATGTCTTAGACTGAAGAAATAGGGGGAAGATAAGCATTCATATCTGCAGTGGTAGATAATTCTGCCTAACTAACAGTATGTGCTTGAGTGGGTGAATGGGGAAAAATAAAATAAATGCTTCTCAAAATGAGCCTTCAGCAAGCTTATAGTCTCCAAGGGGGAGACAATCTCCAATGGGGAAGGAAACTCACTACCATATAACTCCTGAAGGCTCATTTTGAGAAGCATTTATTTTGTTTTTCCCCATTCACCCACTCAAGCACATACTGTTAGGCAGAATTATCTACCACTGCAGATATGAATGCTTATCTTCCCCTATTTCTTCAGTCTAAGACATAAGAGCAAGCTTTGTTTATATTTGAATATTTCTTGCAGTCATTGCAACACCAAGCTGCTCTGTAAGTTGTTGGAATGGTGCTCGGTACTTATCCTTGGAATTTATTAGTTTATTGTAATTTAGTCCCTTGCGGATTCATTCCAAGAACTGGCCCTCAGCACTTGTGTCTTAAGAGTTTATCTTTTTATATTTTCTACTTTTCACCAGAAAATGTAGCTTGTTTTGCTCTTTCATGATTTTCTTTTGCTTCTTAGGTGGCACCTTTGGTTGGTTTTTTGAAAACTCGACAAACATACTACGGTATTGCACACCAGCCTTTTTCGGGGATAGCATTCTTCTCAAAACCGAAAAGGCAGAGGAGTCAAATTACCACTTTCCGCGGTCACTGAGGAGAAACAATCAGGTTTCGAAATATCGGTATCTGACCAGGAGTTATATGGTAGTGAGTTTCCTTCCCATTGGAGATTGTCTTCACCCTTGGAGACTATAAGCTTGCTGAAGGCTCATTTTGAGAAGCATTTATTTTATTTTTTCCCATTCACCCACTCAAGCACATACTGTTAGGCAGAACTATCTACCACTGCAGATATGAATGCTTATCTTCCCCTTATTTCTTCAATCTAAGACATAAGAGCAAGCTTTGTATATATTTGAATATATATGTATATGTATGTATGAGAAGACCGACAGTGCGCTGATGATGACCGCAAGAGTTAATGGCTTGGGTGGGTGGATGAGACAAGATAAGAACACAGCAGAAATGATACATCGTAGGCTAATCACACACAACAAAGCAGGTCATAGCACGTGCAGGAAAGGCGGTGGGGCTGTAGGGTCAGAGAAATGGAAATGGAAAATGGTTTATTCAGGTTAGGCCACAGCCCCTACTGAAGGGGGGAACTATTTACAATGGCACTTTAACGACAAGAAAAAGTAAGGATACATCAACATAATAATGACAAATTCCAACATCTTTTGACCATAGAGTACAACAGATAAATGTTTCAATATCAACATTCACATCCTTCAACTACAGTCGCACGCCTTTTAAATGCCTTATATAAATAAATGCATACATTCTTCAGTATAATTTCGTTACTGTTAGCCATCAATAAGGCTACGTTGAATAGACATGGATTTGCATAAAATTTTCCTGGAATATATTGTTGCCGAAGCTCACAGAGACTAGGGCAACAAAACAAAACATGTACTTCATCTTCTATTGCGTCATTACACAATGGGCATGCTACAGAATTGGTTGATACCTGATTATAACGGTCCCGATGTATTGCCATGTCTGTTACTCCAAATCTAAATTTTGTTAAATAACATCTAATATGTCTGTCGATGTCAATTAAAAGATACCTTTCACAGCTCCTTGATGATTTGAAAGTTCTATATAAAGAAAACCGGTCACTGTCTTGGATATGTTCACTCCAGTTTTGCCATCGGCAATCGATAAGCCTCTGGCGAAATTCATCCAGAAATGCATTGACATTTTCAACCCCTTGATTTAGCCATACCATTCCAAATCCATTCTGAAATAATGTTTCTCGAATCCTTGAAACCCATGTATATTTACCGCGTGAGTCTAGCCACATCAACATCTCGTAAGCTTTCACCGGCAGTCTATTTCCATCCATACGTAATAACTTAAGCCAATATCTAATACACCGAACAGACGTATTTACATAAACAGGGTAGCGTCCTGTCTCTCCGTACACTAAATCATTCGGCGTTTTAAGCTGTACCCCTAAAAATTTTTTTAATGCAAATAAGTGAACCTTTTCAATACGAGCAACTGCTTTATCTAATACTGTAGGGTCAGAGAGAAAGAAAGAAAGAAAGAGAGAGAGAGAAGTGTGATGATGATGACCACAAAGAGATAACGGGCTGGGTGAATGGGAGAGATTGGAACACCGCAGAAATAAGCCATCAGGTAAAGTGAGTCTGCTGTTTTAATGCTCTGCTAATTGTCCCATGTTGTCGGTCAGTTGTATGTCACTGCAGTAGATGTATCGAGTCAGAGCCTTTAGCATTTCAAGCGCTGTTTTAGTCCTTTCCACACGGACGCTGATGTCTGCTTGCTTCTAACCAGAGGTCAGGCATCCATGTAAGTTGAAATCAACTGTGATCAGAGGAGAACATTTCAAAACTGTTTCCTTTTTCATCATGTGCTGCTTGATATTAGTGATATTTGAATGATGTCTACATTTATAATTCATTCTTTTTCTCCCTAGCACAATGAGCCAGTGAAGTAACTTTACAGTAAAGGCAAGTTATAGATGAAATCATTGTTGACGATCTTAGCAAATAACTTTAAATCCATAAATACGAAAGCCGTACCAAGCTGCTTTGTAACAGAAAATGTGTTTTCACGATGACGCAATCGCTTGCAGTTGATCACGAAGATGTAAGAAATGTTGATGGAGTGATATGCAATCTGTTTACCCCCACCTCCACCCCACCCCCCACCCCAAGGAAACATGCATCACTGGATGTTTTAACCATGACGAAAATCGAACATATGAAAAATAACGTTTCTGTTAATTTATTCGCTTTTAATGGCCCAGTCCAAGTTAGGCAGTTTAAGAAAAGCAGCCTCAATCCTCCAACTAAACAGTCAAAACATGCCAGATTGATATGGCTGTGTCTGTCAGAAGTGATCTTACTGGGTGCAGGTTGGGCCTGTGCTTTATACTGTCTTGTTGAGTGCTGGTAAAGCCAGACTTTTCAACACACTACGTATATGAATGCTCATGTGCCTTTGTATGAATATGTAAACTTTTGATGATCAGGTCTAAGAATTAGTCACGGTATAGCTTTCTGAGTGCTGGTTAGGCTTGAGTATTAACCTCAGGCTAATAGAGCGCCTGCCAGACCTGAACATTGAAATAATATGCTTGACTAAGCTAGTGCTATTTCAGCTGGAGTATTACACGAATTGTGTGTTTTGGGTTCCGACAACAACACAACAACAACAATGCCTGAAAATGAAACGTGGTCTTACTGAATGCCAATCAGTTCTAAGTATCAAAGATGGGTTCGTTGACAGCTAGTAGGCCATGACTATTAAACATATTATTATTGAGTGCCAGTTAGTCCTGAGTATAGAAAATGGTGCTATTGAGTGCTGGTCAACTCTCAGTATTAAACATTTTAATCAGTGGTGATCTGGCATGAGGGTAAACCTGGTGCAATTGAGCGCTGGTCAAACAAATATTTACCAAGATCTCATTGAATGCCGGCTAGGCCTGAGCATCAAACATGGTCTTATTGGGCGCTGGTCAGACTAACATTAACCAAGATCTCATTGAGTGCTGATCAGACCTGAGTATTAGGTATAGTTTTATTGAGCACTGGTCAGCACGAGGCATTAAACAAATTGTAATTGGGAGCTGATTGGGCCTGATAATTAATGAGGTGGTTGTCTCGTTAACTGGTCAAGGTTGAAACATTAAACACGGATTTCACTGAGTGCTGGTCATCAGTGAGAATTGAAAACGGCTTTGGTGAGTGCTGGTGGCGTCTGAATGTCAACCAAAGTTTTATTGAGTGCTGGCGGGTCAAACATCATGCATGGTCTTATTGAGTGCTGGCCGGGTCAAACATCATGCATGGTCTTATTGAGTGCTGGCCGGGTCAAACATCATGCATGGTCTCATTGAGTGCTGGCCGGGTCAAACATCATGCATGGTCTTATTGAGTGCTGGCCGGGTCAAACATCATGCATGGTCTTATTGAGTGCTGGCCGGGTCAAACATCATGCATGGTCTTACTGAGTGCTGGCGGGTCAAACATCATGCATGGTCTTATTGAATGCTGGACTGGCCCTAAGTATTGAAATAGTCTAACTGAGTGCCATGACAATTTATAGAGATGAAGAGCCAATGGTGGGGACTGAGAGTAAAACATTGAGATTTACCAGACTTTCTTACTTGCAGTTCAGCAGAGCATTTCAGTCCGCTTTGGGGAAGAAAAGAATTATCAATGTTAGGGGAGGCGATTGTATCACTGTTTACTTCTTAAAGTGAAGGAATCATTTGCAGACCCACCACCAGGATAAGGCTGAAGAAGTGCTACAGCATACCACAGATGGCATTCCTGTGGACGTTGACTAAATTGTATGTAAAGTTTTCTTGATCAGAGTCCTTTTACTATGTCATCTAGGAGAACGGAGTGGTATTCAAGCATTTTCGCTCCCATTGTGCGTATCTACCGGAAGAAAAAAGGTAAAATGTATTGTGACCAGTCATCGTGGGATCCTCCCAAGGTGTAATGCGTGGCAAATGCTCGCCAGAGTCAACCTCAGCGCAGGCATTACCCACATCGTGGATCCATTGTCCCTGAAACTTCGGTGTGGCTTCTGAGAAAGACGTGACTCCATCAACTTGGCATTTGCTATCCACGGATGCAAGGTAAAGGTCGAGAGCAGAACAAAACAGTCCACGTAGTGAATGTTGATTGGATGGAGGCGTTTGACAACTGGCGGTAGAAGGATCTTGCACATGTTTGGGTGTGCCAAGGTCATACCACTGATCTCTTACTTTCATGACACGCACGCGCTGGTGCAAAAAAAAAAAAAAAAATGGGGATGTATCAGATTCATTCTCGGTGAAAAATGGTTGTGTCTTTGCCCCACCCTCTTTCACTTCTTGTTTGCAGCAGCAGTCTCTAAAAACTTTGACAAAAGGTATTTATTCACTTTCGCGAGATGCAGCGTCTTCAAGCCAAAATGAAGATATCCGAAGCCATTCTGTGTGAATTCCTCTTTCTGGATGGCCGGGAATTATGTAGACTCCACCAATGAGCTCTAATCCAGTGCAAACTGCGTGGCATCAGCTTACAGACGTTTTGACCTCATTTTAAGTGTTAGCAAGGCTGGACCCATTTTCCAGCCCTCACATAACTGGCAGCCTCAATGCTGGACAATATTTACAGGTAGTATATTCGTGTCATCTGGACAATATTTTCTGATGGTGACCTTTCGTCATCTGGATAATATTCACTGGTAGTGGGCTCGTGTCCTATGGATAATGTTCACTTATAGTGCGCTTGTGTCATCCGGGCGATTTTGCTGGTAGTGTGCTTTTGCCATGTGGACAATATTTACTTGACATGTGTTTGTGTCATCTGGACAGTGTTTTATGTCTGTATGTGTGTGCTTGTATCATCTGGGCAATATTTGCTGGTGGTGGGCTGGTATCATCCGAGCAATATTTACTGGTGATGGTGGGCTCGTGTCGTCTGGAAAACACTGGTGGTGAGCTTGTGTTCTCTAGGCCATATTTAAGTACTGGGCTTGCGTCTTCTGGACAATATTTAACGGGCTTGTGTCATCTGGACAATATTTACTGGTTGTAGGCTTGAGTCATCTGGACAAAATTTACTGGCAGTAGGCTTGAGTCATCTGGATAATATCTACTGGTTGTAGGCTTGTGTCATCTGGACAATATTTACTGGCAGTAGGCTTGAGTCATCTGGGCAATATTTACTGGTGGTAGGCTTGTGTCATCTGGACAATATTTACTGGTTGTGGGCTTGTGTCATCTGGACAATATTTACTGGTTGTAGGCTTTAGTCATCTGGACAATATTTACTGGTTGCAGGCTTGTGTTATCTGGACAAAATTTACTAGTGGTAGGCTTTAGTCATCTGGACAATATTTACTGGTGGTGGGTTTGTGTCATCTGGACAATATTTACTGTGGTAGGCTTGTGTCATCTGGACAATATTTACTGGTTGTAGGCTTATGTCATCTGGACAATATTTTCTGGTTGTAGGCTTGTGTCATCTGGACAATATTTACTGGTTGTAGGCTTGTCATCTGGACAACATTTACTGGTTGTAGGCTTAGGTCATCCGGTGAATATTCACTGGTTGTAGGCTTATGTCATGTAGGCAATATTTACTAGTTGTAGGCTTGTGTCATCTAGACAATATTTACTGGTTTGGGGTTTATGTCATCTAGGCAATATTTACTGGTTGTAGGCTTGTCATCTGGACAATATTTACTGGTTGTAGGCTTTAGTCATCTGGACAATATTTACTGGTTGTAGGCTTATGTCATCTGGGCAATATTGACTGGTTGTAGGCTTGTGTCATCTGGACAATATTTACGAATTGTGGGCTTATGTCATCTGGACAATATTTACTGATTGTAGGCTTATGTCATCTGATCAATAACTACCGGTGGTGGGCTTACGTCATCTGGACAAAATTTACTGGTGGTGCGCCTGTGTCCTCTAAATGATAATAAACGGTAGTGTGCTTATGTCACTTGGACAGTACTGACTGGTAGTATGCTTGTGTCATCTGGACACTCTTTACTGGCGGTGTGTTTGTGGCATCTGGACAATATTCATACTTAATTGGCATTTAATGTAATCTGGATAGTATCTATCAGAATTGGTCACGTGCCATTCGAAGCATGTTTAGTTGATGGTGCGTTCATTTCATCCAGACAGAATTAACTGGAAGCAAGCATTTGCCTGGACATTTACTTGGACTGGTTTTGTGCACTTTTCATAAGGACAATCTTTACTGGTAGAGTGCACGCATGTCAGTTGGAGAATATTTACTGGTAGTATGCATTGTGGTAACGCTAAGGTGTTAACTGGGGGAAAAATCTGTATCACTTGAGCATTTGCTGGATATTTGCCAGAATTTCCAACGTGTTATTTGGACAAAATTTACTGATATTGCTGATGCGTTATCTAGCCACTGAATCACCAGATGTTACTGGGACAACATTTGCCAGAATTACTCCATGTTATCTGGACATAATTCACCAGCATCTTCCAATCATTACATGGACATTAATGTTACTATCCGAGTGTTACGTGAACAACATTTACCAATATCACAAAAGTGTTACCCGGAACGATTATGTGCACAATTTTTACAGGTAAAGAACCAGAACAAAGGATCGCCCAGAGAAGCCAGCAGAGAACCAGTTCCAAATCAGCTGAGGTAGGAATGAGATATTAAGTGTTTGTGCGAGTGTGCATGTCTGTATGTACACGTGTGTATATATATATATATATATATATATATATATATATATATATTGTGTGTGTGTGTGTGTGTGTGTGTGTGTGTGTGTGTGTATGCGTGTGTGTGTGTGTGTGTGTGTGTGTGACCACATAAATTTATGTATGCCCATGTGTATGTGTGTTCGCTAATGTGCTCACGTGACGATACCAGGGAACTTTCAGTACAAAGGTGTCCCTTCCTGATGAAAATTCTGTGTTAGTTTCCTCCTCTTTTTTGAGACTCTTTGGACTGGGAGAGAGAGAGAGAGAGAGAGAGAGAGAGAGAGGAGAGAGAGAGAGAGAGAGAGAGGAGCTTTTCCGGAGAATATATTATGTTACATATTTACATTTAGAGCCCAGTGTAAGAAGCAGATATAAAGGGAGGAGCTGATTGGAGTGGCTGTGCAGTGCTTTTTATGATCTATTGGTATTGCAAGATTCCTGCCCTCGCCTGAGCACACAGTTCCGTTTCCAGCCGTCAGAATATACTTCATTCTCTCTAGGGATGGGGCAGGAAAAGAATCAAAGTCTGGCTGGTTATTTTTTTTCAATGTATACTTTTTGCTCTTTAGGGATAAGGTAGGTAAAGCACCGTGGTCTGTCTAGGTGTCGCTAGTGTCAGTATATACTTGTTCCTTTTTAGCGCTGGGGACCCTAAAATACCAAAGGAGAGATGAGTGTCAGGCTCAGAATCCAGGTTCCCCAAAAGAAACGGTTTGACTGCTCTAACATCCAACTCCCCAGTTTCTGCTTTGGTTATAACAGCACCAGTATTTGTAACAGCGGTAACGTGAGCATGTAGTTCCGCAATTGGAGTCTTTCTGTGATTCAGCATAGTGGCGTTGATCACAGGAGAAGAGTGCGAGTTGAGAATGGTAGCTCGTCTTTATCCATTGACCCATGACTGTGGATTTGAAAGGACACCAATAACCGTCGAAGACCTTCCCAGCCCTGAATATTTGCTCCATGGCAGAAGTAGTATAAACATTTCATGAGTCGGTCCAGTGGCTCGTGCACTTAACTGCCTCTGCAATACTACTATTCCTCATTTCAGCGCATTCTGCCATGTCTTCCTGTCTGTTCAATGCCGTATACTAAAACAGGACTATCAGATGGACTAGGAAGCATGGCAGGACAGATATCCATTGATGCTAACCAAGGTCATTTCTGTATCTCTACTTGGCAAGCTTACAATGGCCCACACTTGGGGAGTGTGTGTGTGTGTGTGTGTGTGTGTGTGTGTGTGTGCGTGTGTGTGTGTGTGTGTGTGTGTGCCTCTTTCCATGTGTACGGCATACAAAAAAAAAAAAAAAAAAAAAAAAAAAATCCAAACACGCATAATCAACAGAGGATGACAAATTGTTGCTTCAGTGTGGGGAAGATCCAGATTTCTTACTGGTTATGCTGCCATTTCAAATTAAAAAAAGGAAAGAAAAGAAAGAAAGAGAAACTTGCAGCACAGATGCCTGCCCCATTTCAAACAGATGGTAACTTGTTCATAGTAATCACTCAAGATATTCATTGCCAGAGGAATGTTTTACTGAGGTACATGGGACAAAATTCAGATTTCTACTGGGTAGTTGCTGTTAAAAAAAAGACATCCGTTACGCTATTATAGCCTGGATTATAGAGCATGGAGACTTATCTGTTTCTCCTCCTCCTTCTTCTTCTCCCTGAACTCCATGGAGACTCACTGGGGCACCACACAGAAGAACTGTTCACCAGGTTACTACAGTTCTGTCAGTTGTATGCCAAGACCAGGGTCTCTGCAAATATTTTCCCAGTCCACTCTGCAAAGTTGTCAGCCATTCATTTTTTTCTCTCTCTGTCTTTCTCTCCATCTCCCTCCTTTAACAGTTCCCTGAGGCAATGTTTAAGCAAAGTAACTGGATCTTGCTTGTTACATGGCCATGATGTCAGTAGATCTTCGTATGGCCCTGCGTGGTGGTTTGATGGTTTGACGCACTTGATAATGGGCAATAATGATCCGTGTATCTGTTGTTTAAAATCTTGCATGAACATCTCATTTCCACGGCTTGAATTTTTTTCCACATGTGCCATTGGGGTCCATGTCTCTCATGTGTACAGGAAAATGATAAGATATACCAATGCACACAGGAGCCTGATCTTTATTTCCTGGAGATGTTGTCCTTCCACACAGGTTTTAATCTTTGCAGTGCTGTGGTTGTATTTTCTGCTCTTGAGAGGTTTTCTGGTTTGAATCCCTTGACGCTGATCATGGATCCCGCCAGGTAAGTGAACTGTTGAACAGGTTCTATCATCTGACAATGGACAGTTATATCAGTATTGATGGTAGTTTTGTGGCTAGCCATAAATTTGGTATTCTTGGCACTAGTTTCCATGGCATATCTTGTTGATGTTTCATCAAGGCATTCAAGATGCTTGACAACTTCTTGTTCACTGCATGCCAGGCTATGGATGTAAACTGATATATTGTTTAACTCCCATGACCAAATTCTGCCTGAAAAATTCTAAGCACACTACTAAATAATTCCAGGTACATTAACCAGCTTGAAGTTATTCTGACTCTGGATGAAATGGTCATTTTCTATAGCAATGCTTGTGCCATAATGCCAAGTTCACCCAATCAAAAGCAGCAATGTGTCTAAGACTTCCAATAATGCACCTTGCAGTCCTAACTGAAGCAGACCCTGTCGAGCAGGAACCTTTAACCAGTCCTTGACTTAGTGTTGAAATCACAACTCAATATAATAAACAAGAAAGCATCAAACTCCGGGCTGAACTGGTTTGCACATGGTGTATAAATCTGAGAACAGTTCTTGGGAGTGTGGAAATTTGAAATAAGTTTAACATTGAACATTCATTCTGTGATGCAACCATCAAAACTTCTGGATCCTCCCTCGTGTAATAGCATAATTATGTCATTACAACTGGTACTGACGGTTGTACAAATCACAACTTCTTTTCTTTTTTTTTTTAAATTTTATTTTCATTGTGACATGTACAAAATATACTGTACACTGGATACCGCCCTGACAGCAGGTATATTCAGATCTGTACAACAATCACAAAGATTTTTTTTCCATAAGCTATTTCACACGCATCAGCTATATAACCTTGGCTACAATACAGACAACTGACCACCAATGGTTCTTGGCTGGAGAATGAACAGGTAAACTACACTGCAAAGAGAAGCTGGTGGAGGAATGGAGGGAGTTGTGGTAAGGGTGGGGAGTGGAAACAAAAACAATGGTGGGGGGTGGGGGTGAAAGTGAGAGATGAACACAAAAACAATCACTATGCTTTTTATTCTAACGTTAACAAAAAAAAAAACCACAAACAAGACAAGAAAACTTTCCATACAACGATATCATCATTGCACCAATTATTAGCAGCAATTCAGTCATCAACTAGTAATGGTTTGGAGTTGTATTACAAATTAACTTTTAAGTTTCCATGCTAAAGAGACCACCAACAGCTTGAAATGTGCAACAATCTGAACGTAATACTAAACACAGACAGTGTAGCTGAAGCAAAAAACCCAAAGATACTGGGCAGGGTAGGATGTATGTACAGAAAATGTGCATCTTGAAGACAACACTGAATCCTCGGTCAGTTGGATACAACTTCATTTCCTGACCATTACAGCATCAGTGAACAGCGAAACAGCACAGCAAGCGACAAATTTCAACTTTGTTGACTTACATCCAATAAATTACTAATGAGACATACAGCATTTCATCATCTGATGATTCCAGTATGGAGCGGAGGGAGGATATAAATAGACCTCAAGCCGTGCTGTCCATACATTATTACATGGTAAAATGGCACACAGGTACTGTGCATTCTCCATCTTCAAACAAGGTGTTGTAGGAATAATGGACTCACATCTTCCAAGTAGTTCAACACCTTTGTGACAGGCCACTTCAAATGAGGTAATCGAGGTACCTTTTTCTGTGAACACATTCAAAAAGAGTCATTTTCAAATCAGCATTCAGTTTCCACATGTAGGAAATTAGTTTTTCATTCAATCCCGTCTCGAGTCCAGGAGCTGGATTTTTTCAAAATTAACCAGTACGCAGCTCCACCACTTTTCTTTATGACAGAGGCCTGCAGCACAGCTTTGCTGTAGGAAGCACTGTCACAATAATGCCAACAGTCAGTCAGTCACCTCTCTCTAGTCTCTACAAAGCAAGGTCATCTGTTCATATCAGAGACAACGGTTTGAGGGTTTTTTTTCCTTCTTTTTTTCTTTTAAAGCCTTATTGGTGCACTGAAAATGTGCCGCTTGTCATTTAACGGAAGTTTGCACTTCCTGGAATGATCTAGGAAACGTTTGCAATCAGTGCTGGGAAAGGCTGAACACATTCACATTCTAATACACAAAGTCAGTCAACATCACAGTGAAGGATCATATCCTTTGACATGCCATTCCCTTTTGAATAGTGTGTAAAATATGGAATGGATCAGAACACCCTCTTACGAGAGACTCGAGACAAAGTTGCTTTCTCCATGCAACTGAATGAACAGTTGCGCCAGTTTCTAGGACAGCGAACTGTCCAAGTTTATGACGGAAAAGAACATTAACTCTGAGCAAGCAAATGGTGATGAGAACACCAACAGGTCATATTTCAATCATGCTCTGCAAAATGTTCCTTTGTTGTGATTATCTTCTACACTTTAGGCCACAGTCAACTTTGTTATGCTCAGAACACTTCATTACTAAATCGTCTCTAATGTTCACATTTTGTACAAGTTATTTTTTCTTGCTAACTGTGTAATGAACACCTTGCGTTGAGTCACTCAGCTTTGAATACCTCACTCTCAGCTGTTGAAATTCTTATGATGGGGGACATAAGCATTTTAAAGCCGACTTCTGTTCAGAAATATTCATCTAGATGTAATGTTTAAGTTTTTAGAAGAGATCGATTCATTTCACATGTGACCAATAAATACTTGAGAAGGAATGTTGCTACCTTATTTTCTTGACTGACAGATCAAAGAGGATTTGTCTTTTAACCTTGATCGTTAAAACTGAACTGTCTTTTTTTCTCTGTTTAAACTGATTTACAGCACTGATATAGCATGCATGGCCAGCTGAGTTAATAACTAGGTCAGCAACATTGGCTTGCAAAAAATGCCAGTGCACTTACCTTGGCTGATGGCAAGAATGGCACACGACCCTCAGATACACATTTTCAAATCAATCAAGAGATCATCATAAACCATCTACATTTCAGACTGACAAAGTAACTTAACTGATTTTATTTTCTAAAAATTTGATTCTCTGGCTTCAGAGACATGCAAAAGAAAAAATACTGTAAATGTTTTTCTAATGTGTTCATGTGGTTGACAAGAGAACAAAAATATTTCTCTATTTTTGTCCACCAGCTTCTTGAGGTGTAACACTTTTAGCTACGCCTGAGACACCTGAATGTCAACTGTCACTTTAATTTTTCAGTTCAAAGACTATTCATGCACTGGGGTTAATTCTATGTTACTCTTTTACCCAGACACACACATCCATACGTCCATGCACATACAAACTCACAATAGTCTCTCTGTGATGCCTTAATCTGAGTATTACTTGTATCATTTGTCTAAGTCAAATGCCACAGTTGTTGGCAAGATTGAACACAATACTTGAGTTAATGCTGTCAACTGATCATCCAAGTCTGAAAATGGGGAGGAAAAATTGAAAACCACGAGAGATGATATTTTTTGTTTAAAGATTTGGGAGGAGGGTAGTTGGAAACTATGAAACTAATCATTTTAACTGAAAGCAAATGTCTGTGCAAGTTGTGTGGTCTGGCTGCATGTCAATGATAAGGCACAGTCAGTCCTATCAGGGAATCTTAACAGCCTGTTCACAAAGTTCTTGACACATTTGAACTAGCAAAAGATGAAGTCTCTCTCTTGCTCTTACTCCATCACTGTCAGAACAGTTTGCTTTCATGCAGAAGCAATTCAACACTGCCCAACAATCAATCCAAAATCACCTTCCTCCACTCCACACATACAGCAAAGAACTGATTGATCTTGCCAAAAAACAAAACAATGATCTTGCTGGAAAAAAACACAAAAAACAAAACAAAACACAAAAAACCACTGCTTGTACTCAAAATTCTTTCACAGTGGATGCAGCATAAAGACTTATTTCCCTTGGCAACAGAAAACTCTTTAAAATGCAGAATGGGTAAAACATGTACATTTCGCTCAGTATGCTTTTAAATATGTTTAAGCTGATACTAAAACGCTGCAGTGATGTAAAAAAAAAAAAAATTTTTTATGCCTAACACAAAAATGTCTGATATTCCTCATTCTAAGCTCTTTTGAGTTATATATAAAAACAAAAAAACCTCAAATAAGAAAAAAATTCAATTTTCCATTAACCGACATCTAAACCTACGGATGAAATATGACTGCATCCATCAATTGGAAAAAAGAAGCATGTGAGAATTTTTTTTTACATTAGCTTCACCAACACATGGCATGGTCTTCAGGAACAGTTTGCTTGCCTCGAAAAAGTTGACAACACTCAAATCAACTTGCCAGTCTGGATATCACCTAAAGTTTATCCTAGAAAACATTTATCTGTGATAACTTAAACCAGTGAATTAATGCATGTTACTTTAGGTGACCACACAACAGTTTGAGCACAGCTGTGTTATTCATGAGTGATACAATACCAACTTTGATCTGAACTGAATATCATTTCTTTTGCATTTCCAAGTATCTTGCTGAAAAGCTGAATGTTCAACTCCACTCATTAGAGTGAGCATGCACCCCAGCAGGGTGCTCACACCTGTCCACCTTTTTAAAGTCAAGAGCAAAAGCCAGTCCTGATATGAGAGACTATGACCGACTGAACAGGACTTGAATACCGATACCAATGCAAACCGGATTCTTCACACCAACTGCATTGTAGGTAGTTGTCTGGCTCTTGCATTAAAAGTAAATACATAATGGACTTGAAGCCAAATATCTCCTGACTATGAGCAAGACCAAGTGCTCACAAGGATTGTGGATGATGGAATATGAATAATTATGTTGGCTCTTTTTTTCCCTGCAACTTTGGACTGCCTCAATCCTACAGAATAATTGGCTCAAGGGAACATGGTGGGGACACGTGTGTAGGTGTGTTCTGCCATTGCTAGTCTTGGATTCCTCATGTCAGTCTGGACAACTGGTATGTAAGGAACAATATTAAGAGCTCAAGGCATTCAGTCCTGGAGCACTAACAAACCATCCTAAGAACTGACAGATTTTCTTTGCACTTTCTTTTTTCCCTATCTCGACACACATACAACATGGCACAGCCAGCATTTCCCCTCTTTTCCAATCATTTTTAGTCTCTTTTTTTTTTCTTTCTAATTTCTCCCTTCAGTTTTGTGAAGCCTCAGAGCTGCCTTGTTAAATTTTCTTTTAGATACTGGCACTATCTGTACAAACATTTTCACTGGCATGCATACATGGCACACCAGGCGAGAGCAGCACCAAACGTATTACACAAAACATGCAGCCAACACTGAAACCAAGGATTCCAACTCATGAGTCACAAAAACCAACAACAAAAAAAGTACCTTGCTTTACAGAATTCAAATACCTATCCACAGCCACTAACGGTTTTCGCTGTGTATTACACACATGGGCTGAATGCAGCCTTTCCTCTCACTGCTCACTATTTTTTTTAAATATGTGGTGCCCAGTTTTGATCACATTACATGATAGTTCAAAGCAGTGGATGAGGAAAATCTATTCATCCATTCAGAACTTATGGTAATACATTTCTCCTAAGCTATGTAGACAACTTGGTTTATAATGTAAATGAAGAGAAGTGAAGATGAGTAAAGCTTGCAAGAGAAGACACATACAATGATCTTTCAAAAAGAAAGAAAAAAAGAATAAACACACAGACACACAAAAGAACCGACCAGAGAAAACAGACTCTGCCTGAAACTGAAAAAATGAAAGCATGCGTGTTCTACGAACAAGGTAGCAGGAACCCCGCAGGTTTCATCCACACCTCATTCTACCTGTGAACAATGACAAGACTAAATGAGAAAGAAGCTGGAGCATTGTATATCACAAGAGTACAAAATAAAACACTATATTCCAATAAAACCTCAAGATCTCTAAAATTGTCCATTAAATAGTCCACAATAATGTACACACACAAAGCAATCCGATTCTATGTACAACTATACACTACATCAACGGTCAAACCATGGCTCTGTGGTATGGTATATAGCACGGGTAGGGGAGAATAGCAACACGGTTGTCTTACAAGACGAAACAACAGAGGGGATATACACATGGCAATTTTTCTCATTTGTCCTCATAGCACACTGTCTTTAAGTCTATAGCAAAAATGACACCCATTCCAGTTATAAATAGAAAGAATACTTTCAGAAACTTGTTCATCTTCCGCACTCATCGTCTGGAATAGTCTTCCATGGCGACGTTAACCTCCCACTCCAAGAAACTTCTTCCCACTGCATGGGCTATTGGGTAAAAACATTATTGCGCATATCCGACATATTTTATATTGACTTGAGATGAAAATAATGGGATTTTTCTTAAGAAATTGCCTTGATGCTGTATAACAACAAAACAAAACAAAAACCTACAACTTTTGGGGGCCATACTTGTTTAAACACCTAAAAGTTACTGTACAAGCTGGGAATTTACAAGGCAAGACAAGAGACACAGAATTTTGCATCCTTGGCTACAAGTTAAAAATGTGGCCAATGTATTGTGGGGGAAAAAGTCGATTCAAATCATAAAACATCACATACCTATATCCAAATATATTACAAATGGACATATTTTCTGGAATATGAACTGATACATATTGCATCATCTTATTTTCTTTAACAAAATACAGGCAAACTTAATCCTTAATAGTATTATTGTGAAAAAAATCCTTCAATCACCTGATGGACATCTTATAGGAGAAAACGAATTTCTTTGTGTAGTACTCACACGGATGACTTTGTAATCATGTCACACGGGGGGGAACAAATGATCAAAACAAAAACAAAAATTAAAATAAATGAATGTATCAGGAAAAAAAAAATCCTTTGTATATAACTTTAAAAACAAAATCACAACTATTTGTTGAAGACAGACATTTCACAAGGAATGTGGTGTCTGTTCGTCTTTGTGTCGGTGAAGGACTCCACTGCCTCATGACCCAATTTCCCTCTGATGGCAAACTGATACCTTGTGGAGGAGCCAACACACTCCTAGCCAGTGGGGTTAATGAACAGAATGAGACAGGGAAGGAGTGGGAGACAACTGGAACATCAGGGCACAGACCGAGAGTGAAACAAAACATACAGTTCCAAGATTTATGCATAACAGTCTTCCTACAGTGGGTGGCTGGGGTTGTTGCATATAAGGAGCAACATTAGGCCAGCAATAAAAAGGATTTGTTTCCTTCTTGATCTGATTCTGGTTTGGCCAAATGCAAATCAACATAATCTCTAATGCTGTTGAATGTTCAAGTGCCTATTGAGTCCTAATGGAACAAAGTGATGGGGTTCAATATCATGGTACATCAGATCACCAGACTGTCACAAACGACAGAATGGCTGAATCACGTCTGGAAGCAGCATAACGCTGGCAGTCTTACAGAGAGATCAGTAGTACCTTTTGTAGGCTGGGTACTAGTTTTTTTTTTTTTTCTGCAGAGATCAACAGGGCAGTTACATAGGGGTGGGGATGGGGACAGATGAGGGAAAGGAGAGGGGAGGAAGGCCGATGTGTGCGCTGGTGGGGGGTCAATCTCAACCTGTAAAGGGCTAAAGTGGCCAGAGGATGAGTGTGGGTGTGACTCTGTATGGGACTGCCGGAATGAGCAGCACAGGAATACTACTACTGAGGGCATGGAAGATGACACAGCAAAACAAAAATAACATTTTATTAAAAAAAAATGAGAGAGAGAAAGAGATGACATGTGCATTGAAATGGCAAACACATTGCGAACAGCTTCCTACCTGCCCCCTCCCTTTTCCACCTCTCTGCTGTCCTCCCTCCAACTCCACATTACATACATTCATCCAGCCCCACTTGTCCAAAGCGTCTCATCTAAATCAAACAGGGAAAGCCCAAGTCTAGATTTCCAGCCATGAAACATAGTTTTGTCGTCCCATCAGTTCTGACCAGTTTATTCCATATATCCTGATTTCATGGCAGGTCCGTCACAAAGACAGCTACCCTATGGTTTACTTCAAGAGAAGAGAAATATCCTATTCTGTCCCCAGCCCAAGTTGTTTTCCCATCACACTTTACTATTCAACACTAGGAATGTAGTCAAGATCTTCACAGGTCTATGCTAAATGGCAGGTTAAAAGAGAGGACCACAGTCTAGTTCAAGATGTTGACATCTATAAACGTAAAGCTAAGCATTAGATTCATTCAGGTCAAAATTTGCGACAAGAGAGAGCGAGAAAAAAAAATGTGCGTGCACGCATGTGCAAATGTTCAAGCTGGCAAACTTAGTAAATGTCACACTCACAGGATCTGTGTTTCATACTGTTGGAAAAAAAGTAAATGATTGTGGCGTTCAAAGTGATACATATCATAAGGATCACTTTGTCAGTATCTCACCAACGTTTTCACATCACTACAATATGGCCCCTCACAGTCTACTGGGCTAAAAACAACATGAACTGAATTAAATCACAATAATATTGTCTGTACAAATCCCCAACAGTTACTATGAAATGGATGTTTTCCATTCTGACAGACACGATTTCATTGCAAAAACTTTCTAAATCACTGATACACAAAAAAGTATCTGCCATTGTGGGTGATGGCACTTCAATTCCCTGCTGATGGGGTAGTTGATTAACCTCTAGACCGGGTAAGGTTTATTACATGTGTAAAACTCTTGTAATCATGTGTAAAACTCTTGTAATCAATTTATGACACTCTTAAAGTTGAGATCTTAGTCTAATGTACCGACTTAATTGTAGTCGATGGCTGCAAGCAAAAGCTTCTAGTAGAGATTTTCACCGTTACTGACAGCGTGGGGTTAGCTTGTGCACTGTTACACATTACAGATTTTTTCTTAAAACATCCCCTGTTTGAACCAAACAGTAGGAGGAAGGCAAGAGATTCAGTCATCTTGTCAGAGATGGCAACTTTTGTCAATGAGGTACAATCACTGTAGGTGAAGTTGCCCTATTTGTTCAACGCTATCATGTTGGAGGTGACAATTCTGCATTGCAACCCAGAAAAACAAAATCACAGTAATTTCATGCACCTAATAGCAACACCAGCAGTGGACAGTGCACTCATGTCCTTTTTACAAGACTATACAAAATTAAATATATCACAAAACTTAGGAGGTAAAACAAACAACAGATAGTCACATTTGTCTCGCAGAAGAAAAAAAAAGATAAAACATAAGAAAAAGAAAGCCAAACAAACCTGAAAGCAAATAAACAAAATCAAGACCTAACGATCACCCTTAAGTATTCCCAGAAGTAGGTAGGTATACAAATCAGATATACCTCTTCTAAACAAAATCAATTATCATATTCTTTAACAACAACACAACAACTGAACTCTTAAAAGTCCTAAAAAGACCTAGATTGATGCACCTTTGATCTGCACAAACAACTGAACAGGCCAGCATCATAGCGGGCAAGGAAAACTGTATTATATCCACTCTCTGGAAACTTGCATTGGCCTGTCATTCAGGAATGATTCCATACCAGTCCTGTTTGAAATTCACTTTCTTCACTGTCCTTTTCATCCTTCTTCTCCCTTCCCTCACACACACACACACACACACACACACAACACACACACACACACACACACACCAGCTAACCTGCCAAACCATTTGTCAGTTTTACATCATCAGTCCACTTGATGAGAGGCATACTAATGGAGAATACACATGTGGAGAAAATCCGGATGAGTAGCACAGGTGGAAGAATATTATTCAAAAAGTCCTGCCACCGGTCCCACTTGGCCTATTTCATAGAGCCAGCCAAAATGGACACAGCACAGACCCAGGCAAACATCTAAGGCAAAGTGTCAAACAGGGTCAGCACTCACAGGAATCCATGGATCTCAAGTCTGCCTTTCAGCCTATCTGCTGTTTGCTCAGAACCCCAAACTCAGTTCCATTAAGGCCAGTCGAAATGTCCGAGGTCCACTTCCTTGAAGCACGGCCAAGAAACACATGCACACAACTCACAAACACACAAAATATGCATATATCAATATTCAGAGACACAGCATCAACAGTTGGACGAGTTGTCAGAGTTATCGGTTGCATCCACCATACTGTGTCGGTTGGAGGCCGGCGGGGTACTGCTGGAGGTGGAGCCCACGGACAGACGCCAGTTGGGAGACTCAACGCTGTCCTGCACAAACATCAGTCTGTCTTAGTATACCATTCTGAATCTCTGGAACTATCACATGCATCATCTCGCTATGCACACTTTGACTACTCAGAAGAACCAGCTACCGACAGCAACAGTAATATTGGGACCAGATTCAGACAACTGAGTCTATAGATCAGATAAGAGGTACACACTTTGATCAGACTGACGTAAAAAGGTGGCAGGAAGAATGAGAGGAAGAATGGATGAGAACAAGAACAGAAGAAATATGCCTGAAGCCAAGGGTCACATGCACAAAATTGTGAAAAATACTGGGCAATAAGAAATGTACAAAATACACACACACACATGTAGTTTAATTATTCATGAATATGGGCACTTTCTTATCAAGTGTGTCAAAAACTTAAATTACACATTCTCTAACATGATGCTATGTATAAACAGCTGATGTTTAAACAGAACCGATGCACTTCCACTGTTCTGCAACTAATAAGTTTTGAAAACAAAACAATAAACGATTACTGAACCATCTAATACATTGCACTGACTGAACATTCAACAGAACACATCTCAGATATGTCATACAAGCAATTTTTTGGAAAGTCAACGGCTAGATTTTCAATACTTTCTTTCTTTTCAGTATTGTCTAAATCATCAATGCAATACAGGAATTAACCATCAAATGTCTACTAAGAAAAGAACACAGGAAGAAATACTGTATCCCAACATACCAACTGATTAAGGCACTTGTACAATACTGACCCCCCCCCCCCCCCCCAACCAGCGCTCTTAGCCCCCTTTCGTTGCCCACTGTACTCCCAAACATTATGAAGTACACAACAACATACAATGTTCCTGAGATTGGCTGTTAAAGTAATGTTATGTGTGACAGAAAGCGTCAAAGGCTTTTAGCAAAGGAAGCATATATCACTGCCTTTTCCATCACTACCTGAAACATGCTCATCTCCCTTGAGCCTTCACAGTTCAGTGACTCCAGATGACAAACCAAGGTTTCTAGAAGACAAAGCCCCTGATGTATGCACCCAACTGCCAGTTTAACCACAATATTCATGATGTATTAGTGTGAGCAAGGGAGTATAGCTATGACTGAGAGTGGGTCTGAAAATACTGAAATAAATTCATTGACTAAGGAAATTGAAACACAGACTGTAGCGTTTCTGGAGCAGCAAAAAGAAAAAGAAAAAGAAAAAATTCAACAAAGTTGTAAACTTCAAACGTTTCGAACAGTAGTAAAAAATGCATAAAAACAATATTCCTCTGGTAGTACTTAATCTTCAGTACAAAATGAGAATTTCTGAAAATGGAAAGAGAAGTCAACACAATTCAAAAACAGAGAGAAGACAATGACAGAAAAGAAGATGGAAGGGAAGAGGGCAAGTGGTGAACTGGATGTGCCTCTGTGTGTGTGTGTGTGTGTGTGTGTGTGTGTGTGTGTATGTGCGCGCGCATGTGTGCATGGGCTTGCAAGCATTTCAGAACACACACACATTCGTGTGCGTGTGCGTTTGTGTGTGTGTGTGTGTGTGTGTGCGTGCGTGTGCGTGTGTGTGCACGCGTGTGCGCGCCTGCACATGCGTGTGCACACTTGCATGCATTTCAGACCACACACACAATTTTGTGTGTGAGTGTGTGTGTGTGTGTGTGTGTGTGTGTGTCTGTGTGTGTGCACATGCGTGTGCGTGCGCATGTGCGTGTGTGTGTGCATGCTTCTGTGTGTGTGTGTGTGTTCTGAAATGCAGGTATGCGTGCACATACTCTCACACACACACACACGCACCCAGCTTACTTCTTACCCCCTCCCTTCCACCTGCTTTCCTCTCATTCTGTCTGTCTGTCCTGCCCTCTCCGTTTTTGAACTGTGCTCACTTCCCTTTCCTTTTTCATAGTGTCATTCTCATGCTGACCGCTATCTGCGGAGCATTCTTTCTGTTTACTATTTGTAACATTTGAAGAAGACAAGTTTGTTTCAAATCAACTTTTCTTTTTTTGCATTATACATAAAATCTGTGTTACTTTATACTTTGTTTACTGTGTTTGTTTGTTTCAGATTGAACTCATGGTCCACAGATTGACAAAAAAACAAAACCCTTAGTATTAGTAGCAACATTTCATTACTCAGATTCATTTCTTAAAATCACAATCATTTTTCACTTATTGATAAACACACACACACCCATGCACACACACACACACACACACACACACACACACACACACACACACACACACACACCCAACATTAAATGACAAAAAAACTGATATCAACTGATAACAGGTGTTGTTAATACAACACAAACAAATACTGTTAAACATGAAGAACGCAAAAGCAGACATCTTAAGCATTTCAGAACTAATAGCAATCATTAAAACATTCAGTTTAAATAATACTTGGTATCAGTAACACAGGCAATCTCACTATCATGGATTTGGGGACAAGGATACAAACAGCAGCAAAATCATGTGAAGAATAGACCAAGTAGGGTTCATAATGACTGAACAAAAGAAAAGAAGTACCTTAAACAAGAAGACAAGATAGCTGAACATCGCATGCATGTGAAGTGTGCAAGATAGTGGAGGGGTGAAACGCACAAAATGCTACACAGGTTAAACAGACAACCTCACAGCACAGGCATATAATCACAGAAAGAATGGCCTGCTAATAAACCATCCATGCTTTCACAAGCAGTGACTCTGCAATAGTGGTGACATAAACATCTTATTTGTTAAGCGATGGCCGATGATAATTTTCAGTTTTAACCTGTGGCTAAGCTGATCACGTAAAGTCAACAATTCTCATCAGTTCTAAACTTTTTTAAAAAATGTATAACTATATAAATGCATGCAATTTACTGGGCAGAAGTTGAACCATTCACGAAGGAAAAAAAATTGATTCAAACTGAAAATAGTTTATCACAGTTTATTTAAATGCAGATTTAAAAAAAAATTACTTTGCCATATTCTGATTTGACAAATAGGTATTTCATACAACCCTCTGCATTTCAGTAAAGTTTCAATTAGCAAATTACCTTCATTATACTAACAGTCTAATCATCTGGTTTGCTCAAACTTTATTATATAAACTGCAGCACACGTTACCCAGACACAATTAGATTTCCATTTCAGATTTTGTTTTCACTGCCATGAAGAAGACAGCAGCCAAAACAGTACATTGTTTCAACATCTGTGTAGTTTCTGAGCTTTCACAATTTTCATTCTAAAGCACCTACCATAAAGAAATGATAGAGCTAGATATTCATAGTCTATGTGGTGAAAAAAAAATTATCAAATCACAGTATGCAGCTTCTCATTACATACACCTGCAATGAAAGAGAGAGGGGGAAGCAAGTAGGAGGCAAACACTGGCAAAGATAGTGCTCTTTTCCCAAAATTTATCAAGAAATTTAGATAATTTTCATCATATCTATGAGCATTAAAAGATTCAGGCTTAGTCATCAGGATTAAGTTTCTGTCCAACATTGTATGTATATAAAGCGATTTATGTTTTAAAACCCATACACTTAGGAAGGATGAAAATCTTCAAAAATGAATATGTACTCATAAAATGAATGGCTATCCAACAGGTCACATATTTCCAAGCTGCCTTGATACTGAAAGCTGTGATGCACACTCCTTTTGTTGTTGCTGCTGCGGTTGTTGTTGATTTGTACCTGTGACTGGTCACTGCGGTTAATCGTTTCATTCATTTACTGAAACAACAACACAACTGTACTGTCTGCATTTGTGGAGAAAGCGAACTAGCTAGCAGTGCTGATTGAAAACATAATCCACACACTAATGATTGTGTTTGATCTCTCCATTTCTTGAGTATCATTTTTTTGCCAAATCTTTCCTTTAAAGGAAACAAAGGTTTAATCATCAGGACCTTTGATTTCCTAGATAATAATGAATACAAAACTTATTCTGATGACTGGAAACATGATCCATTTGTGTATATTCTTTTAATTTATCATATGTAAATACGGAATTTGGAACACCTTTTTTTCCTCCAAAATTTCACATGCAACTTCTTGTGCATTACAAGCAACTTCTTGTGCATTGCAATGCTAATCAAAACAGAAATGATTTTAGCTGTACACATTTTCCATCACTCATAAACTACAGTGACAAACAGAGAGAGAGAGAGAGACAGACAGACAGACAGACAGACAGAGAGAGAAGCAGACATGGAACAAAATCATTCTTTCCAAAGGTAACAGATCATAAAACATACTGTTTTATATTCAGCCCTCACCCATCAAACCCATTCCCTCCACTACCCCATCCCTCTCCCACAACAAAGAAAGGACACAAAGAAAGTAATAATTTTTTTTTTAAATACTGAAAACAAAACATCAACCACTTGATCATTTTTCTAGCTTAGCTTCCACTCATGCAGAAACCTATCAATAAAAAGTTAAAAGTGTAAAAACAAAGACCCCAAACAAAAACAAGAATCCAATTGTCCCAACCATGAGCCAGAAAAGGTACATCATTACTAGATTTTCATTGCGCATAAAAACGGACATATACTTTAAAAGAAACTTGAGAGGAGGTAAGTGTTCACATCATCACATGCAATATCTAACCCACCCTGTGACATGCGCATTCTACGTAACATTCATCTACATCCTCAAAAAAAAAAAAAAAAAAAAGTACCCAACCACTGATTTCTCAAATGAGAAAAAGGAATCCTCTTCCTACGATCCTCTCCAAAATAATCCATCTACATTCTATGGGACAGAAAGCTCTTTCTCTCTTTCACGTGATCCGATTTGCAAATGAAAACAAGTTCTGTATTCTTTCCCCTCTCCAAAATACATCTTCTAGCTTCTTGGATGCTTACTTTACTGTGTTCTTTCCCCTCTCCAAAACACAAATTCTAGCTTCTAGGTGTTTACTGTTTTTCTCTCTTTGATTTATACTGACATTCAAGACTGTTTCTCCCTCTCTCTTTTTTGCCTCATATTTCCCTTTCATGGAACACACACACACACACACACACACACTCTCACACCACACACACACACACACACACACACACACACACACACACACACACAACGTACGTGCAGAGGGAGGAGAAATAAACCCACTACTTACTGATCTATACTGAGTGCTGAAGTTCAAAGAAACATAAACAAGCAAGCATAAAAAACATGTCATTAAAACACACATGAACTGTACACAGAACTTAACAACCATAGCAGCAAAAGACAAAGAAAAGAAAAATGAAACAATGTAAAGAATAAAATAGAAATGACACAAAAGACCCAGAAATGATACAGACAAAAGATCAAGAAACAAATGTCAGGGGCTATCTCAAGTCATTGACAAGTCAGCAATGCTGGTCAACAACTCTGCCGCCAACCTTAAGAAAATGCACATTAAGGATTGAGGAGCAGCCTTTAGGAGAAAAGGGTTGCCTTCCTCCTGAGATCATAGGCATGACACATTTCACAGAGGCTGCAAGCTATGAATTCAAGTGAGTTTGGGGAGTGGAGTTTAATAGCACATTCTTCTGGTGACCGAGACAAGACACTGGCAAGAGATCACTTGAGTATCCTGTGGCTCTCCCACATGTGAGAGAAAACGGACAACAGCCTTCCTCTGATTGATGCGCAAAAAATAGTGCCCTCTGCATGGTGCATGAAACTACCTGAATGCTGGCCTGCCTTCACATTCAGAAGAGATTGAAGAAGCTATGCTCTTAATAAGATTTTGCATAGCATCTGTATCTTTGCTACTCTCATCTCTTCCTTACCTTGACAGAAGTAACATCTAGACGCTCACAAATTCTTTCAGCAATGAAACCTGCCTATGGTCAACAGGCATAGGTCACTGATCTAAAATCAAACAATGCAGTTCCCATAAAGGCACTGAACACTGATAATTAAGATCACAACATTTATCAACAATGAAGGTCTTTTCCTTTCTTCTTCTTTTTATTTTATGTATTCCGCTTTTTCTAAAACAAACAAAAAAACCTCATGTTCCTGAACTTGAGTACGACAATTAAAAAAAACTATGGAGATCAATACAACTTGCTGCCAGCAAATCCATATTATTCAAGATCTTAATATCCTGTGGTGAACAAACAAATATACAGTTATCATGAATTTCCTTACATATGTTATGCTGGCACACTGACTTTCTCCTGAACAATGTTTTGTTCAATTTCTGTAATTGCTCTTTTACAACTGTTTTTTTCTTCCCCTTTTAACAGAAATGCTAAAAAAAAAAGAAAAAAGAAAGCCAAAAGTTATAATAGGATGCTCCACTGATGGTCAGAAACAGACTGACAAAAAAATAAAATAAAATGATCAAATACTTTCATTTGTTTCACCCTGATTGACCTTAATGCAAGGTAGAGGTATTCAGTAACACTTCAGCTATTGCTTCTTGCAGTATCTGTACTGGATGAAATCCCCAACACAACATAACTGGAACCACTGAACCAGCACCACACACAGAGTCTTGTCAATCAAGCCATAAAGCAGTTGTATGACTGTTAACATTGCAAATTCCATCACTGACCTGAGCAAGCCCCATCATGTCTTGCAATGTAAAAACGTTTTCAAGACACATCATGCATCAGATGAAACAACTGAACCCAGGTGCAAACTTTTTTGTTTAATTATGTGTTAGTTTCAAAGATTTCTATTAAAATTGCAGTTAACGAAATTGAGGCCGTTGTCATTACACAGGTCAATGCAACAGTACAGGGAGACCACATAAAAACAGCAAAATACTGACCAATCGTCAGGTTGACCGGCCATGCTAGCCACCAAAAGAGAAGCGGGAGACAAGGGAATAAAACACTAGGAGATAATGCAAATACAGATACCACACATACACAACACTGGTTGGAAAGGAAGGGAACGGGGCTGGGGGATTGCATTCACATACACACCCACACAACGTAACCTTTAAACGACAACAACAAAAATGCAACAACAAAAATGCACACAAGTGCAGGCTATGTGCTGGGCAGGACAACACAGAGGCAAAAATCAAAGACTCTACCAGTACCCTAGCTATCTCTTAGAGTCGTCAAAAGCAGGTAAGGACCAAGAGCTGCCAATAGAATAGTACACGCCTTCGGAAGAATTAACCATCTGGAAAGAGGAGCCAAGTGAACAAACATCAACATCCATCCCTTCCATGATACAAGACTGCAAGAAAAGACACGGTCATGTTCAGCCTGCACAGTGCTACAGCTCCTATAAAGACACAATCCCCATTTAATGTGCACCTTCAGTGCAGTGATTCAGATCACCCAAAATCACACCAGGGAAACGTTTATGTGAAATAACAATATGATTTTCTGCAATGTGCATGGATAAAGCAAATCAGAGAATGGGAAGAAGGTGGAGGGGAGTGGGGGGTGGTGGAGAGGTGGGGTGGGGGGAGGGGAATACCACCACCACAGAAAACGTGCTCTAGAATGGCGTTTTGATTAGTGACTGGTTTTGTCTTTTTTTTTTTTAATGTTTTTTTTTTTAAGGAAAACAGAAACCAAACAAACAACCTTTATCCATCTAACTTCAACACAGATTTTGGATTGGAAAGAAAGATGGCTTTGTGAGAAAACTGGCTTTTTCACTGGAAAAGAAGGCAAGTCTTGTGGTGAAGAAAAACAACAGAAATCATTAATGCTGCACATTCATCCAGGGGGACTAAAGCTCGAGGAGGGTGGCTGGGGAAGGGGATGGGAGCAGCAGACGGTGCTGCACAGTCTGTGTGTGCTGAAAATGACGGTGTTGTCACATGCTTTCATTAGTCACTTCCATTAACTGCCTCTGTCACTGACAAGCACTAATGACTAACACCTTCCCTTCCTCATCAGGCATAAGGCGGTGGTCATCCTCATGTCTTACTGATGATGAAAGGCGAAGGCACTACCAGCTATTCTCAATATATTACCAGAACAGATTAGTTACAAAACATGTGTACAAGTACTGCATACCAGATGCATATATTCTTAACATACATTCCCACATACACACTTGTACAACTGCTCATACATCCTAAAGAAAAGTAAATGCTTGCACGTGCAAGCACACAACAACACACACACATAAACCCACACACCCACCACAAACCACACATCACTTTGCAGAAAAATGCCCCAGTTGTACCAGCCCATCAAAGAAACTTTCATCTTGAGTTCTAACATGTTTAAGGAGAACAATACGTTGCCTGAAATCATGATCTAGAAAAGTCATCTCTATTTAGCACAGGATAATGTTGACATGACTCATGCTCTAACAACCGTGCTATCGTTCAGGTTAACAGTGCGTGCCACACACAACACACACTGTGCTCCAGAGGTCATGCAATCTTTCTTTGGTGTCTGTCGTGTCAGGTCACAATAAAAATGAATAAATAAAAGAACTTTCTAAATAAATGCAGCCACGGACAAGAGAATGTATAACATTCATCGTCAATACGCACGGTTTTGAATATTCATAATTCAGCAGCAATGCACTATCTGCTATATATATAGTTAGTCAAATGAATATGTCACATTCTTTAACCACTTTATTATGAAAATTTCAATGGTCAATTTAAATTTTCCAGCTTTAGAAACTGCAGCAAATAAAATACTAACTTCAGATGAAGATAAAAACGACACACATCCGTGATTTACACTCAAACCAGATCAAGCATGTGATTCAATCCTCACTCATCCCAGTAAACCACCTCTCACTTGGGGACCTACACCAGGGTCTTTGCACACCTACCTCGAAGATCTGAGAAGACACCTCCTTTTCATAGAGATCCTGCTGACTGTCGTAGCTGGCTCCACCGCCTGGCTGAACACTGGGTGACGGCAGCGAGCGAGCCATGCCACGCCCCATGCCAGGCCTCCCTACCCCTTCCCTCTCTGCACGACCACCAGCATTGCCTGCCAAACGGATGTGCATAGACATGCATGTGCAAAAGTCAAAGTATCAATACAAGTGTGAGTGCAAGATTATACTGATTTGGACATACAAATGCACACAATGCACACCCTCATTCGCAAGCATTCAAAACTAGACACATGCATGTGTGGACATGTGTCTGTGCGCATGTTTTAAGTGCAAGAATAGGCCTGCATGCCTGTGTGTGCAACAGAGGTTCTCTTGAATCAAAACCTCCAACATGCCATAATTATGAAACCTTTAGAAACCAACATCTGTGCACATATTCACTGCTTTCTTTTTTCATTTTGTTTACCAACTGTGGGGTTACTGTGTGGAGACGAACATTCTCCTGGCTCTGTCTAAAGTCAGTGACTCACCATTGTAATGAGAACTGGTGGGCCGGGCCCCTCTCATCTGCTGTTCATGTATGGACCTCAGCTGTGGCTGGAACATGCTCTTCACTCTCTGCATCTGATCCCCGTCCGTCTGTTGCTGCAAACATCAACAAACAATGGAGCCTCGATGTCATAAGTGAATGGAACAAAGCCTACAATCTTTTCTCTAAAGTGTATACCTGTTGATTAAATATGTGCCAAGTGATTCATTTAATACAATCAAGAAACCCACCCAAAGCTTCAAATATCTTGACCGTAAGCATTTATGAATTCATCAACTATCTTCAACATTTTGTCCAATAAGATTTCTTGCAAAGTTCCATAAATCAGTAAGGGAGAGTGAAAGTTTGCCCTTTGCAACTTCAAGTTCCACTATGCATATCAGAGATATTCATCACTTCTTGTTGATCAGATTGGTTCTTTGTCTGCCTGCTGTTCATCATTTGGTTGTCTGAATGTCATGTTTTGCTACTGATAGTGTGAAACTGGCGGTTCATATGCGAGCAAAGTCTGTCATGCAGGCAGCGGGCCAACCTCCATGAACAGGCGACACGAAAAAAGCTGGCACAAATGGTTATCTGAGATGGCAGCCCTATCAACTGAACAACACTGTGGTAGTGAGTAGCAACTCTACTGCTTGAAAGGGATTTGTGACTTGCACAGGTGAATGAGAATCCAACACAGGTGAATGGTGAGAAAGTAAGGCAAGATTCTTGCCTTCTCCTCTTTTTGGCCCGTGAAAGTTTCAATAACAGTGATCCGTTTTCACTCCTTCCCTACACTGTATCCCTTTCATCCTCTCCAGCACCATCTTATGCACCATTCAAGCAAAATAAAAAAAAAGGTCAACAGTCTTGTTTGTCAATAAGGATTTGGAAGTGTGCCTACCTTTGGTAGGTCAATGAGGACCTGCATGCCCTGGTCTGGCCCCATGTGTGCAATGTGACTGAAGTTAGAAGGGTTGGAGATGACTCGTGATCGCCTGTCCCCTCTGTAAAACATACAGACCACCACTGTCATCACTGCAGTTACTATCCATTCGCAACAGCTGAACTTTCCTGACAATGCCTTTTCTATACATTTTGATTCAAACTGGGTTTATTTCCACATTATGGTAATAGGTGTCATATGAAATGAAAAAAACAACCAACCAACCAACAACAACAAAACAGAAGATACTACTCACAAAAAACATGCACAAAACACAATAAAGCTGGGTAGAATTGTTTACTACTCAGAGTATTCCAATATCTTGTAAGCACTTTGCTCCTAAAATATCTTTGCAAATACATCTCTTGTATGCTGCAATACCTTTCCTGAACACAATCTTTATTTCAGTGCAACTAGTGTACTATGTTTTTATGAACTCATTAACTGTTAAGTAAATAATAGGTACATAAACAGAACCAGTTTCAGACATGAAACAAACATCTATACAATCACAACAGAATACAATCAAAAGCAAAGAAAATCCAAGAAACACATAACGGGAACAAAAACCAGAGGACATGCAGCAATAAACCTGCTCCCAGTCAACTGCTTTGTCCGTCTCTCTTTATCACCCGCCAGCCTCACCTAACCTGAATCCCTCCCTCCCACTGTCCCTCCCAAATCATCTCCTCACATTCCACATTTTCTTCTGCTCCTTCCCATCCCCAGCCCTCATCAAGCCACAGTTAGTTATCATACCATGATTCCCCTTCAACTATAATCCTTTACCATCCTTTCACAGAGTGACAATCACAAACACTGATAATAACTGTGTAGCAGAGATGTCTCTATAGAGAACAGCCTCAGAATCTTGTCTCTAATGAGAACAGCCTCAGAATCTGTTAAAAAAAAAAAAAAAAATTTCATTCTTTTAAATCTCTGCCACATACAAGTCGAATAAATAATGAAATTATGCTGAGAGAGCAAATTCTGGAGATGTTTAAAAGGAAGGTGAGTTTAGAAAGAACAGTAGGAAGGAGGGAGGGAGAAATCATGAGACTTGGGCAGTTAAAAAGAGAAAAAAAGAAAACACAAAAAAAGCATTGACAACAGAAAATGCAAGATCAGCTGCTATGATTTCCTATGATGCGTAAAACATAATTACTGTCTTCATCGTATATTTGCTAACTATATCCACATACTGAAAGATGAGTCAGAAGATTCTGAGTCTTTCAGAATATATCAATTAATGGTTGGCTATGCTGTGTGTGTGTGTGTGTGTGTGTGTGTGTGTGTGTGTGTGTGTGTGTGTGTGTATCTGTGTGTGTGGTTTCTTTTTCCCTGACGTAATGATAGTTTCACATTTGATTTGTTTGCATAGGGTGTGTATATGTGTTTGTGAGTGTGTGTATGTGTTTCTCCTGGTGTGTGTGTGTGTGTGTGTGTGGTGTGTGTGTGTGTGTGTGTGTGTGTGTGTGTGTGTGTGGTGTGTGAGTGTGCGTGTGTGCATGCACTGGACTGGAGCAAATGTATGTACGTTTTACTCTATATGATTTCAGTACATCATATCTTACATTAAACAGCAACCTTGTAATTAATTCATTATCTGTGAAAGATCACAACTAACATTTTTACATACACAAACAGCAGAATACAAATACAAAACTAGATTTGTTGCAGCAGTCTATATTACACTACTCTTTATTGTCCAAGCTTTTATAGCAGTTAGCATCCTTATGGAAATGGGAAAGAAATGCTGGCCATTTACCTCATACAGAGATGTAAACAATAAACATTTGTTGAAACATATTTTCAAAGTCATCCAGTAATTTATCCAAGACATTACAATTACTACATTTTCTTGATCCAAAACAGAAAAATAATCTATTTAAGCAAAGATGTTCCTCCAACACACAGCAAGTCAAATTTCATTCAACGCATTTCTCTTTCCACACACCAAGTCTTGTTACTTTCATCATTACTTTCCACACACACAAAGTCAAGTTATCCACTATATGTACATACCTTCACACACACACACACACACACACACACACACACACACACACACACAATGTAACATTTTATAAAAACACACCTTCTTTTCTATAAACACACACAGTCAGGTTACCCATGTTACCTTCCATATAAACATACCTTCCTTTCTTTAAACACACCGAGTTGAGTTATCTGTGTTACCTACTTCATAAGCATACCTTCCTTTGGGTATACACACAACAATCAGATTGCCCATTTTACCTTCTACATAAACACACTTACCTTTTTATAAACACACAGAGTCAAGTTATCTTTTACACATCTTGCCTTCATCGCATCACTTAAAACATTCTTTCCATAATGAGTCAAATTATTTTTCAGATAACTTACCTTCTACATACAATGAGTCAAATACGGTCTACGCAGGAGTAGGTACATTCTATGCACAAAGAGTCAAGTACTGTACAGTGGGTCAAATGCTATCTAAACAAACTAAGTAAAGTACCTTCTATACTGAATGAGTCAAGACCTGCACATATGAGTCAAATAACTTATGCACTCGGTGACTCAAGTACCTTCCATACATAACGAACCCAGCACCTTCAACAAACAATGAGTCAAATTACCTTCTGCATACAGTGAGTGAAAATCTTCTGTATACTACGAGTCCTATACTTTCTTCACACAATAAGTCAAGTACCTTTTGCACCACCGAGTCAAGCAACTTGACACACAGCCAGTCCATATGTTCTACGACAACAATGAGTCAAATATTTTCAATAAACTGAGTCAAGTTACCTTCGACATAAGAGTCAAGTATCTTCTAAACGCAAATCAACTATCTTGTACACATGTCAAATATCCTCTAAACACAACAATTCAAATTAACTTCTACACATAATGAGTCAAATACTTTTAACACACAATGGGGTCAAGTCAGTGCCTCACCCAATGCCTAAAATAGCTTCCACACATACTAGTCAACATTTCCCTCAACACACAACGAATCAGGTTACATTCTTTACACTATGGCAGGACTGAGTCAAATTCTACATGAATGTACAACCATAAATTTCAGTTATAATTCACAACGATAATATTCACAGGCAGTTAGTACAGCTTTATCCACTTTTATGCATTACAACATAACCAATTTTTCCTTTTGTGATCTTAATTTTCGACCTCCTGACTACTTCAAATATTTGGTCATACTTCAAGCTATGTTTTGTAAAGAAAGCTGTCAAGACATTTTCCCCATGAAAACTGTAAGGTAAGCAGCAAATTCAAGGGGGGAGGGGGTGGGTGGGGGGAGGGGATGTGAATGTGAAAAGGCAAAACACATCACACAATATTAAAAACAAAACAGAGTTAAATTCTTGCAAGCGTCCACAGATTTCTCCTCTGGTTTAGACTGCTCTGTTACAGACGTGGGCTGATAAAGCAGTTTTGACAACTTATCAAATGCAATGCAGCACAGCATTTCTAAGCACCAGAACACAAAACAAGAGTCCAAAATGAGGAAACCAATGACACCGACACTAACACACATTATATATACACACCACCTGTTTGTTCTCTCAACATTAAAACATGTATGTATATATGAAAAAAAAAGGTTTACTGAACACATGAAAACTTTGTCACAATACATGACCATGCAGCCATTCATGCACACACATATAACCCCACATGATGACCTTTTGCATACCAATTTCTACTCTTTTTCTTCCACAACATTTCTGCACCTACCAACTTTATTTCCAAAAGTGTTAATCGAAATTTCAAAACACTGTCACTTTTTCTTCAATCCTTTCTTCCCCTCCAATCCCATCCCTTCCCCATCCTCTCCCCTCCTTCCATCCCTTCTACCCCTTCCCCCATCCGCCCCTCCCCTTTATTTCCAAAAGAGTCAAACAAAATTTAAAGCCTCGTTATTTCTTTCAACCCCCTCCTGCCCTCAACCCTACACCTCCCCCTTCCCCACCACCCTCCTTCTCCTCCCATCCCCACACCCTTCTCCCCTCCCTCCCTCCCCTTCTTTCTTTCACTCATTTTTTTGTCAACATTTTTGCCAAGACAGAGTCCATTTCCAGAAGAACAAAAAAGTAACAGCATCTTATGCATGTAAATCATATTTCGATTAAAAAAAGAGCAACACACCTCAAACTGACATATTCCATACTACATTGTACGCAAACAATACTTTGACTCTTCCATTACTTTTTCCCATTACAGAACAAAAACACACTGAAAATAGTAATGTAAGAAGCAAATAAAACAACGCAAGGAGAATCCACACCAACAACAGCAAACACACTCCCAATCTCCACAATCTACCAGAGTTTAGAAAAAAACCTTTTTTTTTAAACCCACTCTTACCAACTCCCAAACAAAACAGAGAAAAAAATGAGAAAGAATCAGAGAGGGAGGCCACCACAGCAAAATCAGGTCTATCTAAAGCTTTTTCACACAACAAAAAAACACCCTGCTTATGTGTGGTTTCTGCCACACCACGCAGCATTAGCACACAAGCGGTCAGGATGAAGGCAAAAGCTAGCACTGAACTACACAACAACCGGGGACACTGAAAAACTGTCTTACGCTGCAGTAGCGGGCACAGGGGCCATGATTTGATCTGGCCCCACATGAGCTACATGGCTGAACGTTAGTGGACCCGAGATATCTCGATTGCGTCGTTCCGGCCTGATGGGGAAGGCATAGGCAGCATTGACACGGACATGTTAGCAGAGTGCAGGCCTCAGGTGTCACAACACACTCAGATTTTTTTTTTTTACAGTAACCAAATTCTTGGTTCTTGCAAAACTATCTAAATGTAACCCCACTGGAAACAACAGTTCATGGCAATACATGACTGAAATTCGTATTACGCCATGATCTTGCTCTTTCCCTCAAGTTATATTTCATGCAGAAATTCTGGTTTGTCACAACAGTTGTTCACTATAAATTGTCAGCATGTCCCTCTCCAGTCAAATATTTGTCCAACTCAGAAAAGACCACAAACCGACTCTTCTCTCTGTGCCAACTGGATCTTCCAGAAAAACAATAAACATTTGCCAAATTCATCATATGGCTGGACTTCAGTAAGCTTCACGTAAACTTGGCAAAACTTCACTTACGTCTGTCTGTATGTGTACAAATTCTGTTCAGTGATTGACATAAATAATAAAGTTTTACCTACAAATCAGGTAGTTTTAATGTTTCACAATAAAAATAACACAGGTTAAGCTGTTTCTATAACGAAATGAAACAGGACAGATGTTCTGTTTGAATCAGCTGCACTATAACACAAGACAAAAAATCTATCTATACTTAGAACAAACAGCACCTCACTGCAGTAAATTAAAGTAAAAACATGCACATGATTAATGCAGAATTTATCACATGCACAAAATGCTCCTGTGCTGACAGAAATATGAGATTGGGGGCCTAAGGTGATCCTGTGGCTTTATATTTCATGCATAATTTGAGGTCAATTCAACGACTCTCTTTCACTTCGCTTTTTGCTCTTGAAAATACATTTCATTATGAAGAAAATAACATTCCAGTCTCAAATACACAGCTAAAATTGAATGAGTTTCGCACCACTCATTGACCTGTTCTTAAATGATACAGAACATACCCTGTGCTTTGTAGTATTTCTTAATGAAACTCTTGGATATTAATTCTGAATGAATTCAATGCGTATCATACAATATAAAATCATCAAATATCATTCCAGTATTAATACTATTCCTATCGAAAGTGGGTATGTTAATTTATCCATCACTTTTGCACACACGTAACTGACAAAGTAATCCACAGCTTAAATAGTATTAATGAAGCATATGAATATTCATGCATTTATCAGTCAATCACCTTTTCACATGTACCATCTGCCAAAGAATCCATAACCAAAACAATAAAAATGAAGTAATCAACCCTTAGTAACAGTCATCTTCACCAAAAAACATGCATTTTTTATTTAAAAAAATACAGAAAAAAAGAGCTGAATGAAAAAAAAAGTGTACGAACTTGTTCCCGGATCGCTCATCCTCTCTGTTCTTGAAAGAGAACCGTCGTTTACTACGACTACTTCTAGTTCGAAAGAGCTGAGCCACCGCCAAAGGTTCTTCCTCTGTAAATGGACAGAAATGACAGTCTGAAAGTTTTAACAGCCCATAAGGTTCTTCATATCCTTTGCTTTATCATGAATGTTTTCCCCAGTACACTGACTTTCATCAAGTTTATCTTCTTTCATTTAAATATATGTGTGTGTGTGTGTGTGTGTGTGTGTGTGTGTGTGTGTGTGTGTGTGTGTGTGTGTGTGTGTGTGTGCCTGCCATCTCACTGGAATTACTGTCATGCCACTCATTCAGGCTTCCTCATACAAAGCCACATCCAGCTTTATAAAACAACTTAACTAAGCAATTTAATAAAATGCTAATGCCAAAGGATGGGACAAAACTGTCTTTGTCTCTGTTAATAAATATACTTTGCAATGTTTCTGACGAAACTTCCTGCACACAGTTAGCAGATCTAAAAGATTTAACATTCCTCCCACCTGTGTGCACATTTTTGAGGAAGATGATGTGCTGCGTATCAAAGGCACTCAGCAGACACAGGGATCCATCTCTGCAAAGCGGCTTGGTCTGGCATAAGGAAATCACAAGCTCATTTTACACTCCGTCTGTGCATAGTATACTGTGAACATCAAACTGGTGCATGCTATGATCAGTACACTGTATCTGATTAGCAGAAGATGCCCTCGAAGGCTCGCCTAAATTGACCAGTCAGTTCTTTTCATTCCCTTCAGAGCTGTTCTTCAATTTGGATGACGCAAGAGAGCTTCATGGGGGCAGAGTAATACTGCTCTAGCCACAAAAATCTCGCAGAACAGAGCTAGCCTACTGGTCACAGCCTGCACAGTCTGATAAGGTACTATACCAAGTAATACTGCTCTAGCCACAAAAATCTCGCAGAACAGAGCTAGCCTACTGGTCACAGCCTGCACAGTCTGAAAAGGTACTATACCAAGTAATACTGCTCTAGCCACAAAAATCTCGCAGAACAGAGCTAGCCTACTGGTCACAGCCTGCACAGTCTGAAAAGGTACTATACCAAGTAATACTGCTCTAGCCACAAAAATCTCGCAAAACAGAGCTAGCCTACTGGTCACAGCCTGCACAGTCTGAAAAGGTACTACTATACCAAGTAATACTGCTCTAGCCACAAAAATCTCGCAAAACAGAGCTAGCCTACTGGTCACAGCCTGCACAGTCTGATAAGGTACTATACCAAGTAATACTGCTCTAGCCACAAAAATCTCCCAGAACAGAGCTAGCCTACTGGTCACAGCCTGCACAGTCTGAAAAGGTACTATACCAAGTAATACTGCTCTAGCCACAAAAATTTCACAAAACGGAGCTAGCCTATTGGTGACAGCCAGCACAGTTTGAAAAGGTACTATACCAAGTAATACTGCTCTAGCCACAAAAATTTCACAGAACAGAGCTAGCCTACTGGTCACAGCCTGCACAGTCTGAAAAGGTACTATACCAAGTAATACTGCTCTAGCCACAAAAATTTCACAAAACGGAGCTAGTCTATTGGTGACAGCCAGCACAGTTTGAAAAGGTACTAAACCAAATATATACATACTATAAGAAGAGTTACTACAATATTTGCTGTGACAGAGGCTGACAAAAACAAATACCAAGGGTGTGCATTTCAAAGCTGTATTATCACTGAATCATGATGCATCTCTACATGGGAGTAAATCTGTCAAAAGTTTGTAAATCTGTAGCGCTCACTGTATTTTGAATCTTGAAGCCATATAACTTTATATTAACACAATGGAAGTAATACACCTGGATGGCGTAATTTGAAGATGGCTTCATTCTAACTAATTAAACCAGGCTTTAATCAACTCGACCTGTATCAATGCGCTATTTTTCTTTAAACCAAGAAACCCTGTGATTCATTAACCGTCTAGTTTCCTGTGTCCAAACTTGTACTGTGGCTGTCTAATAAAAGCATGTCTCACCCTTTTCAAGCACATGGTCTGCAGCCACTCTGCTGTGTGAACATTGAAAACGAATGTAGAGTTCTCTGAGTAGCACACCAGGTAGGGGGAGGAATAGCCTGAAAACAGCACAAACTAAAAGTTGAACAACAAAACAAAAAACAAAACAAAACAAAACAAAAAGCCAAACCAGATCAAAGCAAAAAAAGACTATGGACAGAAAATTCATATACAACTAAAAATCTGCATAACCAACATCTCTTGACATCAAATCAGTCTTTTTCTCTAAGGATCCAAAAGAACAAATACCCAACTTTACAAACATCCTCCTGGTCACACACACACACACACACACACACACACACACACACACACACTTGGACCAAAACAAACTTTTCCCTTTTTCACACAACTACAGAACTTACTCAGAGCCAGTGGCTGTGAAGGCCAGAGAATTTCTTGCGTTTTGCTGCGTTCTCCTGATCTATTTACATACAGCCCAACCACTGAAACACATAATCAACAATGCAAAGTTTAGAATATTCCACATGAACATCTGTAAGAGAATTATACATGAACACGACAGATGTTTAGCCACACTGCTGTTTCATGATTAAACAAATGAACAACGACATTAATCTGTAAACAACACATGACAACATGTATGTGTACTTTCATAATTAGACTCTTGGGCGCAAACAAACTCTAAGCATATACATACTACATACTTTACTGCCTTTTTCCCCCCCTCTCTTTTGATAGTTTTGGTTAGCCATATGACACACATGCAGGTAGGTGTGTGTGTGTGTGTGTGTGTGTGTGTGTGTGTGTGTGTGTGTGTGTGTGTGTGTGCTGGTGTGTGTGTGTGTGTGTGTGTATGTGTGTGGGTGCATACAGCAATATTTGTACATAATGTTTCTTCTTTTAAAACTAGTTGTGTTTAGAGCCATATGGCCCACAGCGTGTGTGTGTGGGGTGTGTGTGTTAATATTTATGGGTTAATATTTATTTTGTACATGATTCTCCTTTTCTATTCCTTTGTTTAGAGCCATAACACATGTGCATTTGTGTGTGGGTGTGTCTGCATGTGTGTGTGTGTGTGTGTGTGTGTGCATATTTTCTTTTTTTTTTTTTTTCTTTTTTGTGCACTTAGAGTTGATTTCATCAAGATTTTGCACCTTGCAAATACCATAATTGTTATTATTATTATTAAAAGGCATGGTCTCCATCCTGCCCCTACTTCTGCATCCCCTCCAGACTTTCACTCCTTCACCCTCATCCTCGTAGTTTCCCAAAGACATGGTCTTCACTTGGTTGAGACCTTTACTTGCACTAAACACACACACCACAAAACCACATAAACAAGCCTCTGTAAAAATAAATGACCATGATCCCCTTCACACTTTGGTCATAGCAACTGTAACTGATAATAAATTGGAATACAGTAGAAAGAGGATCTCACAACACTCCACACAGGTTAACAACAAATGCCATAGCACAACGGCCCTTGAGACAGCAAACTGCTTAAGGTTCACTGTGTTCATGGCATGGCATTCTCCTTCCCATGCCTGAACTGAAGCAGGTACCCAAGGACTGCTGGGTTGATAGACAGGGTTGTCAAACTGTAAAAATTCAAACCTCATGAGTGGTTCAGCCACAAACTCCAAAGCCCAACTTTTTTTTGACCGAGGTCTCATTTTCATTCAATACAGGGCATCTTAAAACCTGGTCTATGCACACATTTATCTGCTGGATTTTGAGCTCCTTGTTGGCAGGGAATTTTACATAAGATCGGATTTTTATTTCTTAGTCTGGCCTTCTTCTTTATTACATATGAAAATTAATATAAAACATCTTTTTTACATGAGAAAGAACAGCATACCGTTGAAGAGCAGCATGAACTCATTGGGAGACAATTCGATGGCCAGCATGGAGTCCACAGGGTTCTGTGCCAGGAATTTCATGTTCTGGTCTTCTGTGTTCACCAGGGCTACAAAACACACAGACAATTCATGACCTTTTAGCGGAATGTTTTGATTTGTTACTACTTTGATGTGACTGTGGTAAAGCAGCTTTATAAGCGATAATTTGCTATCTGCATTTTTGTTTTCTACTTTATAAATGATAACAGTTATCTAGATTCTTATTTTCTAATACAGGTAGCCATTCTATTCTGTGAATATAAACATGTGCACACGCATGCGTTTGTGTGTGTGTGTGAGTGTGTTTGAATCGAAATAATCTTTAAGGAATGTGCATGTACACATTTGCATTTAAGCATGATACATCTACTCACGAATGCAAACTGCTTCACCTACACACACACACACACATACACTCATAAGATTGATGATTAAGTAATGAATCTCCACCAACAACTTACTCATAGGCGCAGCATCTCCCTGCAGACTGTAGATGGCAAAACAAGATGGATAACCAACACACAATCCCTCGCTCAACATCTCCAAACACTGCACAGGCCCCGGCACCTGAATGTTCTTGATCTGCAGCAAAATATCCAAAGGTGTGCACACTGTCAGTATTTATCTGCTAAGTTTCATTTGATCTGTTTTGTCTGGGTCTCACAAGCTCAACAGGCTCAAACACTGACACATGTTCCACCTATGTCTTTCAAGTTCATTTCCTTTTCATCAAGTTCTCACAGCTCAACTAATCCTAATGTTGACACACACTAGATTTGCACCTGTAAAAATTTAATTCCCTGTTACCATCTTCTCACAACACAAGCACTCTTGGCTAAGGCCAATCGTCACACTGATCCATGCACCTATGAAAGCAGATAAAGATTTTCAATCATTCAAGCAATTCAAATCATAACTTTTTAGAGAACTCCACCTTGCAAACGAAACGGATGTTATTCCCTCAGAGGGCAATAATGTTTTTCAGTATATTTCTTTTTCAAGGGTTCCGTCCCATATTCAGACATTATCTTATCTGAAGATTATTTTTTCAACTTTTAGGTTTATTGCACCTACTATTCAATTGCATTTTTAGATTCATTGCGTATACTATTTAATTATATCAGTCTGTGAGCATTTACATGAGTGTATGCATGTATGATAAAGAGAACGAGCAAGTGTACATGTGTGTGTGCGCTTGTGTCTGTGTGCTTCCTTGCGCATGTGCCCATGTGCGCACACGTGCAAGAGCATATGTACTTATGCATTTGTATGAACATGTGCATTTACATACATGCCTGTGCCTCTGTTAGCATGTGCATATGTGTATTTGTGTGCAAACACATGTGAGTGTGTGTGTGAGCGTGTGCGTGTGTGTGTGTGTGTGTGTGTGTGCGCGCGTGCGCATGCACGCATGTGTGTGTGTGTGTGTGTGGGTACAAATATGCATGTGTGTATTACGTACATCAACTTAATTAATTTGCAAAATTTATCAACATATATCAGAACAACAAATAAATTTTTCAAAAGACGAGACTAGAAATACTGCAACAGAAAGCTAAAAGAACATTCTCACAAACCAATTTTTTTTAAAGACAGGCAAACCAGCCCAACTCACTTTGCGGTAGCGCTGTCTGGACTTGATGAGCTCATACACTTGCACTGTGCGCTTGATGGCCACACACAGACAGACCATGATGGCACTGCCACTTCCCCCCACCGTCGTCACAGCACTGGCAGCCCCACCCCCTTGCTGCTGCACCGACCCCACACAGAACATACTGCACCCTTTGGTTTCGTTTATCTTCACAGGCTCAGATTCACCGCCTTCAAGAGCTGAGACGTGAAGGAGTTTGATGTGACGCTGCTTGCCTGTAAAAATTCACCAAAACTCAGGTCGGAGAAAGCAGAAATTGGGAGTTTGTATCACTTGTTTGTCCCAGTATACTTACTGTGTCAAACTAGTGCAGTCTACTACCAATGCATTAGTTGTATTTGGCTAAATTTTGTAACAAACGCTGTACAAATGCTCTACTCTTTCTTCTGTAACTTTTGTACACTCATGACAGTGGTATACATTGTAACAACAGTGACTTGTTGCTGAACAGACATGCAGCAATACTGAACTTCTTGACCATAAAACAATAGTCATTTATTGATTAATGAGACTGATTCATCAATTTTGTATCTTCCAGCTGCGAGCTGCATAACAACTACCTTGACTCAAACCTAGCTTAGATCTTTCTCCCCCAACACTGACCTCTACCAACCACTTCACCCGACAAAGATTTCAGTAACGGAGGAGACGCCACCAGACTAACTATTAAAACAACAACAAGCAAAATCAAGGGAAGAGAAACTCACCAAAAATGTACACCAGCAGCTGTTGTTCTAGCACCATATCTAACATGTACACCTGTTTCCGTTCTGCTCGATCGCCCACCCGTATCACTTCTGTCAACACAATCACAGCACAACACATCACACCAAACTCTCACTCTTTAATGGGAAAACAGAGTGATGAATGTGACATATTTCTCTCTCTCTCACACACACACACACACACACACACACACACACACACACACACTACAGACAAATTATTTCTCGGGTAATCGCAAAAAAGTACTGATCCAAAAAAAATCTTCAAGGTGCAGTGCAAATTCTGCATGTCCATCAAAATATGAAATCAGAATAAGAGGAAGCTTTTGACATCATTTGACAAGGAAATCTTTTCGCCATCTACATAAAAGCCATCTCATTTTCCACATCAATTTACACAGCCTGAAGCCAGTAATATCACCTACTTATGGGGAGTGAAAAGTCTTCTTTTTTTCTTGTTGTTCAGGTAATTTTTACACCCTTTCAATGAAATTAGTCCTTTCCTAACTTCAGATTCAGAAAGCACAGCCACACCCAGACTTTTCATCTTCCAATCTCAGTGCCACCAATCGCAAGGGGGCTATCAGTATCAGCTTGCCATGAAACAGCCTTCCGAGACACTGCTTTGCTGTTGCATCACTTAGGTGGTATTCAGAGGTGCCTGTTCTATTCCAACATGGGCAAGATTTTAACTTCTACTTACAGCAGTCTTTGCTTATTCATGTAAAAAATGAGTAAATAAGCAATACTCCTCCCCCTTCTGCTCCACACCATTCTCCCACATCCCACTCCTTCCCTCCTTTGGAGATTGTATTTGGCTTTTACGATGGTCAGAGCTTGCGATATGATCACAGCTGGACACAAATTATCTGTACAATAGACAAGCTTCCAGTTCAGCTAACTTTAACACTACTGTTAACTGACTGTACACATAAAGCCATTAAGTGTCTACAATAAAAGGCAAATCTCTGGTACTCACGGTCCTTGCTGAGATCGACTACATGTAGACCTTCTTCTGTGCCCAGCACTATCCTTGTAGAATCTGAAAAAACACAACAGCATCATCAATTAGTCTATGCCAGAGAGATCAGTCAACACACTGGTCAAGAATGAAAAGGAAAAAAAACAAAACCTGACAGCATGATTACTTACTTTTTCTTTCTTTACTCAAACACACTACAACTTCCATGTAAGACTCTCTAAACCATTCCACCACTATCCATCATACTTACACCCCAAATCCCTGTCAGTAATCATCACTGGGCTTTCCTGTCTGTTTTGATTCATATTACACCAAAAATTGTATTCATGATTCTCCAAACCATTGTACTGTGACTCCCGACTCTTACTCACTACATCTCTTTGCCAAAAGTATATATCAACATTAGATATATCACGTACAATAGGAAAGAAAATGAAGCACAACAAGGAGAACAAGATGAAATTAAACAAAGCCCAAACACAGACACTCCTCCCCATCCACACCCATCATTCCATCCCTTCCTGTAAAGACACATAAACTCACCCAGTATCACAGCTGAATGAGTGCTCTCACAAGAGCCAGGGAGTTATCACATACTTCCTGGGCACGGTACACCTGAAACATGGTCATGCCACAAACAGGATACAATGTCACTTTCACGCCTGATGATTCAACTCTTTTGTTGACAGTGAGCGTAGAACTTAATAATGGGATTTGTTCACCATCAAAGCATGGCTTGTACACTTTCAGGACACACTACTTCACATGAGAGATAGGTGTATCTTTCTCTGCATACATATACAAAAGGGGTTTTGTTGCTGCTGTTGTTTTAACAGTAAGCAATTGTTTTTTTAATGTACAATATTTGCCAATATTTGGTCATCTCATAAGCCCGTAAGAGTTGTTTTTCATTCAATTTGATCGGATCTTCTTGCCACAGACAGGCCTGTACTCAGCTTCGCAGTCACAAGCATGACCACATCACAGCTGTCCGCCGAGATGAAAATCGTGCTGTTTAGTTCAGTTCCAGCCTCGCAGGTAGGCGATAAACGAAGCGGCGTGACTCACCGCTCAGCGCTGACAAACTGCAGCCCCCTGTTAGGGCCCTACCCCTCTCAAGGCAGCGCGTGTGTTCTCATGCTGTGTGTTGTTTTGTGCTGTACGGACTATTATTCTTCCACGCTCCATAACTGGATATAATTAACTGTGTGTGTGATTTTGTGTGTTGTGATTCTCCTTTGTGTCGTTTGATATAACTTCGGTTCATCCCGTGTTCTTGAGTTTTTGTTTTTTTTTCATTGAGAAGTTGTTCGTTTTCATAAGCTGGCCAGGATCCGGCATGTGTATACGTATATCAGCAAGCCGTGTACGTGTGTGGTGCTACTGCTCGAGAGGAGACATTCTATCAGGCGATTACTTTCCTTCCTCTCTCTCTCTCTTTGCTGTGTGTGTGTGTGTGTGTGTGTGTGTGTGTGTGTGTGTGTACGTGCGTGATGCGTGCGTGCGTGCATGCGTGTGTGTGTGTGATCCATCTGTTTATATACCGCTGTTGTTGGTGTGTGGTTTCTGTCAATGTGTGTGTGTGTGTGTGTGTGTGTGTGTGGTGTGTGTTGTGTACGCTCTCTCTCTCTCTCTCTCCAGTCGGGAGTAGGCGCACCATGAAAATGAAAATGAGACATTTTGCATTGGTGCATGGAAAAGTGACATCAGTTTCAAATGATTCGAACGGGCGAAAGAACAAGGTCAGGATAAGAAGCATTTCATTGTTTATAACTGACATCTGCATGTGTGGCATGCTAAAATCTTGCTTTACTAAAAGCTGGTTTTTGGCGATGATAGAATCAGTTTCGGCATGCTTCACAAGCCCCGTAGAGCCGAGATAACAAGCAAAACATGCCTAGGCCGTGGTAGGGAAACCACCGCCGTGTTCCCCCTGAAGCTACCTAAGCCGACACTGGGTTTTTCAGCCCAGTACCCCGGGTGTCAGGTAGGAGTCCCGCGACTAATTTCTGTCAGTTTAAAGGGAAAAATACGCATGCCCAATTAGCACCAGGTGAGCGTGATAGCATCAGGAACACATGCCTCCACTGACTGCAATTTCATTTCACTTTGTTTGTGTTGGGTTTGCCCAGACAAATTATTTCTCGGGTAACCCAAAAAAAATATGACCCCAAAAAAAATCTTCAAGGTGCGTGAAAATTTCTGCATGTCCATCAAAATATGAAATCAAATAAGGAAGCTTTTGACATCATTTGACAAGGAACTTTTTCGCCATTAATAAAAGCCATTCATTTTCCACATCAATTTCCGCCTGAAGCCAGTAATTCACCTATTTGGGGAGTGAAAAATGTCTTCTTTTTTTCTTGTTTTTTCAGGTAATTTTTACACCCTTTCAAAGAAATTAGTCTTTCCCAAATTCAGATTCAGAAAGCACAGCCAACCCAGATTTTCTCTTCCAATCTCAGTGCCACCAATCGCAAGGGGGGGTTCATATCACTGCCAGAAACTCCTTCCGGGAACACTGCTTTGCTGTTGCATCATTAGGTGGTATTTGAGGTGCCGTTTATTCCAAATGGGGAAGATTTTAACCACTTACAGCAGTCTTTGCTTATTCATGTAAAAAAATGGTAAATAACAATACTCCTCCCCCTTCTGCCCACCCATTCTCCCACATCCCACTCCTTCCCTCCTTTGGAGATTGTATTTGGCTTTTACGATGGTCAAGCTTGCGATATATCACAGCTGGCACAAATTTCTGTACAATAGCAAGCTTCCAGTTCACTAACTTTAACACTACTGTTAACTGCTGTACCATAAAGCCATTAAGTTCTACAATAAAAGGCAAATCTTGGGACTCACGGTCCCTTTCGAGATCGACTACATGTAGACCTTCTTCTGTGCCCCCACTACCTTGTGAATCTGAAAAAAAACCCAAAACTCATCAATTAGTCTTGCCAGAGAGATCAGTCAACACATGGTCAAGAAAGAAAAGGAAAACAAAAAAAACCTGACGCTGATTATTACTTTTTCTTTCTTTACTCAAACACACTAAACTTCCATGTAAAACCTCTAAACCATTCCACCCCTTCCATCAACTTACACCCCCAAAACCCTTTCAGTAATACACTGGGCTTTCCTGTCTGTTTTGATTCATATTTCACCAAAAAATTTTATTCATGATTTTCCAAACCCTTGTACTGTGACTCCCGACTCTTACTCATTACATCTCTTTGCCAAAAGTATATATCAACATTAGATATATCACGTACAATAGGAAAGAAAATGAAGCACAACAAGGAGAACAAGATGAAATTAAACAAAGCCCAAACACAGACACTCCTCCCCCATCCACACCCATCATTCCATCCCTTCCTGTAAAGACACATAAACTCACCCAGTATCACAGCTGAATGAGTGCTCTTCACAAGAGCCAGGGAGTTATCACATACTTCCTGGGCACGGTACACCTGAAACATGGTCATGCCACAAACAGGATACAATGTCACTTTCACGGCCTGATGATTCAACTCTTTTGTTGACAGTGAGCGTAGAACTTAATAATGGGATTTGTTCACCATCAAAGCATGGCTTGTACACTTTCAGGACACACTACTTCACATGAGAGATAGGTGTATCTTTCTCTGCATACATATACAAAAGGGGTTTTGTTGCTGCTGTTGTTTTACAGTAAGCAATTGTTTTTTTAATGTACAATATTTGCCAATATTTGGTCATCTCATAAGCCCGTAAGAGTTTGTTTTCATTCAATTTGATCGGATCTTCTTGCCACAGACAGGCCTGTAGCTCAGCTTCGCAGTCACAAGCATGACCACATCACAGCTGTCCGGCCGAGATGAAAATCGTGCTGTTTAGTTCAGTTCCAGCCTCGCAGGTAGGCGATAAACGGAAGCGGCGTGACTCACCGCTCAGCGCTGACAAACTGCAGCCCCCTGTTAGGGCCCTACCCCTCTCAAGGCAGCGCGTGTGTTCTCATGCTGTGCTGTTGTTGTTGTGCTGTACGGACTATTATTCTTCCACGCTCCATAACTGGATATAATTAACTGTGTGTGTGATTTTGTGTGTTGTGATTCTCCTTTGTGTCGTTTGATATAACTTCGGTTCATCCCGTGTTCTTGAGTTTTTGTTTTTTTTTCATTGAGAAGTTGTTCGTTTTCATAAGCTGGCCAGGATCCGGCATGTGTATACGTATATCAGCAAGCCGTGTACGTGTGTGGTGCTACTGCTCGAGAGGAGACATTCTATCAGGCGATTACTTTCCTTCCTCTCTCTCTCTCTCTTGCTGTGTGTGTGTGTGTGTGTGTGTGTGTGTGTGTGTGTGTGTACGTGCGTGCGTGCGTGCGTGCGTGCGTGCGTGCATGCGTGTGTGTGTGTGATCCATCTGTTTATATACCGCTGTTGTTGGTGTGTGGGTTTCTGTCAATGTGTGTGTGTGTGTGTGTGTGTGTGTGTGTGTGTGTGTGTGTGTGTACGCTCTCTCTCTCTCTCTCTCCAGTCGGGAGTAGGCGCACCATGAAGATGAAAATGAGACATTTTGCATTGGTGCATGGAAAAGTGACATCAGTTTCAAATGATTCGAACGGGCGAAAGAACAAGGTCAGGTAAGAAGCATTTCATTGTTTATAACTGACATCTGCATGTGTGGCATGCTAAAATCTTGCTTTACTAAAAGCATGGTGTGGCTGTGATAGAATCAGTTTCGGCATGCTTCACAAGCACGTAGAGCTCGCAGATAAACAAGCAAAACATGCCTAGGCCGTGGTAGGGAAACCACCGCCGTGTTCCCCGTGAAGCTGACCTAAGCCGACACTGTTTATTCAGGCCCAGTACCGGCTGTCAGGTAGGAGTCCCGCGACTAATTTTCTGTCAGTTGTAAAGGAAAGATACGCATGCCCAATTAGCACCAGGTTGAGCGTGATAGCATCAGGAACACATGCTCTCCACTGAGCTGCAATTTCATTTCACTTTGTTTGTGTTTGTTAGTCTGTTTCAATCGTTTTATGTTGACAAATCTTTGTGGTGCTTGCCATCATTGCGTATGAAAGAAGACCCATTCATGTTTGGTATTGTTCTGTCAGTCAAAGACCCCACAATCCAGTGACATCAATCGACCACAGTTCGTTGCATTCTGGCGCAAAGTATTCATGAAGAAACACAGCATCCTGTTTTCACCACACTATCAGGCAGACAGCTAGTATCACATTACGCGTAGGGAGGAAAGCTTGTGGGAGGTCAGCGCGAGGAAACTGGCAGGTGTCGGCAGAAGTGCGCTGTTTAAACAAACCGCGGCCGTTCCATCCCTTCCCCTCCCGCGACCGATAGGCGGTCAGGGGTTATTGCCCTTGTCTTCAACTAAGAATGCCTCTGCAGACAAACGTGACATAAGTGTCAGACAGGTGGGGTTTGAGCTGTTTCATTTTTTATATCCTTTTAGTGGCATGCCACCAAGTCTGATCACGCAGCCACACCTAGGTTTTCCTGTCATAGCCCAGACTCGTTCCGTCACAGGCTGAGCACCAGTGCTACACCAGATAGCCATCAGCATCAGGACATCATGAGCAAACCATCACAGCACAGCACTGCAGCTGAGTCACTTCACTGACGTTCAGTGGTGCCAGTTCTCCTTCTTCCTTAAAAGCTGGTTCACTCAAAAATGAGTAGGTCACCAGCACAAGCAACATCCAACACAAGCAGAACACAACCTAAAATGTCCTCTACTGACGATCGTAACCACTTAAGTCACAGATTTTTCACTCAAATGCTTTAACTGGTCTATGGAAGTCTTACGAAGAAGCCTTCCAGAACACATAGTTCCTAAGCACAGATCATCATTTATGACTTCACTGTGCCATTTTACCTCACCCTTTCCACAAAATGACTTTAGATCTCAAAATTTCAAAGTAATGCCGAGATTCAGGATTTTTCTTTCCATACACTGGGACTCGGGATTGGTTTACCAAACAGCAAAATCTGTGAAAAAATTTGAGAAGATAGGCAGCAGCTTCATTATAAAAAGAATAACAGAGGTATCGGGGTGTATGTGACAAACTTCACCTAAGCCAGGCATGTGAAATGTTTGTTATTTAATAATAATAATAATAATGTATAATACTTATATAGCGCATTTCTTGTTACACAACTCAATGCGCTTACATCCACCATTTGCACTTATTCATCAACACTCGTTTACACAACGGGCTGCCTACCTGGGTAGTGCCGACTGAAGAGCTGCCAGCTGGCGCTTCATTCAGTCGTTTCCCGTGTCATCCAGTCAATATCGTTCACTCAGTTTCTTTACTTCCTTCATTCTTTTTTTTTTTTTTCCATTTCTTACGCAGGGTGCATGCTGTGTGTAACGTGTCATCCATACCAACGGCCAAACTGGCCTACTCTTCCGAAAGTTGGTGATGGGATTTTACGTGTGTGCAAGATATTATGCGTGCGTTCACACACGGAACCTCGGTTTATAGTCTCATTCGAAGGACTGTATGGGAAATGGAGTCAGAACTAATGTTAACTCCGAGGGAAAAATCCCCCTGTACCGAAACGCCCCGGCAGAGATTCGAACCCGCAACCCCGTGATCACCAAGATTACGAGTCAGGCGCTCTACCAACTGAGCTATTTCTCTTAGTTCTGTTTCTAATTCTTGAGACTACGATGAGTTGGAATTTTCGCCCTCCTTTTTCCTTTTTTTTTATATTTTGCTCATCTTTCAAGTCACTTCGGTGGCACTGCGCACACACCATCTATTCCGGCCCCTTGTCTACAGCCAAAGCCTGGCCCATCCCTCCCCAGCAATCCACTTGTAGCAGTCAAAGTAAATTTGTCATGAGGCAACCCATCCGAGGAGACACAGCACTCCTGCAAAGTCACTTCAGTGATGTTCACTGGTGCCTGTTCTGATCCCACATACACAGGACACCACCAACTAAACTCCCTGTTGACAACAATACTTGCTCAGTCGAAGAAGTAACAATAAGGATGATGAAGATAATGCTACACATTTCCCCTCAGGTCTCAGACTGCATGGCAGGGCTGTACTCTATGTTTACTTTCATGATATATCCCAGCACTGACAAGGCCTGGGAGATACAGAAACCTATAGTGCTGGTCAGGAGATCTGAGCAACACTGTCGGAGACATATCCATTAAGTGGATATATATGCACTCGGAACATGTGCACAATGGAAACTGTGTAACATTATCAGAGAATTGCAACAAAACCTTAAAACACTATGTGATATTATTAGAGAAATTTAACAAAACCTTAATAATCACATTCTCAATAAAGACTTCTTCCCAATGCAATTTTTTTCCAGAACATTATTCTCGATGGAATGAAACCCCAATTGCTATAAATCGTGGTGAAACTTTCTTCCTTTAAAACTTTTATCAAACCACATCTGTACAGAAAATCTTTCAAGACCCACTCTTCAAATAAATCTGGAACCTGTTTCTGACAGGTTTCAATGTAGAGACCAATGTAAAAACTTCCATTTCCCTTCATGTTTTTATCTTTCCTTGTTTCATTTGTTTTTCATTAACTATGCTAAGATAGCAATGACCTGTTCTAGACTCACCGCTTTGTTGGGGAGGTTCCTGCTGCGAAGAAGTTTGTGAAGTTCACCAAGTACATGAAGCCATTTATCCTTCTCTTTCTCACTCTCAGCCAACAACAGAACCACATGCTTTGTGCCTGGGGGGTTCAGCTCAGCTGCTGTGACCTAAAAACAGACACACTTATGGTGGATGATATGAATTACTTTAAATTGTGGTACTGAACTCATCGCTACTGATTATGCTGGGTAAGCGGGAAAAAAATGTGTAAATGTTTTTTTAAAACTCTATGTGGATACAATAAAAAAAAAATTGCTTTTCATACACACTCACCATCTTGATTTGTGCTTCATCCTGATTTAATATCCTTTAAAAATCCCATTTATTTCATGCCCTTCAAAATCCATCAATAGAATATAAAATGCTACTGAGAAGTTAACCATGATCAAGGGCAAACATGTAACCAGACAGAAACCTAAAACATCCACAACTTACCATGAATATACAAGGTATGTCTTTTTTGTTTGCGTGGATGACATCACTGGGAGACACAGCAGATGCTGAAAACTCTTCATCCCTGCAAATACATACACAGTCAATCTACCAGCATTCACTTGTCTAGAATTCCTTAAACATAAACATTGTTCTCCATATTCAGGATCATCAAAATTTAAATGTTGCTTTTCTCCCACTTTTTTCTTGTCTGCATATCTTTTCATTTACTTATCCACTCCCTCACTGTGGATGGATTCTTTTCTGTGGGCTAAACACGAGCAGCACACAGAACCGTGGTTTATTATCTCATGCAAATGACTAGCACTCCAACCAGCACCCAAGATCTACTGAAGAGAAGGGGTGGGGGCAATGGTAGGAAAGAAATGCCCAAAGTGAGATTCAAACCACACAGCAAGGATTTCACGCTTCCAAGCCTGGTGTGCCCTCCACAAGGCCTCTACTCCCCTATAACAGAAGCATGTGGTTACAGAGAAATTTAAAAATCACCTACAGGAAATGTATAGAAGGAAAAAAGAAAACCTGCTGGTACATCATTAGTCTCACCGACAAAAATTCATCAGACAATACAGAAGTGGTTGAAAAGATTTCATGAGTACCACAGCCTCTGTAGGGCCATTTACACTTGTTTGTTCTCTCAGAGATCAGTTCTGAGTTAACAAACAAACACTCCTCAGAAACTTAAAATTTAAAAAAACAACAAAAAAAAAAGACAAATGAAAACACCAACTGAAGCTGCTTTACTAATATTCTGAACCGATTTTGAAAGAACTAGCTGGAGTTGTTTTGAATTGTATACAGCACTAAATCAGGCTGCAACCAATAAAGGAAAACCAGGCAGATATGTATCAGTATACAAAACAGAAGTCACAGAGAGCACAAGTGCTGAGGCAGGAGGACCGGTAGGAGATTCGTCCACAGAATCATGGCTGACATTGATGAAAAGTTTTCCAAATACCTATGAAAAGTTCTTGAAACTCTTGGTGTCCGACACTGACAAATCATTCAGTGCTTTTTTGTGCTGCCGAGGACAGGACTGAAAAAAAATCATAACAGCTCATTTTGTTCCTTCATTTTTTTGTATGTACTGCCCTTTACTGTTTGCTTGCCAGTTAATAAACGCTATATCAAGAAGACATGCACTCAGTTTACATGGTGTTCTTTATTTTCGACATTGGTTTCCTCTGCAATTTTCTTGCGGCTAATCGATCGGTTGTGGCATATGTGGGCAAGGGTTTGTTTTTTTTTTGTTTTTTTGTTGTTGTTTTTTTTTTTTTGGGGGGGGGTGTAGCTTACATGCAGAGAGGTATTTTTATTTGTTTTTTTTCATGGGGGTGGGGGGGGGGGGGGAGAGGGGGGGGGGGTTAGCTTACATAATGGTGCAATTTATATCCAAGGTATCATGGTAAGTCACATCTGTAAAAATCACAGCTTCCTTACCTCATGTCAATCACTTGCTGAATGACTTGATTGGGATAGGTTTTGTCCGCAGGAATTTCATAGAAGAATAATTTGAAATCACAGATAACCATGTATTCCCGGACCCAACCCTTCTTGATGCCCCCAATCCTTGGCACCTGTGACAACACACAAGAGACATATTACCACATAATAAAATGAAAATATTCCAAAGAACTATGACTCACTAAAATAATAAATGGCTCTGTCTGAACTGACCACATGATCATTCGTTGTGGCATTCACAAGCTAGAATCAACTGCCAAGCCTAATACTAATCTAGTCTTTTCTGCTCAATATCAAACAATCCAGTTTTGTAGCTTTCTCAATAAGAAAATCATTCTGCCCCCCACCCCCCACTAATCTCCCCTCCTTCAAAACTCTCCCTCCCTCCAGCCCCCTCTCCTTAATCCAGACAATGCATCATGCTGTGCAGGACTACACTGCTTGTTTTTTTGTTTTGCTTTTTTTTTTTTCCATCTTCACTTACTTTCTCGACTCCAGCCATTAATTTCTCTCAAAACAGATCTCTCTGACCACTTTACAAAATGTACATAGGATATGAACATACAAGTATCCAGACCACCATTTAAGGTCTTGGGAAGGAGGGAGGAGGAAGGGAAGAAAGGGGGGAGGTGGGGATGCATGATACAATGTTCTTGTTCTAGTCAGGCGCATTGTCTATCTGGGCACTGCTTCACCATAGCGGAAACCTTGTGCACTCGCACATATATGCACACACAGACACACATGCACGCACGCACACACACACACACACACAATCGTTCAAACCACCCCCATACACACAGTCAAAAACATCAATATGGGGGACTTTTTGCTCCACAATGTAGACTCATTCAACTACTTCGAAATCTCTATACCCCCGCCCCCCTCCCCACACACACCCATTCAGTGAATAGGTAAGTTTAACCTCGCTGTCAAGTTAAAAAGACAAGTAGTTTTCAATAAAAAAATATCTACTGTTCGCACTTCTGCAACAATGATTGAAGTTATTTGATAGAATTATCAAAGTGAACTCACCCTGACGAATCCTTCGTACACTGTACCTCCTCCTTTGGTCAGATCTGTCCCAATAGGGGGCCTTTTTGCTGCAAACATCCATGAAATAGAAACTGAAGCATGCTTCCAACATGTATGAGTGCGTATGTGCTAAAACAGAGACTGCAGTATGTTTCCTACATGTATGGATGAACACGAGTGCTTTGTGCATGTACATGGACGTCCAGTGCATGTTCATGAGTATTTCTGTGTCTAGGTGTGAACATTTCCGCACAATGCTATGTTAAGGCTACTGGTGAATTGAGAGACACAGAAGATACATAGAGTTCATCATCCAAAGTCACAAATGAAACAAAACCCATTTTTCTTCTAATTCATATGATATCTAAGATGGGGAAGGGCAAGAGGGTGGAGGAGGCTGGGGTAGGAACAGTAAAAGTGAAAGGCAGCTAGCTGTATCAATGAATTTGAAGACAGCAGATCACTGGATCTGTATAATTAAAAACATGTTGACAAGCGGGACAGACTTGGGAGTCATTCAAGTTGTCAGTTTACAAAATTACACACGATTCTGTCACACTGATATCCTTTCCACTGATATCCTTTCAGTATGATGGGGTACTCACTGAGGTCTGGTGGCACAGGGCACTGTTGTGGCACTTTTTCCATACAGGAAATATGGCAGACATACCCGCAGACTGCAACAGAAGACACAATACCATGGGCATGGAATTCAAGCTTTATAATAAGTTATGGAGTACTTACTGTTAGCATCTTATGGTACACAAGATATGAATATGATGGCACATATCAGCACTGTTTATCTAAAGTGAGGTTCTATATAAAGCTTTAAAATATAAAATAAACAAAAGAAAACAAAACAAAATTAACAAAATACTAACCTTCACAAGTGATTCCCTGTCGCTGCAGGCCAACCAACAAGGAGCTGCATAGATTGCACTTATATGGAGACTGGAAAGACTTGACAATGAACTGGTGAGTTCGCTGTGAAGCGCGTGGGGAATGGGGAGAGTGAGGGGAATGCGGGGACAGTGGGGGGACCTGCCTCACTGGACTGGGGCTGGCTTTGCCGGGCCCCCAGGGCCTGTCATACACCGGCTCATACGGCTGCATGAATTCCCTGGTGAGAGACGAATCCACTGTGTCGCCTGCACGGAGGTCCAAACGGGAATCAGTGTGGGAATCTGTGCAGGAGGCTGTGTCCTCACTGTCTTCATCCCTCTCACTGTTAATGGAAAGCTCCTGCCAAAAGACCAGAACACAATCCAGCACTTCATTGATGCCTAATAAAAAAGTGGGCCCACAGTCAAATGGTTTGTGTGTCTGGCTGTAGATCTCATGCTTGTGAGTTCAAACCACTTGCGGAAAAAACCTCCAAGTTTACCTATCACTACCACTTTGTCTGTCAAAAGATTAAGTGTCCTTGAAAGGCCTTGATCATGTTTCAGACTGCCCACAAATGAGACAACAGACAGAATCTGTGATCATGAAGTGGGATGTGAACAGTCTGAGGGTTCCTAGTTGCCTCAAAGATAGAACACAGTCTTGAGAGAGATATGGATGGCAAATTCAAGTTCTGCTGGTGCCAGACATAGAAACTGCCATTATCCCTTTGGTGGCTGTGCACATCAACCTGAATATTATGCCTGACACTGGGTTGTAGTTTTTCTTCTGCACAAGCTTCCAGTCCTTATTTGAGACAGATCAGTCAAATTACAGTGAAATAACCATAATCCATTTTCCCTTAAACATGCTGTGTTCATTTTCTGAACATCTGTTTTCTTAATGTTAGCATCTTAATAAAGAATGATTTGGATATCAGAACATTAGTGCTGCTGTTCATAGCAAGCCACACTGAAAAAACCAATCCAAGCAATAGTTTCTCAAACATAACCCACATCATAGAACATTCATATACATATGAACTTCAGTTCCATGACAGACAGAACACAATTCACAGGGTCAGGAAACCGTCCCCACACAAGGCTTTATATACTTCTAAGATTTGATCTCAATACTAGGGAGAAAAATATTCATCCAAAAATATAAAACTGCACTTACATCTGGAAGACGCCAATATGTATTGTTGAGTATGGATCCAGTTTCCCCATACCGTTGTTCCCCTGAAAAAAAAAAAAACAAAACATATTTTACAATGTCTTTGAAATGGTCTTATTAAGCAAACATTTTTACGAAAGAACTATGACCATAGATATAAGTACCTATGCACTACAGGTAAATATTTACATTGCCTCTGAACAGTTTATTAAGCATATTTTACTGTGGATGATATACTGTGAGCATATGTGTGAACAGGAAAGAAATGTATACAAAAGTAGGTGCAGTTTGCAGAGATTACTGCATCCAGTATCACCTGGAAATCCAAGGGACTTTTATTTTGATCAACAATGGAACAACTTTTAAGTTAGTGTGTATTTTTGCTGTTTCTTTACATTTTTCCTTGAACAAGAGCACAAGCACCATAAACAACATTTCACAAAGTTGTTGCCCAAAGTCTGACATAGACTATAATTCTTCAAACTATAAATTAACGTAGTCTTTTCTACTTGCATTCATGATCATCATCCAGCTGTTCATCTGCCCACCCCTCCCCATCCTCTGATGTTCAATGAAGACCACCAATCAACTTACAGTTCCCTATGTGGACCTGGTCCTGACGTTTGCTGCTGTTCTCCTTCATTTCCTTCACCTCGCCCTGCAACTTCTTCACCTCTTCTTGCAATTTCTGGACCTGGTTATCTCGGTCTTCAATTCTCCTGCAGTCAGAAATGGTCCAACAGGCAATACATACATCATTCATAAACAGCTCCAGCCTCCACTGCAGCTTGCCAAAGCTACTCAATCTTGTTAATCATGACAATGATCCTTTCATCTACAAAATGTAATGAAATGTGAGACTATTACATGACATCAAGGCATGTTTCACCTTGCTGCTCAGTTAAACAGATAACCTTCTGAAACAACTGAATACATTACGACAGCTTAGTTTTAAATCCTGAACAGACACGATACTAAATTATACAGTATCAGTGATTAATTGTCAAAACACAGTATGTAGTAAAGCTATCAGGCTGTGAACAAATTCATAATCTTAAGACATAGGCCTTTTATTGCTTCCCCTATGTTGCTTCTTCAAGTAATATGATTCCCTATGAAATATGTGACATTAACACCTAGTTTCCACCCTTTCCATAACATTACTCACTCTTTTGCGACCACCACTAAGCAACAGAGGCAGTTTTCTGCTTATGCAGCACATGCCGAGGCTAACTTCCCTGCACATCCACTGTTTGGTTCCTTTTTTCTTTTCATTTTGTGAACTCTGCTACTTACATGCATGCACTGTTCTATGCATCAATGAAAGCAGCAATATAAAAACTGTGAGTACACTACATATCAAGGTCAATTTCCCTAGTGTATTTATTGGCTTACACTTAACCCGTTCGCTGCTTGAAAATGTTACAAACAAAGGCTTTCCCAGTGCCAGGGAAATCTAATGATTTGGGGGTAATAATTAACAAAAAATTCTAGCTCAGAAACTACAAAAGATATAACAATGAAATATATATGATTTTTGAAGGAAATTGAATGAAGATTTTGAATCTGGGCTTCTTTTGTTTTAATTTTGATAATAAAAAAGTATTTAGGCAATTAGATTTGGATAGATTTTTTTGCACGATCAAAAGCATATGTATTTACCACTACATCTTCACATCCAAACAAGAACACAAAGCAAAAAAGTTGAAAATAAAGTTTGTATTGTCACACTACACCTGTAAATGAAAGTAAAACAGTTTAGAAGTCTATCAAGACGCTCACACTCTATGCAGACAGGTCAGTCCACGACCACGCCCCCCTCTCCCCACCACGCCCCCTTGCTGGACTTCAACCCTCTCTTTCACTGCTCCTCTTCCCCTACCTTTCCCTCTGCCCCGTGCCACGCCGCGAGCAGGCCGCGCTCCCCTCTTGCGCTGACTATCACGTCACTGACCACTGGCACGCAGTGCAGAGTACACACTAGGCGAGCTCGTTCGACGCTGGCAAACCAGTCAGCTGAACACACACTGAGGTCACAAAAGCCCGACACAATAACTGACGAATACGGTCGGCAATTCCATCACTATCATCATCTCACCTTCATGCTCGAGTGAGTCGTTGAATAAAAGATTATTGTCTTTGTCAAAAATCATTAGCAGAGCCTGCTCAGCTGTGTAAATACGTTGATTTGGTCGCTGCGCTTGTCGAAGGTTGTGCCGCCATCTTTGCAAGCGAGACGAAGTGCTGGCTGGTCATCCAGTCAGTGATGAGAATAAATGGGCTTTCCCCTCACGTGTGGTCATTTACATATCATTTTAATACTACAGACATATAAGGCTTACTACGCACACTCTATTTAAGTCCGTTGATAGAAATAGTAACGAATGAAAATTCAAGAAAAATGCATGACGTCAGTGGACGGCCCACAGGCACTGGGAAAGCATTTTTAATGCGGCGTCAGCTGACGGCTTAAAGGCACTCTACGGGTTAAGAAAAAAAAAATAGCTGAATAAACTTGGAGAAAAAAAACATTCTGCATCTGGATAAGTGTAACAGAGGTACAATGGGGAGACTGGAAGACTGTTATAAAACAATCATGCACAGATTTGTAAGAAACTGTGCTGTTATTTTTCCATCTTACACTTAGTAATGACACGCAAAATAAACACACCTAGCCACCCACCCACACACTCACACAAACAAGCATGCACACACTCATGCACACGCCGACACAGATGCATACTTACAGGGTTCACACAGACTTGAAGAAACAAAATTCCCAACCTTTTCCAACCCCAGCACCGGTTTTCCCAACCATGTTACATCTCATACACATATGGTAACGGCAGGTAAATTTTCATTTTCTGTAAGTACAGCAAACTGTCAGTCACGATGTCTGCGATTTTCCGACCATTAGAATTTAGTTGTTTGTGCCTTTATTGTCTGGTTTTTCTATCTCTTTGGTTTTGAAGATGTTTGTTTGAGTTTTTGAAGATGCTTGTTCAATTTCCCCAAACCTTCCCAACCCACAGACACCAAATGCCATTTTTCCCGAACTTTCACAACTGGGAAAAGGACCATCCGTTTCTCCCAAACCTTCCCAACTATTCCCAACCTGTGGGAACCCTGAACTTGCCGTGTCCTTACACACAAACACATGCCTACCAAGCATGCCAAAAGCATCGTAACTAATCCACCGATTACTTGGCTAATGTAACAGCAAAGTAGGAAATGGCATAATATTGTGACACAGGACCAAGATTATTTAGCCAAGCTAAACCTAGGAAGGAGATGCTAGATGTGCCTGGGTAAGATTTCTCCAGCTAACCCAGATTTTCTTACTCTAAGCCCTCTGAATAAGAACAATAACTTTTTTTTTTTCATACAGTACAACCCTATAATCATTCTTCAGTATGACATTTATTATTACAACACACTCCGGAAAGCAGTACATCTTTTTTACAGTCTAATCAGCAAAAGGTTACAGCTACATCTGTTGAGAAGGGAAAGCTTCCTGCCATTATTACATAAGTCATCATCATGGCACTATTTGTAACCCACCACTTCAAGCCATTTCATCAGCAAAAAGTGAATGCCTCTGTGACAATATGATTACATAATGGTAGGCTATTTAGACTTACGTTTCCAGAGCGATGCACTCTTGCTTCACCTTCGACAGTTCATTGGTGACCAGCTGTTTGGCTTGAATTTCGCTTTGAAGGTTGGACTGAAGAGTGAGCAATTCCATTTTGTCCAAGCGCTGTGAACGCCTGTTACGCCAACGATGCCGGTTCTGGGGGATGCAGAAATGTGCATTTAATAAAAAAAAATTTTTTAAGAAAGAAAGAAAAAAACAAGGCAAAAAATATGAAATTGATGCTTCTTCTCAGTTTACTTTTTCACTGTCAAAGTGAAAATACCGTCAATGTGAAATGAATGTGAAAATGTCTAGTAGCAGAACACAAATAAATCAATTCAATGACAGCTGCTTTTTCTAGAATACTGGATGTTTTGACAGGTTCCAACACTCATACATCAATCCTACATGGCAGATTTATCAAGCATAGTATCTAGTCCACACACACATAACAGCAACAGTTCAGATCTTGTTTGAGGTAAACTTGCAACCACAGTGAAAATTCTTGTGCATAAATGTGTCTCTGATACGTAAATTCAGTCCAATGCGTCACTCAAATGTACCAAAATTTACTGTGACGCAATGATTTTCTCCTGAAAGCATTGCAACTCTGAGCAGCGCATCACATAAAAGCACTTTCGTCCGATCCACCGCGATCAAAGTCGATTAAAAAGTAGCTTTCCTTGACGATTAAGTATGTCCTGAATCGATGAACAACTTCCGTTTGAGAACTCCTCTCCGCTGAAAACCAAGAGTCATCAAATTAGATAAGCCTGTCTATGATTGGACCACAAAATCATGTAATTCGGCCAAGCACGAACAGCATGGAAAACCGTGTATAATTTGTTTTTTCAGACAAAATCGACAGTTCTCTGTGGTTTGTGAGTGATAATCCAGCAAATGGATCAAGAGTCAAGCGATCTATGCAATACGACCAGTTCAGATAATTAAAATGGCTCTGTTATGGACCCAGGAATGTGTAGCGCACAGTGCAAGAGTGGCCAACCTACACAGTTTCATGAAAGGTTCCACAAATATTCATCACTCGCCTCATACTTGTCACCGGGCTCCCGATGATCATTGCAAGGCAACTGGAATATGGTCAAATAATAAAATGTTTCAGTGCTGACGGACTTGGCTTACGCTGCGTAAATTCTGTGATGATAATTATTAATTGAAGAGAACATTCCACACATCAAGTTTCACTGTTAAAATACTAATGTTTAAATTTATTCACTTTAGTAGTTAACTCTTTATTAACATTGGAACACAAATCCAAATGAATAATGTTTAGCATAATCTGGAGTGTTTTATTAACTTTGATAGCATCTCTCATCCATTTCTAACTCTTTCTTTGTGTATTTGTGTGTGTGAGCCAGTCAGAATGCGCTTTTGTGTGTGTGTATGTGTGTGGTTGTGTGTGTGTGTGTCATTTTCACTACCTTTACAACCAGTTATAAAATGTGACGCCCTAAATATTTTAGTGACCCTATGAAAATTTGGAAACAAATTTTTCGCACCAAGTCTGACCCCCTAACTTTCAGGAGACAATCATCACTGAACCAGTGTTTATGATATTTTAGCATTAAGTGAATGGAAAAAGGTGCAACAGAAAGAAATGAGGACTGACCCCTTCATCACCAGGTCCAAGGACCTTGAGGTTCTCTAGTTCTTCCGTCATCTTCGTGGCAAGCGCTTGAAGGTATCCTCGAGCATCTTTCTCATCACTCACCCTGCACAAAACAGTCATCTATTCTCTGGGAGGTGCAGTGGGACAAGAATGTAATTTACCTACTTTCATGTGATACGCACACAAACATCAAAACACATCATCCACAAACAACACATACATACTGTATGACTGAAACCAGAATTTAACCCATAGGTTAAACAGACATCTAACACAATGAATGTACACTGAGCACGATTTTTGTAAGTTTGAGAAAACTGAAATAATTGCTGAAAAGATAAAAAGCAAAACATTTCAAATTCAATACAATCACGTGACAACAGAATAACCTCAGTGAAATACCTTCTCTCCTTCCCCCCTCTCTCCTACACACACACACACACACACACACACTCACACACACACACACACACACACACATGATTAAGACTTTCCAAACTCTGTATGGTTTTGAGTTTAGAATTTTGCATCCGAGCAATGACAACACATCTACTAAAGCAGTACACAAACATTTCAGCAAAGTGCATATTTCTTCCATGTGTCAAAAACAAAACAAAACAAACAAAAAAAAAACCCCTGACACAGAACCTTATTCATCATTTGGCCAAAGAAGGTGCTGTAATGGAACCAAAGCGCACTGCTGACTAAAAGTGCAAGACGGTCTACTGGACATCTCATTACTGCATAAGCCATGAAAATATGGCCAAACAAGGCTAACAAACTGTTAAGTTTGAAATGGTACAGTATATGGTACCAAGTGACAGGCCTTTATAGGAAAGGAAGTGGCCGTTAACATATGCTGAACTGACTTAAAACCGATAATGTATCAAGAAGAAAAAAGAAAAAAAAAATCTGTTAAACAATAGCACAACTCTAACATCTCTGGCTGATCACCCTTTTTCCCGTTTTTAATATCAATCACTTTCTTAGTTCCTTAACTTTCTTCTTTTTTTTTTATTTAAATAATTCAGCATGGCAATTTCATCATGTAAGCAGCATTCTGAACTTTGTGAAGTATACTGTATTCAAAGAATAGCAGCTGGCATGGCTGACAAATGCACTGAAAGTTGGCATACCATTTGATGATTTCTGAAATCTGCGTCTCCCACTGTGCAACAGAATCCTTCTTGTCGCAGATGTCTTTCATCTCTTCTTCAATCTGCGATCTTTCTTTGACCAGACTCTCGATTCGGTTCATTTGCTGGAAAAGTAAAGAATTATCAATGAAAGGCCAGTCCCATAGGTCTTTCTAAATACTTTTCATGCAGAGTAAAAAAAAAAACACACTTTAAAAAATCATTTGCCTACTGAACATTCAAGATTTACTTTCCATATATTTTTCAGTCATCTCTTGGCATCCGTCTGTCTCAAGAGACACTGGTGTTGCACCTTGGATCTGTCAATTGTGGAGTTGCAGCTAACCCTAAGATTATACAATCACATTTATGACATTAATTTACCTTCTTCTATCCGATTTTGGCATTAAAACAAAATCTGAACAATCACTTTCGTATCCCAGAAGCTAAACATTACACCAATTTTCAATCCATGACTACATATAAGCCATTAACAACATCGGGCAAGAAGGAGAGGAAATTGCAGGAATAGGCAGATTGTGGACAGGCAGGGTTGTGGGTGGAGGAGGGTAGGAGCCAGATATACGCAGAAATAAAGAATGGTGAATAATAACAGCCTTAGTATTAGGCAGATCTACTGCTGGGAAAATTATCGATACAACAGCACTCCCCAAATATCATGCTGACCCAGCAAGATTGCATGAATCCTCATTCAGAGTAAGTAAACAAAAAAACCAAATCAAACAATGTCAAATTGTACTTTACAGCCCCAGTCCTTAGGCTCTCAAAAGAACTGAAACCCCACCTATACTGCTTCTTTTATTCTTCTCAATCCACCCATTCCCCCTCTCTACTGCCCTTATCCCACCCTTTCATTAACAACTCACCGACTGATTCTCTTCACGCAGTCTTTCGTTGTCATCCTGCATCTCCCTGTAGCGTCGGTTGGAAGCTGTCAGTTGCGTCTCCAGGTTGGTCAGCTGCTCTTTGAGATCCGCAGACTCCTTCTGAGAGGAAAGCTGGGACCTGAGCTTTTCCAGCTCAGCCTGGCTCTCTGTGTGTTTGACCTCTGCTTCCTGCACTTTGCTTTTGAGCTCGCCCAACTCCTGGGACTGCTTGGACATGAGGCGATCTATCTTTTCGTCATTCTCAGAGTCTTTCTTTTCCATTTCTTTTTTCAGTCTAGAAAGGAGCAAAAGACAGTATTTCAATATCAAACATATCATACAAGCATAGTTTTGTTACGCAAATGACTTAAAAATCTTTTTTTTTTTAAATGTTCTAAGGTAAACTGTATGCTCCAAAACTATTTTTCTTTAGAAGAAGAAAAGAAAAAAAATTGATTTAGGGCAACACATGTGCATACCACAATGAACTCAGGCATTTTCATGTCATGGCTCTTTCTCTCTATCAGTCTAACATGCACACACACACACACACACACACACACACACACACACAGATTAACACATATTGATCCAGAGCAAGAACTGATTCATCTAAAAGTGAACCACACAGAGGTGTAAAACTCCCACATACTCATATGCGTACCTGGCTATTTCCTGTGAAAGCTCTGCATTTGCAAGAGAATCTGATCTGCCCATCTGCTTCAGCTTTATCCGCTCTATCTCTGCCTCCAAGTCTTTGGCGTACTGTTCTGTTCGTTCCCTTACACGAGTTTCTTTTATGACATTGGATCTAGCTTCATCCAACTGATTTTCAAGCTGCACACAAGATAAGAAGATTTAGGTTTAGGTAGGAAAGCAAAGTAGAGGCATGAAATCAGCAACCTCTTTCTTTTTATTTTTCCTTAACATGAACAGAGACAAGCAACAAAGCTGTTCAGGCCAATATTTAATTGAAGACTTTCGATTTATTGGCTCCATTCATGACCAATATTATACTTGCTATTTTCGTCCAATTTGCTAGACAGTACCGTTTATTTAATAATCTGACTCCACACACACACAATGGTTGTTGTATAAATACATCAACACAAATCTAAAACGATAAAAGAGCACCATTATCTTCCAGCTCCCAGACAGCTGAGGTTCCATTACCTTCCTTCCCGCTGTGTTTACTGTGTATATGTGTACAGTGTCAAACATTCACATGCAAGACTGAGACTTGCATCACGTATTATTTGATATATGATTACTGTATCCCAAACTTCTGGCTGTAAAATGTCCAATTTTTCTGTAGAACCGATTACAAACCTTAAGACAAAGCAAGACTTTAAAATGCACTAATATATCTGGTCAGCCATTACAAATTGAATTTTGGGATGTACCTCAGTCACAGCTTTCTCTGCTTTCCGTTTTTCTGCTTTCAAGGAATCCGCTTTCAATTTGCTGTCTTCCAGTTCTTCATCCTTGTTTCGACTCTCTCTTGTCAGCTCCTTCACTTTGGACTGCACCTTTAGCTTTCTGTACAAAAGGAGAAAAAAAAAATCAAAGTAGTGTCATTCAAAACCATCTGAATACATAACAAAAAATAAATCCTGAGTGAAAAAGTGCAACGAGAAAAATAAGGGATAAAGTTCTCACAGTACAACAAATAAGACACCATGAAGAACTTTATTCATCTCATGCATGGACAACATATATTAATCTAGTAGGGCACTTGGGAGAACTCAGACGTCTGCCAAGGTGCAAAGATCCTGGACTCAACCTCTGATCTGGACCTACACCAAAGTGAAAGTGGTAAAAAGTGAGATTAATGAAACATGGAAGAAGGAAAAATGGGTTCAGATGTAGGCTTTGTTTTTATTTTGCTTTTCTTCTGAACTTCTGTGAGTAAGATCTAGTTGCAAAGCGAGAGGACTGCAGGCGGAAATCTAAACAAATCTTAAATAAATGTTAGCGAACCGCCAAGAGAACGTGGACAAACGAGTCACAAGAGTCGTCTTGTGACTCGTTTGTCCACGTTCTCTGGGCGGTTCGCTAACATTTATTTAAGATTTCTGTGAGTAAGTCAGATCATGAGTGAAAACTTTTTTTTTTCCTTTTACCATGTGCAAATTCTAGGTACAGACAGAAAAGTCTATTCCCAAGTTGTTGTTGTTTTCAAAACTATATATCAAAACCTCTAACCATTAACATTTATATCATCATAAAAGTTACATATTCCACGACAATATATTACTTCATAGATAGTTTTTTTGACAGAAACTTCACAGTGTTCATGTTCAGTAAAAAAAAAAAAAAAAAGATTTTGATGCATTCATGTTCAGCTGAAAATTTGTAACAATACTGCTGCATTCACGTTCAGTTGAAAATTTGTAACAATATTGCTGCGTTCTTGTTCACTTGAAAATTTGTAACAATATTGCTGCATTCATGTTCAGTAGAACACTTGTAACAATCTTGCTGACAGATCCTGAATCGGCCGTTTTATCGGGACTTGCACCTTGGATCGGCACCAAAAACTACTCATTTTATCTATAAGCCATATTCCATTTCCAGCTAAGCGGTTTATGTGTAATCTTGCTTACAAGCCAATCTACTTCAGATGAAAGCAAAAACCATAATCTTGGCAGGTTTTATACAATTTTAAAAAAAAAACTTCTCAGCACACATTTCTGTCTCTAACATTCAACTGCCTTTTCAAGATATACATAGACTGCCCATACGATGGTAGTACTTACGAGTCATTTGCTTCGTTGTACTGTTCAGTGGTGACTTTCAGTTTGTTGAGCGTTTCTTTCAGTTCCCTAGCTTGGTTTTTGTACTTTTCCTTCCAGTCCTGCAACTCCTAGGGCAATTAAAAAAATTTCTGCCTCAGAAACCACAACTCTTTTAAAAGAAGGGCATAAAGAATTATTACCATAAAATTGAAATAATAACAATAACCTTCAGGAAAAACTATTCAAAAACAAATAACATGTCAATCAAGAATGTTTCCTGTGTCACTAATTTTCATTTACAACTTTTGTTTTCACGCCTTTCTCTCAAAACAAACCAACTGCATCCTGTAATAAAAATTAAATACAATGCATGATAATGCATATAACTGACACCATACACCACTTCACAGACATTTCTATACTTGGCAGCTTGCAAAATATTTGCACTGCAAAAGCCTCATTATGATTTCACATCTGCATCAACATGTGATCACAAGGCAAATGTTATTTGATTATCATTCATGTAGCATATGGATGCCAAGTCAATGGGCAAGTCAGCTGACAGCAGAAAAATAAAATCACTTAAATCTCTAAAAACAGGAACAAAGGTTCACTGACACTCTGGTCTAATGTAGCTATTCTAATACAAAATTGTGCAGCGTATACTTACAGGTATCGCTTTAAACAGACTGAACCAATCAAGTTTCATTTTTGGCGTCATATACTGTACCATGTCAGACCATAGCATTCCACGGCAGTTAGTCAGCTCTGCCAGGCCGAAGATTTTGTGTGGCTAATGCAGTAGTAAGACAGTCACGGGACGCCCACCCTACTTCCGCCGTAGGAAGAAGCCGGTGTAAACTGCCTGTACCTCATTCTCTCTTGGCCTGCCGTCCAAGCAAGATAAGTCTTGTGCTCTGTCTCGCCTTTTCTTTGCCGTTGTGTTAAGATAGCCTTGTGTTTGCTTCTTTGCTTGTTTTGTTGTGGCTTGCGCGCTGAACCCTTGTACCCTTGCCGGTGAGGTTTTGGTTTGGCGTACTTACAGGTATCACTTTAAACAGACTGAACCAATCAAGTTTAATTTTTTTTTCTCTAACCAACATCCTATTTCAACCCAAACAATCTCTCTCTCTCTCTCTCTCTCTCTCTCTCACATATGCACACACACAGAGAAGCACACACACAGAGAAAAGACGGACCTTTTCAAATGAGATTTTGTCCTCCTCTCCCATGCGCACTTTCTTTTCCAAGTCCTGTTTCTGGTCCCCGATCTTTTTCAGCTCCAGTTCCAAGGCACTGATCTCAGACTGTGACTCTGTACATAAACACACACTGATGAACATAAAACAAATTCTGTTTGTATTATTATACCAAGCATTTAGCAAAGCCTCCCCCTGAAGTTTCCAGTCATAGTTCTTACAACTCGTGCAGTAAACAATGAAACTATTCTTGCAAAACAAATCTTGAAAACCACTCTCTGTGCTACAGCACATACATATCCGCACTCTGTTACCTCTCGCATTCTCCCATTCCATTCAACCCCCCCCCCCCCCCCCCTTCTCTCTCTCTCACACTCACACACACTAACACACACACATACACGAACCTGCAACAACACGATGCAGAACAGACATTTCTTCCCTGAGCTGTCTGAGCTCTGTTTCATCATTGGATGCAGAGGCGGCAGCAGCTAGATCTATCCCGTTGTGAGATGTCTGCAACTGGCGCAAAGCTTCTTGGATGTCTGGGAAAAACACAAATCACCTGATGACATTATTAACTTAAAAATTACTACACAATGGTTAATTTGCAATAAAGAATAAAAAAAACAAGTCACCTTTGTGCGTTGCTTGATTTACAGCAAAATAACAACAGGCATTCGAATGAACAAGTACACTCCTACATAGTCTATGCATATATGCATCTTTCTATTTTCACCCTCTCTTCTAACTGAACTTGGCCACTTTTTGGTGAAATAAGTCTACAGTCTAACAATCAACGTTATCCGTTTGAGCCACTGCAAAGTCCATGAAACCATTTTGGTTTGGTTAGTTGGTTCCGTTTTCTGTTTTCTGTTCTTAGTTTTTTGTTTGCGTGTGTGTGTGTGTGTGTGTGTGTGTGCGTATGCGTGCGTGTTTGTTGTTGTAACTTTTGTACTCTGGCATAGCATGCATTTCATGACAAAGTGTAGTAGCATAACATGGTCAGTTAAATCATAGCATTCTATGCCAAAAGGTAAGCACTTGGTAGTTCTGTACTGAAATCCCTTCCCTGCACATTCTCACCTTAAAATACACATGGAAAAAAAACTAGACAGGTAGTGATCACAAATAACTATTGAAAAAAGAACTATAATGAAATGCAGAATACTAAGCAGCGAATTGAAAAAAAAAAGATTTATTACAAAATATAGAACACAAAAACAGTGAACCACATTCACTTTGATGATTAACAACATACCTATTCACAAAGCAAAGGTTTTTTGCTTATCATGAATATAAACCAATAACGCTAATTCTTTAGTGTATATACGAGAGCTAAACTTTGGGAAGAAAAGTGTTTAAAACCAGTCAATCAAACCAATAACCATCTAACCTGTAAAGCGTTTGGAAAGATCGCGGTTTTCCTTTTCAAGTGACTTGACCTTGCGCTCCAGAACATCAACAGACATGAGATCTATCTTGTCACCATGAAACTCCAGGGGCTCTTGAAGACTCTCTGCGTCTGACAGCTTGCTGTGGAACACCATGAAAAGAAACACCAAGACACAAAATGAAAACAAAATAATTTAAACAGCTGCGGTAATTAGAAAGGGGAGAGGAAAAGAGTGAGAAGGGTGTTTGGAAGGTAGTGCACATGTGTGTGTGTGTGTGTGTGTGAGAGAGAGGGAGAGAGAGAGAGAGAGAGAGAGAGAGAGAGGTGTGTGTGTGTGTGTGTGTGTGTGTGTGTGTGTGTGTGTGCACAACTGTATTTAAGTATCTTAGTGCTATACATCACCAATAAAGTATATCTGTGTGACAGGTTCATTCATCTATATGCAGGCTGGAGAACAGCTAACTTGAAAAATCTCTTAAAAAGGCCAAGGTCCATAGACCGCCTAGGCCCTGATGGGGTCAAGGGGCAACATCCTAGTGGGGGAGTCCAGAGCAGCTGAACATCCTGGCAGAAATGGAATCTAAGCAGCTTTGAAGTCCCTTTTGTGGTCCGTCACGATTGGCAAATTACTACACAGGAAGCAAAGAAACAAAGAGAAAATAACTAACTGCACAAACACATGGTTATGCACACACACACACACACACACACACACACACACACACACACGTGCACGCGCACGCACATTAACAGTACACATACCAGACCTGTTTACCCCAAATTCGTGTACCTGTAATTTCTCAGACAAAAACCTGTAATTTTTTTCAAATTTCAATTTTCATAATCGCAATACTTTCGCAACTTTTGAAGATTTGGAAGAGCCGGCCACTGGCGCATATGACCACTCTGTCGCCATCTTTGACAACATGAAAGATGCAAGGCATACTGGGAAACGTCTTCTTACTGCTTTCAACCAAAATGGTAGCAGACGAAACTTCACATTGAACAATTTTCTCCCCCCCCCCCCCCCCCCCCCCCCCCCCCTGTACTTTTTTTTTTCTCCACAATTCCTGTAATTGTTTTTCCGTAAAAATTACAGCAAAATCGTAAAGGTAAACAGGTCTGCACATACGCACACCCACCCATTTACCTATCTACACATACACACTCATACACACACAAACACACACACACTTACCTTTTCTTAACTTCTTTTTTAAAGAAAAAAAAACGGGTATGTTTCAACAATCATGCGTATGAACTGGTAATGAAAGAACAATATCCTTTATAATGGAAAAAAATGTCTGGAAAACAATATCTGTCACTTTGTGTATCTCATTTCTTGCTGTTTATAACCAAGTCCACCATAGGGATACATGATATCACTGATCAGGGCTGTCACATGATCAAAATAAAATCCATAAGTGTTAATTTCTTTTCTTTTTTTTTTTAAAGGGGGGGATGGGGGATAAAACATTGATCTGATCAAGAAATCCAGACTGCTCTGATTGCAGTCCAGGGCTCCTGAAGCATCAACATGCTTCTTGTAGTGCATGTGTTCAAAAAGTGCTGTTAAAACCACAATTGGCATAGTTCATTTAAACAAAGTGAAAAGGTAACAGTGTGCCAAACAGTGTCCCATTCCCAGCTTGTTCACCCTTGAAAAACAAGTTGAAAACTGCTGACTGAAATTGCTCACATTTGTAGTCTTTTCAGTCAACTCAAATCATCCACAGCTGACAACTGTGCATTCCTCAAACATCTCACTTCGGTTTATGATTCGTGACATGCAAGACATAGTATTTCCCCTTAACCCCTTGAGCGCCAACGTCTGTGTAAATGAGTGCATTCCCCTTGCCAAGGGTTTTTGGGCATTTTTGCATAAAATAAGCAAAAGTTCATAGCTCCTCATCCAGCTAAGAAAACCCCATAAAACTGTACATTTTAGGAATCTGCGTTATTCCTCCAGCTAAGAAAACCCCATAAAACTGTACATTTTAGGAATCTGCGTTATTCCTCTATGTGTTGACATCAAAATCAAACAGAAATCTTTATCTGGGTATGAGCATCATGCTGTTATATAAACAAATGTGGAAAAAAGGATAAAATTTGTTAGAAAAATATTTGTAAAATATAAACATGCAACTGGAAGTTTTCGCCAGTTGGAACTTTTATCCCCGGGTGTCCACTAAATGGCAGTGTTGCTGGGCTATAAAAATTTGGTAGTGAAAATTTCGCTTGAAACCTAGCTGTCCTAGTTCGAGTTGCAGCTGCTGATTGTCTGCCACGCCCCCTTGATACACCGCCTCTCCCTCTCCCTCTGCCATGAACCCCCGTCCTCACTTCAGTCCGTCATCTCTTTCACCCCGCACAGACTGAAAGCAAATCTTCTTTGTGTGTGTCAGTTTCAAGCTGTCGAGAATCACACATGCTGGCTGGCTCACTCGGCGTACCGATGCTTGTGTCAGCTGGGTCAACTTGACCCATCAACGATGCATGCACCAAATCGTCGTCACTTTCCCATGTGTCGAGCGAATCGACTGACTCAAGATTTGAATCGCCCTCTTCTAGAATAATATTCGCCGTTTCGAGAGCAGAAAAGGTTTTTCGAGTTGATTGTAGGCCACTAAGTCCGGGTGTTGCGTCGTCTGCTACTGTTAGTGAGCGAAAACTACTCAGAGCCTGTGAGGTCTTCACTTTCAGTGGACTGGGCACACAGTATGTGTACACGTCATGAAATATGATTTAATTGGCCACTGACGGGATCCTAAACCTTCGTCATACACCAACTAAGTCAGTGAAATCACTAGGGTTTTCCAGCTAAAAATAGCGAAAGATCACCGACCGAAATTTCTGTCGCTGGCACTGAAGCGGAAGTATTTATCGACCGAAATATCGGTCGCTGGCACTCAACAGTTTAAAAGACTAAGCCTATGCATGATCCACAAACAAAAAAAGGAATGACTGAACAAACAACATTCACCCATATATCTGCCAGCCACTGAACTGGTCTGATAAATGCACACTTAAGCATTGCCTTGAACGCAGAATCATGGTAACCTGGGTTGGAAATAAAGGATATGGTATGAGACTTTGGGTGATTGATCATTTTGTGGTGTTTTCTTTTTTTCCAGCAGACTTTCTCAACTGTTTGTTTTCCTACCTCTAAAATTAGGTGGTTTTCTCAGAAATCCTCAAAGAGTTCTCCAGCCTGTATATGTTACTGATGGTAATGTTGGGGACAGGCTCTCTCTCTCTCTCTCTCTCTGTCAGTTTGTCTGTCCATTCTTATCTGTTTAGCTCCATTAACAGTCCAATTCATTATCAACAATAACACAAACAGGTGTGTATACAACACAACGCAGGGACATTTCACTTCCATGCATGCTTGCTGTATGCAAAAGGACAACCTTTTGTGTGGGTCAAAAACTGCATGGAACTTCTCACACCATCAAAAATCATTACTTACCATTTATATCCATGTAATTAACCATGCATTGAAGCTATAACAACAGAATGAAGTCTTCAAACTTTGCACTGAAAGTCCTTTTTTCCCCCTGTCATGTTCAACAGGAAAAGAACTGTCGTACGGTCAGCTTACATTAAAGAAGTCAGTGACCGGAACTTTTCATTAAACAACTTCAAGGGCAAAGACGACGATCCACATTCATTATCATTTTTTATTCCATAGCAGTTACATCGTAAATACTCACTCACAGCATGAACAGGAAAAAAAAAGGAGCAGAAACAAAAAGCAAGAAAGGAAGAGCTTTTATCTCAAGGACTGTTTTCACTACACACCCTCTAAATACAGGCCCCCTTCTCTCAAAACTTGCCTTTCAGGAACAACTTAATCTTTATAGTTACCTACCTATAAAATCCATCCTTTTAAAAACTTATTCTTGATTAATTTTGGAAGTTATTATAGAAAGATTCCACCGTATCTCCTACCATCACTTCCAGGAATGGTACTTACCAGTTCTTGGTAAAAGTGAACCCAATGAAAGGTAAATGATGACCTTTGAAAACAGAATGATTCGAAGGCGGGACTGTATCCTGTACAGAGTGACAAACAAAAACACAAGTGTAGAACACTGATCAAACAATCTCTGTTATCCACTTTTTATCAGTCTATAAACAGTCCATCCCATTTCATTACTAAACAAGCTCGCTTGATCTATAAACTGACCAGTCCATCTCGGCCAAATTCGTCGAGACCCATATTCTGTAATTTTTCACATGCTTTTCGTCAATTCACTGTAACCTACTGAAATCTTGTTTAACCATTCATCAGTTATCGCTTTTTTCTTATTCCGACATGAACTGTCTTTCCTGTTCCTGGATTGACGGGAAGTAACGTGACTAATCTGAGAAGCTTTTGTATCGTCTAGACTGAGGAGTTTTGATAATCAAGACAGTATTTAGTAGATTTTACAACAAAAATTAACTAGAAAATGATTACTATCACATACAATTTTCTTTCCAAAACATTTACTCTGTATTCTAATATGCATCACAATATATATTCAAGATGAACTAAAGAGAAAATATCTCTTTCCCAAAATGTCTGAGCACAGGAAAGTACCTTACAAAAAAAAAGTCTTGTCAAACCAGAGACTGCCCAAACACAATCCCATCATTCCAGAGACAAAGTTTTCAAAATTTTCCTGATCTGCATTTCTGGTTTAATCCTGAGGACTTGCATCCCTGTGACCATGTTCAGTGGTATCTATTTCAGCCTAACATAGGCAAAAAAACTTCTTACTGCACCCCTAACAGATAATAACTGCTCTATCACAGAGCAAGCATGAAACAGCATGTCTTTCCAGTGGCAACCACCATGCCTGGCCTACAACAGTCCCAAAGGTCTTGCTAACCCCAAAGACTTTGACAAGGGTGTGCATGGGTGTGGAAACATGAAAACTGAGCTCACCATGACAGCAAGGCACAAACAGCTTCAGAACTGGAGACTTCTTTTTTTTCTAATGATAATTAGTGATGTGAAGATGATACCAGGAAGCTCCATTCTGGTCTGAAAATACATCTTAAGAGCTGTGGTGTACAGTTCCCGCCATGATGTATCCAAGCATCAATCAGGACAAGCCCAAGTGATACACACACCTGCCATGTTGATTAGAAAATCCAAGTAACTGTCAGATAAGCATCCATTAAGCCCATGAAACTTAACTATGTAGTTCAAGTTTTTCCCATCTACCAGCCGCCGTGGCAAAGTGGTTAGTGTCGCGGACTCCCGGCTGGGAGGTCGTGGGTTTGAATCCCATCAGAATCATGTGGGTTTTTCTGCCCCGACCGGCTCCTACCCAGAGTTGAGTTTGCTGCGGACTCAGTTGGGAAGACTGGGACCACACTGTCGAGTTTCATCCACTTCATGGATGCATTTCTGAGAGTGCTGCTCAAATTTCCTGACCAACACTGCAGGTGCCTGTATCTCTTGGGCCCGGTTGATGCTGGGATATATTATGAAAGGAAGCGCAGAGTACAGCCCTGTCATGTAGTCTCAGACCGAAATGGAAATCCGTAGCATCATCTTATTCACCCTCATTCTCATCGATCAGCATTAAAAAAAAAAATGTCTCAAATTCTGTAGTCCTTCATGCCCTGCTCTCATGGTGACCTCAGTTTCGATGTCCTCTCCACATCTGTGGCCTTGGTTTGGTTCTGTCGGGGTCACCGGTATCGGCGAGTCCATGGGGGCTGTCGTTGGATGGACGTGGTGGCGCCCTCCGGAGGGAGAGCTCACTCACGCTGGCTCCGCGTCTAAGCAATTATTGTCGTCAGTAGGGGGCTTAGTAGGTGGTGTCCTGCGTATGTTAGATCGGAACAGGCACCACTGAACACCACCGAAGTGACTCGGCAGCAGTGCAGTGTCTTCTCCGGTGGGTTGCCTCTTGACGACTTGACACTGACTACTCCCTGTGGATTGTCGGTGCCGGGGCTGTGGCGGGGCTGACCGGGCTGTGGCTGTGGACGGGGTGTCGGAATGAGTCGCGTGTGTACACTGCCTCTAAGGTGGCGTATTGGTTGGGACAGCAAAAAAAAAAAAAAAAAAAAGTTTTTTTTCCCATCTAAGCCCGTTGCACACTAAACAACTTGGGTAGCAGATAGTCTGGGAAGAAAGACCAATCATAGTGATCAGTATGTTCACACACACACACACACACACACACACACACACACACACACACACACACACATCTCCAGGAAACTTACAGTGTGAGTGATTTCAGAGTCATCAACATCGAAATTGGATGTGTCTGTAGCACTTGTGACTTCAGGCTTGAAGGGGGCATTCACTGTAACAAAATGTCACAAAGCTATGGACATTGACACACAACCAGTTTTACTGTACAGCAGAGCACCATCAAAACCTCAGAATATCTGACCAGATTGTTTTAAAATATCAACACTCATTGCAAAAAAATAAAGCCTGAACTCGTGGATTGGATCAGATCTCCCTCCAAGTCTCACTGACTTTGTCTCAAGTGTTAACTTTGACTGCCATGACATAGTTCTAGATGTCTCCAATTCTTTAATGCCATACATTTTTTTTTCCTTAGTGTGCGTTCCACAGATCATTACAGTCTTGGCATATCTGACATTTTGTTTCTACTTCAGGACTATTTTTGCCACAATCTGTTGAGTACGTTATTGACATTATGACAAGAGCTTGCTTACTGAAGAAGGCAATTAACTTGTTTTGAATACACGCAACTATGTGCACATGCATCTGAGTCACTCTTTACATCCAGATCCATGGGTCTATTGTGTTTATTCCACACATACTGATATGCATAAACTCAAGATCTTTGAACTATACAAAGAAAAGAAAAGCAACTTGTCAACAAAATTTACTGCTACCACCAGCTTATGTTGAAGACGATCAGAATATATCCAGTCTTCAACCAACGTGTTATGTAATTTCATTACGAGAACCAAATATAGTATCATATTCTGAACAGCTTACGAACATGTTTACAATAAGTTAAGTCTTAACCTGGTTGCTAACATTTGTCACAAGTTTATAACCATCTTTTAGTTTGATTTTTCTTTTAAATGTCATCTGCTTTGGAGAAGCAAAAGTACTTACTTTCTCTGATGTTGTCCCAGTCAATGCCCACAAACCAGGGGTGATTCTTGAAATCGTCCAGACCATTCTTCCCTAACCTCTTCTCTGCGCTGCAGATCAAACTCCGCACAAGGTCTTTGGCTTCAGGAGATACATCATCCACATCAGCTGGAAACTCAAACCGAGTCTGGAGGAGAAAAACACTCCCTCATTGTATTTGATACCATCTAATGAGTGTCGTTCCAGAACCTACCACAAGAAATCTTATTCATTTTCAGTTTCATGCAAGCAGTAAACCAGTCCAATTTTCTGTCATCCTGTTTAACATGAAAAAGTGGTACAAACTGTTGCTTAAGTAACTATCACTCCCCCCTTGCATGCTGACTCTGTTTGAATTTCACAGGGTTATCTGGGAAGGACTGAGCATTAAGATGCGAATTTAAGCCACCAGCTCTAACCATTATATAAGCTATTTGTAACATGCTTCAAACAGACTTTGAATTTGTTTATGTTGTATCAAGTGTCACTGACGAAACTAAATGACAATGACTGATGACAGTTCATCAAACATGACATGGATGATCAAGCAACCTCCACTAAATCAAAGATGACTACATGAGAAACTTGGAACGGGATTCAAAGTTAACTGACAATGACTTTGGTAATCAAGATGTCGGTCGTCAGCGTTGATTATCAGACGGCTTTTTCCATAATTCAAAATTCAGTTGAATGAGCACAATAGTCAGTTACACACATCAACCATAAACAAACAGACACAAGCCTGTCGAACTATATCCATTTCAATATTTCCATCCAAAACATAGTCTGTTTAGACAGCAGGACAATTTTGGAAGGCTTTTTTTCTGAGAAAAAAGAAAAACAAATTTCATGAGCTCACCTACCACTGTAGAAAAAAAATTTGGTAGTTTAGTGCATGTTATGTCAAAACAACATGCTTAATGATTATGAGGCTGATTGTTAGAAAATTGCACTCTACAGAGTTGAACAGGCTGATTGTTGGAAGGATGCATTTAGCTCACTGCTTGAGTCAAAGTGGATGATTGTTGGATGTGTACTTCAGTGTCTCTCCTGATTCAAAGTTTTGCTCTCACAAAGCAAAAGATGAGAAAGGTACAGAGGCAATCTTGAACAACCAAACATCCACAAAAACATGGATGTTGAAAACATGCAAAAACATTTACTAGGCAATCATTCTTAATTCATCACTGTCTTTGTTTTTGGAGGTTTTTTTTTCACCATTTGAAACTGTAGATGCACAGTACTGTGCCATTTTGTGATTCCAGTATCCCTTATCAACTCAACCCTCTTCTTCTCACCTCCCAAGCACAATGCACCAGTAATCATTGCTGAAAAGTTAACACTGAATTAAACTTAAAATGGGATTATCTATCCACACACCCTGGTGCTCATCAATGCACTATGAGGACTGGTACATACTGTGCGATGCATTGATGGTATATCTACATCCAAAATAAGGTATCTTCATGACTTTTCAAAGATACTGCGTAACACCCTTAGGTATTCTTATGTTATCTAAATCATCTTCAAGTGATTTCTTGACTGCCAATCTTCAAATGTATAAATATATATTCCGTCCAAAAAAAAAGATTTTTCATCAAGGCATTTATATGTGCATCAAGTATTGAACTGCTAATAAATATTGAAAAAAGGTACCAGTAAAAATGTTGTCAAAGGCATTAGAGAAAAGCAGCATGAAAAAAAAAGTACAGTGCTGCAGAAAGGCTAGGGATCTGTCCTCTTCTTCAGCCCTTTAATTGTCAAATAATGAATTCAGCTGGACACCACAGATAAATTCAGATGAACGCTATCACTTGCCTGGTGACTCATGATTTTGCCGTATGTTTCTACCAGTGACTCTGCATAAAAGGGCGTTTCTCCGTACAGCATCTCGAACATGCACACTCCAAGGGACCACCAATCACACTCATGGCCATACTTTCCATGGCCATCTTCCATTGCCTGTTGAACATAAGTCAGAAAAGAGATGATGATAATAACAATAATCAATTATAATAAAACGTAGCTGTATAATTCAACTCTGTGGGTAAACTATCATTGCGCTTTTCAAGCACCTTTCTTTCTTTTATTCATTTCCTATCAACACCACAACAGATTCATCTTTTGCCCTGTATTTCAATAATTCTGTGTATGTGTGTGAGCCTGCAGTGGATGTAACATGGTGTGGTCTCATTTGTGTATGTGATCATGTAGTTTAACCCTTTCACCGCCATAGGCGCCTTTTGTCAACGACAGGGCAGAGCGCCAAAGTCCCCATTTGGCGACAAAGTAGGGTGACCTAACTCCCGATACTCTCACGATCCAAGTTCATGAGATAAAAAGCCAGCAATAAACGTCATAGTTGGGGGATGGTCCAGCCCGTGCTCACAGCCATTTGCTTTGTCAGAACACTATTCAGTTCAGTGTTTTATCGACTTTGTTCCGATTGTTTTTCCATTCACTATGACGTCATCACCAAGCACTTTACGTACTCGACCTTGCTGTACATTTACCACAGATCAAGTGCTGGGAATATTGAATAGACGATCAGTTGTTCCTAATACAGATGAAGAAGACCCAGATAGTTACAAGGAAACAACGATAGTGAGGGCTTGACCGAATTATTGCAATGTGAAGCGTTGGACCGTGGCCAAATAGTTGGGAGACGAGGTATGCTGACGAGAGATAAGACTAGATGCCCACTTACTACCGCTGTGCCCCAGTGTTTTTGCGTTGAGCCAGTGAGCACTGACTGACTGTTCACTGACTGACTGATGGTTATGTGTGGGGGCGACCTAAGACTTCAGGCAGTGAACTTCACACACGCTGTGGGCCGACACTTGCTGGTCGAGGTTGAAGGGGGCGTGTCCGACTGACACGTGAGAGGCGAGCCACAGAGACGTGTTGGGTGGGTTTTATGAATAGCTGAAGGGCTCTCAAAGGTTCAGAGACCAACAGGCACATGAATGACTTTGTGTTCATAAAAATATATATTACTGTTGAGAGTGAAAGGGACGTGTGTGTGTGTGTGTGTGTGTGTGTGTGTGTGTGTGTGTGTGTGTGTGTGTTCCCTTTTTCTTTCTTACATGTGTACCAGTTAGGCACAAGCATATGTGTGTGTGTGTGTGTGTGTGTGTGTGTGTGTGTGTGTGTGTGTGTGTGTGTGTGTGTGTGTTCCCTGCTATTGGAGTAGTTGTATTTGTGGCTGTTTCTTCCACTTTTCTGTTGGAAATATCACACTTTCTGGTCTTCAATTGTGAGTGGAGTATTTTTCCTCCCTTGTTGAGAGTTTGTTGGCATTCTTTCTTCATTTTTTATGTTTAGAAGGAACATAACATTCTTTTTTTTTATTTTGCATTTTTTTTGCACTTAAAAGTACTAAAAATTTGAAATTGTTGTTTAATTACCATTACTAACATGTTATGATATAATAAAAGTACAGTATATCTCCTCCATTTTACAAAAAATAGCATGAGAATTGGTTGTTTAGTTCCAGAGATATCTGCGTTTCACATATGCTGGTATAAAATAAGAGCTTTTTTTGAAAAATGGCTGGCGATGGGGATTTATGCAAAATAGAATGTCTGGCGGTGAAAGGGTTAATTCATGTATGCGTGTGTGTGTGTGTGTGTGTGTGTGTGTGTGTGTGTGCACGCGCATGTGGGTGTATAAGCATGTGCCAGCATGCATGTATGCATGCATGTGCCCATACGTGCAAGCAATTGTGTATCTGTGCATACACTGTATGTCAATATCCATGCTATTTACAAATACAAGCTTTGAGCTCTTCCAGGCAAGTGCTCACTAGCGCTTCATCAGTAATACAAATGTAAGTAGCAGAAGCAATAGTAATGGTGTGTAATTGTCACACATGCTAAAAATGTATATGTAGTTCTGATGTAGTCATATATCAGCCACAAACGCTAAAGTAGTCGATGTGTGTTTATAGTACCATTGGTATGATAGTAGTACCAAGTAGTAGTGCAAGGTGGAGAAAGAGGTATTTAATGCAGCAGGTGAATGCATTATCGTTCCAAACATAACCAGCCTACAATTACAACTGCAGTTTGTCAATAAAGAAAAGATAAACATCCTTCACATATAATCTTTCAAGCGTAATATTCTCATCACTTGTGAAAAAGAAACACCCGAAGGTGCTGGGGAGGACCCAGAGAAGCACTGTCTTCACCTGCCTTTAGAGAGAAAGGTCCAGTGACGGTGAGGAAAGACCCACTGACCACAGGGAAAGTCCTGTTGACAGTGGGAAAGACTACAACTTTGGATTCTCTCTTGAGGGCACATAAGACCATATGGCGGAAGCTTGGCTGTGTCTGGAGTGGCACTGTCTTCATCTGTCCGTGGGCAGGGGTGGTTGGGTCTGTGGGGTGTGCTCGGCAGCTGGAGGGTGGTGTTTTTCGCTGGTGGGCTCTGCAGTCATGAAATACGGGCTGGTACACCCATGGGGATGCTACTTTAAGGCTGTTATGAGCTGCATCCTGTAGTCTGATTTACCTCTGTTCAGGAGCAGTTATGTCCCTTGATATCTTAATGGAGTGTCCTGCGCGCGCCTGTACCCATCGTCAACACAGCACAGGCCTCCAAGGGTGGTACAGAACTGCTCTAAAGGCAGGTGAAGACAGTGCTTCTCTGGGTCCTCCCCAGCACCTTCGGGTGTTTCTTTTTCTTTTCTTTTCTTGATCTTTCAAGCGCAATATTCTCATCACTTGTTAATATTACAGAGCCAATGTAATGTGCAACCCATCTCTTCATCTGACAGGATATCTTAAAAGTTAGATAAGGATTCAAAATAACATGCAGTTTTTATCAAACTTACCCTAAGAATTTCTGGAGAGATGTAATCAGGAGTTCCAACAGCAACAGAGGATTGCACCTTCACAAAGAGGAATGAAATTCAAGCTTAAAATTTTGCAATGCCACTTTGCAACGTCATGAGTATTTACAGCATGTCCCTTCAGCATATCCCATAAAAATTTCTAAAGTGTACTTAAATGATGCTCTCAACATCAAAACTCTTATTTCAGCAATATTCTTTTCCTTCTTTTTTTTTCACAGCAATGAAACATTGAATAAACTGATTTAAATATACAAATGCCCTGGACGATGATCAACTAAAGTCAAGAAAATTTCACTTCCCAGTTCAACAATTAGTTTACAGTTTATCACAGAAAAAAATACACACATTCACATTGAGAAGCAGAAAATAAAGCTTCTATCACAATATATACTGGCAGAAGCGGCAGAGAGGTGTTCAAGCTGGATCTGGTCAAGGAGGAACAAAAGTGAACTTCATAAGGCTTAATTTCCCTACAAATATCAGGTGTCCCTGTGGCTCAGTGGTTAAAGCGCGAGTCATTAAGTGGAAAATGAGCATGTCCAGAGGGTCATGGGTTCGAATCCCAGCCATGGCTCGTCCCAAGATGGGAAAAAAAGGGGCAGCAGAGGGACATCCGGAGTCATGAACCGGTGTGGCCCAACCCCCCTAGAGTGTCAGGAGATAAGGGCCGAAACACTTGCTTGAAGGGGCTTCTCTTCTGAGGACTCTCTGCTGCCACGCTCTCCACGAGTTTCTTTCTACTGATGCATGGGTAAACCATTGACTTCCGGGAATAGGCCGGAGGACGTCCGGGAAAGACCGGAGGACACTGGGAAAGACCAGAACCAAGGGCTTTGTGGGCTGGCTCCCCACTTTGCCTTAAACATGTGGCTACTAAAAATAAAAGGAAAAGATGCTCCCAGGATTCACCGAAAGGGGGAGAGAATGATGAATCCATCGGTGCTCAACCAATCATGACTGCAAATCCCAAACGGACTATGAACATGGACCAAATGGAATATCCATGTGTCTGTGGAAAGCGTTTCGCTACCACCCGTGGCATGAAGATCCACAGAACAAAGATGGGATGTGTGAAGACTCATCTGAATGAGCAGCAGCGCACTGCATCAGCAGATAAGACGTCGGAAGACCAAGGCCAGGATTTAAACCACAGTGCCAAGGACATCCACGCTGTTGGTTCGGATGAGGAATTTGCACAGGCCCTCGATGCCAGGCGCCTGAAACTCAACCTGCCACGAGCAAACGAAACTGAAGATTGGGAGAAACTGGATGCAAAAATCGTCCAAAGACTCGATGCACTGATAGGGAAAAGCACCCTGGAACACAAACTAGCCACATATGGGGACATTGTGTATGCCACATGTAGAGACGCCTATGGAGCAAAACTACCCAAAGAGAAAACACCTCCAAAGAAATCCAGACGCCAAGAAAAGATGGACAAGATCAGGGTCCAAAAGAAAAACCTCAAGATGCAAATGAAGACCGCACTGCCAGCTGAAAAACAAGGCTTGGAAAAACTGTGGAAAGACCTGAAAGAAAAACACAGTGCCCTCAGCAAAGCGGAATCTGCGAGGAAGAGGAAGAGCAAAAAGAAGAAGACACAAGAGCGCTTCTTCAGAGACCCCTTCCAGTTTGCCAGAACACTGTTTGAGCAGCCAAAATCTGGGACCCTAAGCGTGGACAAAGGAGTTCTTGAGCAGCATCTGAGGAAAACATACTCTGACCCACAGAGCAAAGCACCACTCGACATTCAAGGTCTGGTGTGGCCAACCAACCCTGAGGAACAGTTCAATGGCAAGCCTCCAACGTTGGCGGAAATCAAGAAGGTGGTCGACAAAGCCAGAGCCAAATCATCACCAGGGCCAAACGGAATACCTTACCAGCTTTACAAGAAATGTCCCAAGGTGCTGGAGTGGCTCCACAGGCTGCTGCGATCGGCTTGGAGAAACCAGAAGATCAGCGGCCAGTGGATGACGGCAGATGGTGTGTACATCCCCAAAGAGCAAAACTCAAGTGACATTAGCCAGTTCAGGCCAATATCACTACTGAACGTCGAAGGGAAAATCTTCTTCTCTGTCATGGCAGCAAGGCTGACCAAGTACCTGATGGAAAACAAGTACTTGGATGTGTCAGTCCAGAAAGGTGGCATCCCAGGCGTGGCGGGCTGTGTAGAACACGCCACAATGATCTGGGACGCAATCCAAAAAGCAAAAACAGAAAAGAGAGACCTGGACGTAGTGTGGCTTGATCTGGCAAACGCATATGGATCTGTGCCCCATGAGATGATACAGTTGGCCCTTGAGATGTACCATGTGCCAAAGAACATCCGCGACATGCTCAAGAAGTACTTCAATGGCTTCTCAATGCGGTTCTCTACCAAGGAGTACACAACAGACTGGATCAACTTGGAAGTGGGTATTGCAATGGGCTGTGCAATTTCCCCAATACTGTTCGTGCTGGCAATGGAACTCATCTTGAAAGCAGCAACAAACAACGCGAGACAAACAGACCTTGGCGATGGATACAAGATGCCTCCTCTCAAGGCCTTCATGGATGACACTACAGTGATTTCATCCAGAGAAGACGAGACACGTCATGTGCTGGAGAGGCTGGACGACATAGTTGCCTCATCCAGAATGAAGTTCAAGCCAAAGAAATCACGGAGTCTCTCACTGAGGAAAGGAAAAGTGGCCGGATCTGTGGTCTTCAGTGTTGCCAACCAGGCCATTCCAACAGTCACAGAAGAACCAGTCAAGAGCCTTGGAAGATGGTATGATGATACGCTGAAAGACACACAAAGAGCAAAAGAAACCAAGCAGATGGCGGAGGAAGGCTTGGAGACCATTGACCAGTGTGGGCTCCCTGGCAAATACAAGGTCTGGTGTCTGCAGTTCATGCTGATACCAAAGCTGCTATGGCCTCTGATGATATACGACATCTGCACCAGCATAGTGGAGGCAATGGAAGCCAAAATCAACAAGTTCACAAGGAAATGGCTTGGTGTCCCACCCTGTCTGACTGACATAGCGCTGTACTGTCGCCAAGCAAAGCTGAAACTACCCCTGAAATCCATCCTGGAGGAATACAAAGCAGGGAAGATCAGACTTCAAAGCATGCTGGAGGACTCAGGAGACAAGGTGGTAGAAGCAATTAAGCCCCAGCTGAAGACAGGCAGAAAATGGAAAGTTCAAGAGGCGATGGATTCTGCAAAAGAAAGTCTCAAGATCAGAGAAATAACAGGACACACACAGACCAACAGACAGGGACTGGGGGTGACCAAAACTGAATGGTGGTCAAAGGCCAAAGGAAAAGCCAAAAGAGACATGATGATTCAGGAGATGAGAAAAGAAGAAGACCAAAAAAGACTCCAAAAAGCAGTCCAGCAGAGCCAGCAAGGGCAATGGACAACGTGGGAGAATGCACTCCAAAGAAGTCTCACTTGGAATGACATTTGGCACATGGCCCCTCTCAGGATCAGCTTCATTCTCAGATCTGCATATGACCTTCTGCCCTCAAATGCAAACCTGGTGAAGTGGGGGAAAACAGACGATCCTGCATGCCCCCTCTGCCATGAAAAACAAACAGTGGAGCATGTCCTAAGCTCATGTAAAGTAGCCCTGGCTCAAGGAAGGTACACATGGAGGCACAACCAAGTGCTCAAAGAAATTGTACAAGTAGTCTGGGCTAGTACCAACACCACAAAAGGGAAAATCAGGACTCCAAAAGCACCCGCAACATTCTTCACGGCAGGAGGCAGCAAATCATGGCCAAGAACAACAGTGCCACTCGAAACATGCAGGCAGAGTCTGCTGGACGGGGCAGATGACTGGGAGTGCACTGCAGACCTCCCAGAATGGAAGAGTCACCCAGAGATCATCAGCAAGAGTGGCATGAGACCAGACATAGTAGTCCACTCTAAGTCAACCAAGCAGCTGATCATGATCGAGCTCACGGTGCCATATGAGAACAGAATGGAGGCAGCTCAAATCTACAAGACTGAAAAGTATGCTGATCTGGCAAACAGCCTGAGGAGAGAAGGCTATCAGGTCAAAGTCCTCACTGCAGAAATTGGAGCTAGGGGGTTTGTAGGAACGTCTGCATACAGCCTCATGAAACAGCTCTCAGTTGCAGGGAAGGAAAAAACCAGAGCCCTGAAAGCAATGGCAGAAGCGGCAGAGAGGTGTTCAAGCTGGATCTGGTCAAGGAGGAACAAAAGTGAACTTCATAAGGCTTAATTTCCCTACAAATATCAGGTGTCCCTGTGGCTCAGTGGTTAAAGCGCGAGTCATTAAGTGGAAAATGAGCATGTCCAGAGGGTCATGGGTTCGAATCCCAGCCATGGCTCGTCCCAAGATGGGAAAAAAAGGGGCAGCAGAGGGACATCCGGAGTCATGAACCGGGTGTGGCCCAACCCCCCTAGAGTGTCAGGAGATAAGGGCCGAAACACTTGCTTGAAGGGGGCTTCTCTTCTGAGGACTCTCTGCTGCCACGCTCTCCACGAGTTTCTTTCTACTTATATTATTAACAGCATTTTAACTTATTTTACTTGATTCACAACACCTCTTATAGCATCCATCCTCCATTCCACTCCATCCTTCTGTCTCTCTGTGTCTGTCTGTCTGTCTGCATGCACAATACTGCCAAAGACTATAATGATATCAGAAAGGAGGGAAAGGGAGGGAACAAGAAGAGTGACAATAAATCTAGACTCAGCGAGTACCATGATTCTTTGAGAGAGACAGACAGAGAGTGAGACAGATAAACTATTTCCGCTCTAATGTTACTGGGCAGAGCATCTTCAGGGAGAGGGGAAAAGAGACGGATGGAAGACAAGGGTGAGGGAGTGGAGGGCCTGGGTCTTATGGAGGTAGCCTGATGTCTGAAGGGGTAGAAGGAATTGTGTGCTGAGTGGGACAGCCATGACTGCTCTTAAACATTCAGCTGTTGAAAATACAGGAAATGTTGACTTCCAGCACTGGAAACTGGTCTGTTTCTAAAATAATGAAGATGTTTTTGATATATCAAATTGTTGTGGCAATTTTCAGTGGCAGCACACTTTTATTCTTTCACCCTACCTACCCATCCTCCCTAGGGTTTTTTTTTTTGTTTTGTGTGTGTGTACATGTGTGTGTGTGTGTGTGTGTGTGTGTGTGTGTGTGTGTGTGTGTGTGTGTGTGTGTGTGTGTGTGTGTGTGTGTGTGTGTGCGTGCGTGCGTGTGTGTGTGTGCACGTGTGTGTGTGTGTGTGAGTGTGTGTGTGTGTGCGCACGTGTGTGAGTGTGCATAATGCCCTCCCCTGCTCAAAACCACATGGAAGAAACAAAAACAGAAAGAGCAAACTCACTGTTCCATCAGGCATCAACTTGAGACAAGAACCGAAGTCTGCTAGCACAATATGGCCACTCCTGTCCAGGAGCACATTGTCAGGCTTGATGTCACGATGCACATAGTCCAACTGGTGCAGAGAGCTGATGGCCAGCACCATCTCTGCAATGTAGAACTTCGCCATGTCCTCTGGAAGGCGTTCCTCAAACTTGCTCAGCAATGTCAGAAGATCCCCGCCACAGTAATAGTCCATAACCAAGTACTGAATGTAAACACACATCATACTAGTCTATCAAGTGGGGTTAGGTGTATGATTTACTGAAGCAAATGATACACAGTCAGTGAAAAATGATACCACATACAACATTCATTTGAAGTTTTTCTTTTTGACATTAAAATCAAAATAAAGAAATCAGTTTTATGTGGAAGGATGATGAGGGACAGTGTGATGTGAGATGAATGCACCATTCAGCTTACCAGGAATGTGTCATCTTGAAATGCATAATGTAAGTTTGTAATCCATCTGCGATCTCCAAAGACCAGCACATCTCTTTCTTCCTTGAAGCAAGCAGTCTGCACACAAACACACACAACATTAATCATACATATACTTGACTGAAAATGTTTTTCAGCTAATAAAGCCATACTGAAAACCGAGCATTCACTCTAGTGCAATGTCTGTTCAACAATCAGTGACCGGAAGATTAACTAGCTCAATTCAGCTTTCGTCTATATTTCGCACAAACTAGCACATCAATATTGAAGCTGACCTATTTAGTTTTAAAGCTTATATAGAAAAGGTTTATTTTTTCTTTTTGTGTGTTTCTTTGTTGAAAGTGTCAATTAAAATGTTCAAAAGGCAAAATCAATGCTGTTCAACAACGCACTCACACATAGCACATTTCTAGTAATCTCCACTTTTTCATTCACATTAACAAGGATCCAGAATAAAAGGAGAGGTACAGGAAGAAAAACACCAGCAGATTATAACACGTACACATATGTTTCGTTTTTCCTTTACCTCCGGAATACAGTCCTTACGTAACACCTGAATGACCTAGGAGCATGAAATAATAATGTAACGCATCACTTGGCTATGCATGTTTTTCTCTCTTTCTTTCTTTGTTAGGTTTTCTTAGTGAATTGGTATGGTTTAAATATAAATCACAATATAACAATTAAAACATGGACAGTTACCTCAGCCCTTTTGAGCATTTCCCATTTGTTGAGGATCTTCATGGCGTACACGTTTCCTGTGCTCTTTTCTTTTACAACCGCCACCTGAACATTTGACGATCACACAGACCACTATTTCATTTAAAGGAGGAAGGAGGGCGTGGAAGATGAAGAGAAAGAAACATAAGACAATTATCAAATTTTAGCAGAAAGTGGATATCTGTAATAGTATGCATCAGACAAGCAAGCACATGAAATGATTCAAAATTTTGTATACATCCATAAAGAAGAAAAATAAAACTAGCAACCATAGTAGTTGTTAGCATTGCAGGATGTGAATGGGGAGGTTGTGGGTTTCCTTTCAATCAGAGACATGTGGGAATTTGGTCCTACCATCTCATACCTAGCTTCCTGGGTGTGCAATGGACTCAAACTGAAATGTCTGAAACAACAGAGTAGTCCAGTTCTCAAATTTCCTGACCAACACCACAGGTGGTGTGCCTTTTCAGCCTCGCTGACACCAGGATATGTAATGTAATCTTAAACCAAAATGGAACTCCACAGCTTCCTTTTCATTATCCTCATCCACATGGATCAACTTTTAAATGGAAAAGTTGTTTCCCAGGCAGTGTCTTCATTATATGCTCATTTTTGACTGCTCTGGACAACTGAAGTCAAGCAAAACAAGGCTTTCACAAACCAACACTAAGAGAATAGTCATCGGCTGTGCACAGCAGCCACAGACTGATGTCAAGTCTCATTAGTCTCAACTCATCAAGCAGTGAAATGAAGTTCAACACTAACTCTTAAGTTACAAATATAACTGTTCAAAAATGGTTCAAAAATGTTTTGATTCACTTCAGTTCTGTATAATTTGTCAGTGACAATCCAAACTGTCATCTTTTATTTCTGTACTGATTTGTTTGCAAATGAAAGAGCACCTGAACAGTAAAAAAAAAAAAAAAAAAAAAAAAAAGTAACTTTTTGTCTTATAGATTTCCAAAACATCTTTCTGATTTCTCTTGAGCAGGGAAAAGTGTCCTAAACTTCTGAATTTTCAGATCCAAGAATGAAATATCATTTCCTTGATTTTGCAAGTCAAAGTGACATCAATGCCTTACTTTACATCATTTCTTTTTTTCGTACCAATGTATGCATGCATGTAACTAAGTGCACCCACTCATAAAAACACACTAGCCTGCACTTGCATGTGTAACATTATTTTGATTTTCATTCAAAATGCTGAAAAATACTAATGCATTAAAATTACTTACCTCTCCAAAAGCACCTCTGCCAATAATTTTGAGTGTCTCAAAGTCATCTTGTTGTAAACGTAAGCTTTTGACAGTGTTGGCAAGTGGACGAACTGAAACACACATTCATAAATAAAATAAATTAACTAATAAACAAAACAAATTCACTAAGTATTTTGTCACATGCACGCACAGATTAAATAATTAGACACAAATACAATGATACATGTGTGTATTATTTCTGAAATAGTTGCAGGTATTTGTTTTCATTCTTTGCCTGTTTGTTTCTTCAGAGTTATCAGTCCACTTTTCAATGTTTCGGATTTTGCTCATGCAATCCAACAAAGTTTATGTTTCAGTTTGCCCATGGATTCATTTGCCAACAGTATATAACCCACAGTATATAACCCACAAACATACCAATGGATAACTTGCAAGCTTGGTAATCTGATTTAGATTTCATGCATCTAAAATCAAATTCAGAACTAAGTTGTAACTTGTGCTACTGCTGATAAAGTTATTAGCTTCACTTTTTCTTAAGTACTTTTTCTTTAAGTGTTCAGGTGAAAGTTTTCACATTATTATTAGCTTTCAAACACTGTGCCTCCTTGACCATTTCAAAATTATTTGTTGTTGAATCATCAACAGATTTATTTGAAACTGTTCAGGGACTGTTTAGGGTTGTTTTTCTTTTTCCTGCCAACTCGTATACCGTTTTCTGTTAAAATGCACCAAGAACCATCAAGTGGCAAACAGACTGAAGCCAATGAGAAACAAAATGAACATACTTGCGAACATCAAAAACATCATTTTCATTTCAAAGAATATAAATTTCATTCTTGTCTAAAGAAATATGATTTTTAAATTGTAATTCAACAGAAAGGTATGCACTGTAAAATGAAGGATATCATGTTAATACATGTAGAGATTAATAATATTTGTTGTAAAATGAATTCTGTCAGTCTTTGTGTTTCTACGCTGATTCAGTCTAAGACACCATGTCTCTCACTTTTCTTGATTGTTTTACAGAACACAGTGCTGTTTTATATAATTTAGCGAGTGTACATGCTCATGTCACATTCAACAAGACATGAAAAATGTAACAAAATTTGCTTGTAAGATGATACTGTATGTTTACATTTCCATAGCATAATATTATTCAGTTCATACTATGAATCATTTTCAACATGAACAAGTTTGGTCATGTCAAAGTTATTTCATTACAAGTTTAAATGGTTACTTAAGTGACTTTTACCTTCTCTAACTCATTCAATGTTATGAGCTACCAGTTTAAGTACGAACAGTTCGTAAGAAATTACCCATTTTAAAAACCTTACAGATATATAGGACATGTCATGATGTGTTAGTAGCCTTTCTCCATATATTGAAATAAACAAAGTCCACTATGTAATTAATATTACTTCAATCGGTGATTCAGACAACGAAACATTCTCCAGGATAAGCCAAACCAAAAATCACCATGGCTGTCTGATTTATTTATGGACAGCACTTTGAACTGAGAGAGAGAGAGAGAGAGAGAGAGAGAGAGAGAGAGGAGGGAGGGAGGGAGGGAGGGAGAGAGATGGGAGGGGGAAGGGAGAGAGAAAGAGACAGAGACAGAGGGAGACAGAGAGAGAGATGACAGAAAATCATGAAGCAGTCTGCTTTAATTATGAATATTCTACAGAGAGAGAGAGAGAGAGAGAGAGAGAAGAGAGAGAGAGGGGAGGAGCAGATACGTCAGGTGCCAAGTGCTGCGATGACAGGCCAAAGTTGGGAAATAGGAGTCCATGACAGCTAGTTCTCTAGATAAGCATCAAACAGAGATGAAGATTGGCGAAATAACAAGTGTGTTTATACTGCATTCCACTGATCCAGTAAGGTTCCTATAATTTATTATGAGTAAGCTGGTAACTTTGTTGAAAAAGGAAAATAGAAGTACTTCAGGATCATTCCACCAAAATCACCTACCTACTTCGCAAATTAATAGTTCTTCATAACCAGTACTATCTGTTTATATCAGTGAAGGGTAAAAATTCTACCACGCTAGAAAATTTTTAACTCTTCTGTTTTGTTGCCAAATAAAACTAAAATATACCTGAACCCTTGTTCACTGCATTCTTTTCACTGAATAACATTTGTCAATATTTCATACAAATTAAAAAAAAAAATGTTTGATTTAAGTTTAATAAACACTAAAACAGAATCGATCCTCTCTTTGAGAAAGTAGTCGTCACTAACCTTTTGAAAATAACTTGACAAACTCGTTCATTTTCATTGTCCTATTTGTTTGTGTCTTGCCTGAAGAAGACCTATGAGATCGAAACACATCATGTTTTGTCTTGTGACTCGTTTATCCACCTTTCTCTTGGTGGTTTGCTAACATTTATTTAAGATTTGTTATAATTTGGGGACTAAATTCTACCCAGCTATGCGAGATGAAATGGGTCAGAAAGACTTACAAGTGTTGAATATTGTGTGTATCCATCTCACCAAAGAAACCAATAAAGGTAAAATTCTAACTGAAAGGCTGATGATTGCAATTATTTGTCTATCACACCAAAGAAACCATTAAAGGTAAAATTCTAAACTGAAAAGCTGAGGATTGCAATTAAGACAAACCTAAATCTTTCTGGTTAAAAAAGAACTTATACTTAACAAAGAAAAATATTTACCTTTTTAAAAGACTTTTAACTATCAAACAAGATTGTGATTATCTTCACTACAAAATGTAATAAGTGTAGGCAGCAAAATACATCTATGAAAAAATATAGCCAAAGATTGCAAGCTAACCTTAAAAAAATGTTAGGAAATAAGTACAATCTAAAACAAATATTAAAACAGGTATAAGCCAAAGTTGAGCAAGCTAAATACATACAAGACTCAAGGCCCTGATAACATACCATCAGGAGAACTTAAAGAATTAAAAAGAAAAAAAGTTAAGAAAGTTCTATCAATAAAGGCCATTAAGTGGGTTTAAAAAAAAAAAATCTATGGTTCCTACAAAATGGAAGAAATCTAATGTTATACTTACAGCTATTACTCATCAACACACACACACACTCACACACACACACACACACACACACACACACACACACACACACACACACACACACACACACAAATGTAATGAATGATCCAGGAAACTACAGACCAGTCATTTTGACTTCAGTGACTTGCAAAATTTCTGAAGCAATACATATTATTGTTGATTATACATTGTTGTTACATTGGTAAGAAATTAACTCTATACAGACTATCAGTATGGTTTCTGCCAGTGCAGGTCTTGTGTCACTTAGCTTTTGCATGTGACGGAAGATTCTGCAAATATTTTGGACAGATGTGAGAAATGTGATGCTATCTATCTTGATTTTAGAAGTGTTGGACTCTTGTCTTCCATGAAAGATTGCTGATTAACCAACACAACTATGGAGTAATAGGTCATTTATTAGCTCGGATACAACAGTGAGATCTTTTTTAAAAACAGAAAAGTCAAAATTTGAGACATACTCTGAGACTGCTGATGAATGGACCACCTGTAGCCAGTGTAGGAAGTATTATTTGGCCCTGTTCTTTTGACAGGTTTTTATTAACAATTTGCCTAAAACAAAAAGCAGTTTAAGTGAAATATCTGCAGATCACATAAAATATATAATGCATCATGTGATAATAAAAGTACGTTGCGACAAAATTCAGACTGATAATAAAAGTACGTTACAACAAAATTCAGACTGTCTTGTTAAATGGTCAGATACCCGGAACTTTCATTTTAAAGTGCTTTTAAATGTAAAGCAATGCGCAAGGGGAAGAAAAATTCCCACAAAGACTAAGCCACCTTGAGTAAAGGTATTAATACAAAAGTTATAAAATGTACAGACAACAATGATTTAGGTATCATCTTTGATGAACCCTACAGGTCTGATCACCATTTCAACAATTATGCAATTAAATCATACACACAATAGGAAACATTTCTTTGAATTACATTCTAATTCTGTATACATGGTGGAAGAATAAACTATCTTATGACTTACATCTACTTTCTTTTCTTAAAGCCTTCGACCCCTGTGTGCAGAGCATGCCAAGTTGAATTACATCTGCTGCCTTGTCACTGCACTACCAATAGTTCCTTTTATAAACTATCTCTTTGCTTAGGGATGACAAGCACAAATTTGAGGGGGCAAGTAGATTTTGCTTGCAATATTCTTTTCATTTAGTTGACTGCGATGTAAGGTAGCATGTAAGATTTGGTAGCATAAGGTAGCTTTGACACAAAGATGATTTGAGAAAATATTGAATAAAAACCTGTATTATACCACAAACTTATGGCAAAAATGCTCTCCTCTATTATTCCACATACCCTCTTGCTGTCTTCCGAACAATCAACAATTTAACTGTTTGGCATAACCACAATGCACAACATGTCTTTAAACTGGTTCATCAAAACTAAGAAGAAATACTAATAGTTTAAGAAACATGAATTTTTCCTTTCACCTTGAAAAAAGGCAAACCACTAGCCACCTATGAAGTTTAAATACAATTGAACCAGAAGCCTGAGTTCTGAAGTCCACCAACAAATATGAATTACAACTGCAGATTTTTCAAAGTTGTCTGAATCAGTGATGAATGCATTCTTTGATGTTTATTCAATGTGCTTCTTCAACTTGTTAAGATGGCAGCTAACTTCATATCATTAATCATAATGTTGAAAATTCTGCTGCACTATCATGCATGTGAAAATATTAATGTCATCCATTTTCACCAGCACATGGTAGCTTGCTTTTCCAAAAGATGAAATGGGATTCTTCAAGACTGCATTACAGCATGCAGTACAGAATATCCTGCTTTCCTGAGGAGCCAGGAATATTGTTTAGATCAGTATAGGTTAATCTCATTTTTTTTCTCCTTGGGCAGGAGTAGGAGTGGCAGAGTCTTGGAACTTGCATAGATGGAACTTCACTTGGACCAGTGCATTTGGTAGTAGTTACAGACTTCATATTGTGCACCAGAAAGAAAAGAAGAGCTTGTACTCCATTCCATTTCAAATCTGCCCACTGCAGTCGTGGCTTTATAGGCCTACTACATAACTGATATTAAAGCCATAACCTTGTCAGGCACAGCTAAGTGTCTACAACAAGTTGCTCTTGCTGCCTCTTGTACTTGCGGGAACAAGACAGAAAATGGGGCATTCATATGCAGAGATTTACTGCATCACTGGACCTGCTTGTTTCAATATTAATGCATCCCAGGACCTCCTCTGAAAATTCTGATGCCTCCTTTTCCCCTGTTTCTAATGCATACAGGGTACAGGGATACATTAATAGGGAGCACTTCTTTATAGTTTTGGGAACAACAATAAAAACTAATATGTTTCCACTCTCAAGTATAACCATTTTCATGTTATGTAATGCTTACAGTAAAAAAAGTGAATTGTACTTTAAACAGGTGGCTTGGGTATACAGAATAAGAATTATTCTCAATGGATCTATCAATGTAAATCTACTTTCTGTTTATCAAAAAGGAACACTTCATACTAAAGTGAGCCTTACTTAGCTTGTCTGCTTGCTCAGCAAGCTCACTTTACATGGCGTTCAACTAAATAAAAAGAATTTTACAAGCACAAAATTGTACACAATTCTGTTTTTCTCTGGATGCACTAACAAAGTCTTTAGGATTGAAAAACTGCTAAGCAAAAAAATGTAAACAAACCTAGCCTAGCATGATGAATTCTTACCGTATTCAACGAATTCGGAGATGCTCTTTTCTCTTTTTAGAGCTGGGCTGTTGCATTCATCATAAAGAACAAGAAACACATCCAATAGTGTCTCCACGCTCAATGCCAGTCCTTTACTGTTGGTAACTCCATTCAAGTACAGCTGTTCTAATTTTTTCAGCCTCTCTTCTGCAGACGACATGGCCATTCCAGAGAAAACTAGGACTCACTTTTGAATCAAAATTGTGAAGCTCATAGAAAACTTTCTAGAATGGTTAAGGACTTCCAGCGCAGATCTGATCTTGAGTCTTGTTGAATGGATGCACAAACTGTTGATTCGGCCATGGACCGAAGCATCTTCAACAGATGCAACAGTCTACTTTCAGAAGTAAATTATCACTTCCTCTCCACTTACACTTTGCATTTCTAATTTTTAAGTTGGAAAAACATCCCATATCGACGAAATCTGAACGAGCCCTTCATTTTTCAAACGCGATTCGTCTGGATCATTCCAATCAGAAACACTGTAATGCAACGACATTCATTAATCTGCAACGGAACCCTTGTGTGTGTATGTTTCCTAGTTCCGACAATGGATTCGGCCATGGAACATGGCGGCCAGATACAGAGGAATTATGGGATCGTAACTGCGCAGACGATAAAATGACGTCATCTTATATTATGTTAATAAGTGGAGAAAAAAAAATCTGTGGAACAGCCATACAGTCAAAATAAATGAAGAAATAAACATAAAAAGTAACGGGGCTGGAAGGTGGAAAGTCGAGTACTTCGTTGAACGCCAAAATGAAGCACGATACACGCAACAACAAAAAAGAAAAATCAACGGAAGAGAAAACAGTACATAAACAACGCAAAATGAGACGGCGCAGTAATTATCAGCAGTAGGCGAAGGAACGGCATGGAAGCGAAGAGCGGCGGTGGGTGGAGGGGTAAGATGTAGAAACAGGGCTGCCGTTGAGAAAAAAATGAGAGAGAGAGAGAGAGAAAGCAGTAAGACACACGTGCCCGCTCACTCAGGATCTCACATCCACACACATACAATCACCATAACAATCTTTGCATTATACTTCGAGAAGAAACTTTGATTCCAGGGAATTTCTTTTTCTCAGGTAGTTCTCAATCCTTTTCTTTTCTTTTACTTTTTTTTTTTTTTTTTTTTAGACTGGGAGTACTTTACAATGGGAACGAAGAAATGCCGTCTGTCTGTCTGTCTGTCTGTCCGTGGTCAAAATGTGTTCCACTCGCTCCAGACAAAACTTCTGGGCCGATCTTTCTGAAAATTTGTAGGTATGTTCATTATGGGTCACGATGTTTTATTTTTACCAGAATAGCCGTCACTAACGGCTATAACGATCCAAAACGGTTTTTCTTCTTTATGGAATATCTCTGAAAGTACTTCGCCGATTTCTTATCACAGTGACGAAATACCTTATGACGCATGTTTGATTGTGACTGTTTATATTATGACGCAAGTTTGATTGTGACGTTTTTTTTTAAAAAACAGGCGTATTCAAGATAGATCTAAACTGGGAGTACGTTTTATATGCTTTGCATCTTGTTTTTCTTTTCCTTTCTTTTTGTCCTCTGTTGTCACAGTCCACCTTGATCATGTTGCTGTAGATTTACACTGATGATAAGTCTGAGAATGCTAATGTTATGAGTGGAATACCAGAAGGAGATCTCCGTGCTTGGCCACGTTATCATGATCATTTTCATCAACGCAATAAAAAGCTGCTGTAAAATGTGAGTTGCAAATGACACAAAAATACGACATAGTATAATCATAGAACTTTACATCTCAATTAGATTCCCTGGTCAAATGGTCAGAAATCTGGAACTTGTATTTCAATGCGTCTATATGTGTAGTTGCGCACAATGTGATTTTCTTTTAATCCCTAATTAAAGACTGTGCCATGCCGAATGCTGGAGGCATTCAATACTACTGCAGCAAAATGCACAGACGAGCCGTGGAAAGGATTCAGATATCACTCTTGATGAAGACTTGAAGTTTGATCACCATGATCATAATACAAAACTAAAACAAAGAAAGAAACAAATTAACAAATGAATAAATAAATAAATGAATAAATAAGTAAATAAATAAAGAAAGAAAGAAAATGCTCGGTAATACTGGAAGAACTTTTTCATTTGATAGACAAGGAGCACATCCGAGAACTTGTACAAGGGACTAGTGGGACCACATCTGCAGTATAGTACGTTGTTGTATCCATATCTAGAAAGGCAGTCAGCCTTGATTGAGAAAGTGTAAAGGACAGGACAAAATTAGTACAGGGGATTCCATATCATTCAAGTAGAGACAGGCTGGCATACATCAAACTACCCACTAGCTTTAAACTAAGAATTAGGAGTGATCTTATTTAGTCAGACCTTCAAGTTTTTCTTTATGAAAAAAAAAAATCGATGCATTGAATGAACTGGACTTAGTGAAATTACTAAGTTATTATGTAACAAGAATAGTGCTGACAAAATATCCGTTGAATATAATCTAGCCAAGCAACCAGGAATGAATCGTTATTGACAGAACTGCACGTTTATGTAATAAATTGTCTACTAACATTTAAGAGCACAAACCAGTAAGCCTAATACCCTCGAATATCTTGCTGACGAATGGAAATACTTTAAGATATGACGATTAAGCGTCACAAAACCTGAATTTGCCGATGACGTTTTGAAACTAGCAAAGGCAGGAATTTTAAAACCTCACGGTAGCTACCTGTAACCCCTATGGGTCTGATTCCCGTTTTCATAAGTCCATTAGTTGGAAGGAATGCCTCGGGTCGGTAAATTGTAAGGTATTTTAATTTGTTTTGCCTGACTTGTCTGACTTTCTAATCTCTCTCTCTCTCTCTCTCTCTCTCTCCTCCTCCTCTCTCTCAACCACACACAGACGCACGCACGCACGCACCACACGCACGCACGCACGCACACACGCACGCACACACACACGCACGCACGCACGCACACACACACACACGCGCGCGCGCGCGCGCTCGCACGAAACATGGACTGAGCATTTTAGACTTGTCCACGAGTACGGATGGAAGGTGTGGTCCTCCAGGGGATGGGCTCGGGGCGTGTTCTCCATGAAAATAATAGATCGGTTTTCAATCAAAATCACATCCACCCCCTCTCTATTGGAAGTGGATGGAGCAACTTTCCGGTACTAGTTGTCGATAGAAATTTTCTTGGCACTGACAAAACTACTCAAGATTAGATCTAGTGTAATTTACCTTCGGCTTGTACACCTAGAAGTGCTTGTGCTCCGAGTTACAGAATTAGAAATAGGATCAAGAAATGATGTAGGAACAACAAACAGACTGACACACGTTGAGTGCAATTTCATACACCTGGGATGCAAGACTAAAATATACAAACTATATGTAAATTAAACGAAGAGTCGGTCCGGCTGATTATAACTATTTCTCATCAAGTGTGGAGGGCTTGGGGCTGCTTTTGCCACTAGGCTGCTAATTGGTGCAGACTGGTGGGGTTAATTGTGCGTAACTGTTGGACAGACAAGGTTTCTCACCTGTTTCATGACGTCACCATTTGATGTAGCCCTGCTAGTTTTAGTCAGCTGTCCACATGGCCCCGTGTTCGCGAGGATTCTCGTTCTTTGTGCTGGGCCAGTTTTGCGGATGATCAGTGAAACGTGACAGATCTCTATGAAAGGGGAGATGAAAACGTTCCACTGTCTGGTATACACCGAGGTCTAAGTTGTACTCACTTTAATGGACTGTTTCTAGTCTTATGGCATATAGTTCAGTTTTCAGGTTAGTCCTGTTCTTTCAAAAAGTTCAGCCACACATTATACGTTTCTGGTATCTGAATGAAAAGTTGTCAGAGAAACGTGATAGCCAAATAAATTTCAGAATGGTAGGGGAGTCTGTGTCACTTGCTTTGAACGAAGAAGCGTGGACTTTTCCACAGGTGCAGTGTGTTTTAGATCAGCTCTTGGTTCAAACATACATTGTGCTTGTCTATAACACGATCGTGTGAATGTCCGTGGCCTGCCATCCGAGTCACACGTGCAAAAGCAAGTGACACGTTATGGAAAAAATCCTGATGGTGGGATTTTTCAAATGTGGCGTGGGTGGAGGAGGAGATTCCCAACCAATTCAGGGAGGAATTCACGGAACTAACAGCTAGGAGAGATTGGGGCGACTTCGTCTGTGACGCAAGACAAAGATGGGAAGAAAGAGGGGGGATGTTGACGTGTAAAGCTGCATTTCAGTGATGTCTGAACGTAATACAGTCAGTCGTTTCGGGCTGTCCATGCAGATGGCACATGAGTGCAATCTGAGAGTCATAGCGACGTTTTGGCTTGGAACAAAGATGGACAGAGGAGAGGGAGCGAGGTAGAGGTACAAGAGGGGAAGGCTGGAGTGAAGATCGACGTCGTAAAATGATGTAAAACTGATAAGAGAGAGGGAGAGAGAGAGAGAGAGAGGGGGGGGGGGGAGTGGATGATGATTGATGTCAAATCGTCACAGCTGTACTCTTCCATGATCATTGATGTCACAGCTGATCATCTTCTGCAGCAATGAAATGTCATGTTCCTAAGGTGCAAGAAAAAAATAGGCTAATTGACCATCAGGGCAATAGGAAAGCTCCTAGCAGAGCAGACATCCTTAATATTATATGCTGGGCCTGAAAAAAAAGTAAATCACAACCTACTTAATTACAGGCTAGATCATCACAGCTTTTGAGGAAGTACCAACAACTTCCTAATGACAGCAAATAGGCCGTAGAGGCTGATGGCTCGCAGTTATGCTGTATTAGTGTCAGACTGAGATCTGTGCTTGGGCCTTGCCTCTTTCTTGTCTGCATAATTAATGACCTGCTATCTATAGTCTCCGCCCCATCCAGACTTTTGCTGTTGATATCGCTTCATCAGCTGTATCACAGACCCTGGCATGTTCCAGGAGGATCTTCGCTGACAAGAGGCCTGGTAGAGTGGCTGGGACATGCAGTTTCATCCATACAAGTGCTTTCAATTGCCCTTGTCCCGAAGTAGAAAGCCGCTTAAGCTTCACTCTCCACGGCCCCATGGTTGAGCGTGTCTCCTCCGTGAGGTATTAATAACATCTGCGCCAAAGCAAATAAGATCTTGGACTTCTTGAGAAAAAAAACGAAAAGTCGGCTCTGTTAAGACCAGAGAGCTGTCCTATAAGGCATTGGTTGTCCCATTGCTAAGTCCGCCACCACTGTTTGCGACCCACACACCGACAGCGAAGAGCAGTAGCTATCTTGAATAGATCCAGAAACATCTCAAATGTCAGTGACATGCTGGAACGGTCGCAGAACAACAGCACGCCTCAAGATTCTCTATGCTATACAAAATCCAGTCGAACTGGCTTGTGCGAAATTTGATGACCTCAAGCTCTTACCCACTAGTGCCAGAAGAAGCCATCTTAGTCAGCAGCTGTTTTCATGTTGCACAGTAACTTCAATCAGAATCATTCGTTTTGATGAACCTGAGTTCTATGTCCGGTCTCATGCCACTATTCCTAATGATCTCTGGATGGTTATCCCACTGCTGTGCACATTTGTGGCCACAGTCCTGCCATGCAGAACATCTCTGCTCGAGCTTTCGGTGAAGTAGTGGCAGGGCTAATCGCATGCTCGATTTCATGGCTCTTGGTTGTCTTCATGTGTTCCTCTGCTAGATTAGCGCTGCTTTGCATGAATTCAGGACATGTTCCACTGTTTGTTTGCCCTGACAAAGTGGACGTACAGGATCATCTGATTTCCCCAATTTTACCAGGTTTAAGTTCGATAGCGGGGGGGGCGGGGGGGGGGGGGGTATATACAGATCTGATCGCACTTCAGATCGTAAGAGAAGCCATCATTCCATACCAGCTTAGACTTCGTTACGACCGTTTTTCCACAACGTCCATTGCCTCTGCTGGCCTTGCGGGACTGCAATGTGGATTCTCTTGTCAACCTGTTCTTTAGTTCCAAAATAAACATGTCGCTCTTTGCTTTCCCTTTTACCCTTTCATTTCATTTCTATTGTTTCCAACCTCTGTCTGTTGATACCTGTGTGTCCTGTTATTTTCTTATCTTGAGATCTTCACTGCCCCCCGAACTTTCCATTAGTATGCCAGTTTTAAAAACAGCATACATCAAGCCTAAAATCAGAAATGTGAACAAAAACAAAACAAAACAAACAAACAAAAAAATCGTAGAAACATTGTTGGTAAGTAGAATGTTGGACTGGCATGAGGGATAGAACTTGAGTGGGAGGGGAAGGGGTGGGTGTTGGTAGTACACAGTAGGTGCTGGTGCGAGTAAACGCACATTATATGCGTGTATGTATAGCGTTTTGCTGGAGACTGAGAAAGGACAAAGGTTTAGGAGAAGCGGATGGAAGGGTGAAGAGAGGAAGGGAGGGGAGTATGGGTTTGAGTTTTCAACCAAGCAGTGTGCAAATAGAAGTAGGGTGTATAGAAAGATTACGGTTTTTTTATTTTTTATTTATTTTTTTTAACAATTATTATCTTGTTGTTTTTGTTATAGACTCCTTCATCCCAGCATTAACAATATATGAAATGACACCGTATTAGGCGAATGTATAGTTCGTTTATTTCTTACGATTGCCATGTAACTGTATTAATCGAAGAGGTTCATGACAGACGCCAGTTGGACAGTCAGGGATTTCCACATGCCCCTGTCATATCAGTCATGTGCAACGGGATGGGAGTGTGGTCACCAGTCCGGTCCTTCAGCTTATCCAACAGACCTTCTTCTGTCTTCCTCTGGCACTCCTAGACATTCACTGTACCCTGGTGTTGGAAAGAAAGCAATGGGAAGATACAACACATTGCTGCACCAAGCAAATTTTTTGTTTGTTTTGTTTTTGTTTTGCGCTTGATGGTTGTGAGGAGAGCTTGAAATCTGTCAGATGTCGTTCTTTGTTGCTGGTGTCCAGAATATTGGCGTTAGGTTTTATCTCGTGTAAACTGTACAGCTCTGCGAGTCATCTTCAGATTACTTCCTGCCTTCGAGTCAAAGCTGTGCCATACACACCAATGTGACCGTACGATTTTTTCTCACTTTTCTGATCAGTTTTAAGTTTGATGTATTGTTTAAGCATGAGTGTGGTTGCTGTGATCTTTTTTGTTTTGTTTTGTTTTTTCTCCGGTGTATCTAAAAGCTACCTCGCTGTCACGGCCTTCGTTCATCCTTGCTTTAATATCAGTTACCACACTGGTTGACGATCCATTTTTCTCTGCCCTGTCACTCTCTGTTTGATGTTTCAGTTTACCTGTGAGTTGAGGCACTGGTCTAGGATTCACTGTAATGTGAATGCAATACAATTCACAGTACATGTGTACATATATGAATGTAAGCTTGAGCATGTCAGTACGTACATACATATTAGGAGAGTGACAGTGTAACCATGTTTAACATGTGTTGCTATGTACAGGCTGCTTTGAGCTAATTACGTTTGGATCTGTACCCAACAAATGTTACTCTGTGTCTCTCTCTCCCCTCTCCCTCTCTCTCTCTCTCTCTCTCTCCGTGTGTGTGTGTGTGTGTGTGTGTTGTGAAATGTAATAAGCAATGGTTAAACGATGAGAATATCAGCCTTAAGGTCATGAGTTCAGGGTCACGCAACGCTTGGTAGACGATATGTCGAGCGGGATGTCGGCCCCACTCAATCCCTGTTGTCCTGTGACGGTACAGAACGTAGGGGTTGCCACGGCAGACACTTCAGCAACTATGGAATCACTAAATCCTTCTGTTATCACTCGTGAGTAACAAGGCTGAATTGTTACAACACGTCATTCACAAATTACCACGTTGTAAATGGTTACATATGCTATATTTGTGCCTCCATAGGCCTATGTCTCGGTGTTAGCTGTTGCTGAAGTGGGTACTTAGTGCACACTGCATTGATTCATTTCTGGCTGAACAAGGCCTTATTGTGTATTCTGTGACCCACACGGAAGCAGAGTCAAGAGCAGGAACTATTTCTCAGCGCTCAAAGTTTGGGGCTCGGGTTTGAACACTGGGACGGACACGAAGGTGAAGACGTGCAGTATCCCGATGAATGGTCCCCTGAATGCGCTTGCTTGTATCGAGGCCCCAAACACAAAATCATGTGCAGTTATGAATCGTTTCTTGATAAATGGAATTGGAACTTCCTGTCTGATTTTTTTTTATTAAGGCTCATTTATTCCCCCTATATTTATTACTTTTTTTCCTATTAATTTCATTCCGTGTGCAACTTCGTTGGAATACTTTCTTCTCGTTTTGCTTTTCTGCCCTTCCCTGTGGGCTATTTGCAATGCTGTTTGGCTTTGTTTTTGAGCGCTTGGTGGTGAGAATACCACAGAATTGTTTGATGTCGGGAGTGGACCGACACGCGTAGCCGGGTTGCACTGATGAGCGTGATTCAGCGGATGAAAGTGGACTATGGACAGGCGATATAAATGGCTCTGTTTTCAAGACTTACTTTGATGATCTCAACATGCTGTAGTGAAGGATTAACCTTTTTTCTTCTGCAAACGCCCTCTCCTTCATTCCCATATCCTTTTTCCCACTCTGACAATTTACATTTCAACGTCCTCTTTTCCATTATATTCCGACTCTCAATCCACTCCAACCCCACCGACCTTTTTTCTTGTGTGTGTGTGTGTGTGTGTGTGTGTGTGTGTGTGTGTGTGTGTGTTTTCTTTAAACTTTCGACAGAGTCACTGATTTCGTTACAGAGGAAGTTAGCGTGCAGTTACTTTCCCACCGACTGTTTACGACTTTACTCTGTGTGTGTGTGTGTGTGTGTGTTGTGTGTGTGTGTGTGTGTGTGTGTGTGTGTGGAGAGAGAGAGAGAGAGAGAGAGCGTGTGTGTGTGTGTGTGTGTGTGTGTGTGTGTGTGTGTGTGTGTGTGTGTGTGTGTGTGTGTGTGAAGGGGTGTATGATTGGTCGGGAAGGGCGATACTGTGCTTTATAGCTGTTTGCCACCGTTTCAGAAAGAAAGAAATAGCGATGAAGAAAAAGAAGCAGAACAGACATTAAACTCGTTCGTGTTAACGTGTATATGAGAGCGTGCACTCGTTTGTTTTAAATGCGAGCGCGCGCGCACGCGCGCGCGTGTGTGTGTATGTATGTGTGTGTGTGTGGTGTGTTGTGTGTGTGTGTGTGTGTGTGTGTGTGTGTGTGGAGAGAGAGAGAGAGAGAGAGAGAGAGAATGTGCGTGTGTGTGCATTTGTATGAGACAGGAGACAGTATTTATGTGTGTGTGCGTGGAGGGTGCAAAGTACGTGGGGCGAGGGATGTTGTCTAAGTTGCCACGGCAACTCTTTGTGCACTGAGAATTCCTTCTTCGGAGGGGGAAACGCGGATGAAGAAGTAGGAGAATAGGAGAAAAACAAAACAAAGTATAGAAAATAGATATCTAAATACAAATATATTGGCGGGACGTCTTTGGCCTCCCGTTGCATGAAGCAGTTTGGAAATGCAAAAATTGAAACTTTTGGTTTGAAAGGGGTAATCAAAAGTTTCCGTTGAAAAAACAAAAGTCTACATGTTAATGCATACGGCATGGTGGGAATCATGAAAGCCTGCGGTGTTCAGAGAAGTGGGAGTCCCTCCGTCTTCCCTGGTTATGTTCGTACAGGGTGCAGGAACGCACAAGGCATGCCAAAATTTCAAGGGACACAGCTGTTCTCTGGCAGATGCCATTGTGCGACAATCGGACGCGACACAACAGAACCTTCATGGAAGTTCCCTATGAATATAGCAGCCCGTACTTCATGGCTGCACATTCCACCGACGACAGATACTTGCACCAAGTGAACTGCTGTGCGCATCCTGCAGCCCCGCGCGATGCTGTTTCAGTAACTAACAGGTGAAAACTAAACAACTCCAGACAAAACCATGCAGGCTTTTGCCATAATGTCTTATGTGTCCACCGAAGAGTGTTGCAACCAAGCAAGTATATCTAGCCCTGTTCTTTTCATGAACAATTTGCCTCAAACAGTAGCAGCTTCTGTAAAACACTTGCTTTTGACACAAAATGTGTCTATAACATCATGTGATTACACAACTTTATGACAAAATTTAATTTGATTCTCTGGTCAGAAACCTGGAACTTGCACTTCTGAATTTAAGGAAAGAGAAAAAAAAAAACCTCTGCAAATACTATGCTATGATGAACGAAGTCGATAATACCACAGAGAAAATGGCACAGACCAGATGAATAGGTGTCACTGATTATTGTTGAAGACTTGAAGTTTCATAACCACATCCGCAATATAGTTTTTTTTTTTTTTTTTTTTTAAATGCTTGGTATTATAAGAACTGGGATGATAGTTGAACTTGATTTTAGAAAGTTTTTCCTTTTTGACTTTTAGCTTTTAAAAACAATGAGGAGTTCTCACCCAGGAGATGAAAGTCGACTCTGAGCAGGCATAAGCAAACGGTTCTATTCAAAATAGTTAAAATTATTCAGTGAATGATTAAATACTTTTATTTCAACGTCGTCTTTTTCACCCTATCTCCCCACTCCCAACTCATCACCTTAAACCATTTTCAAAGAAGCAAAGAATAGTTCTGTACATGTTTACTTCCGTTGTTTGTTTGTTCGTTGTCATCGTCCGGCCGAATACCGCTTGAGGCTTGTTTCTTGCATGTTCATTGTGTTTATTTGTCAGTTTTCGTGTTTTGACCGCCGCCTGCAGTCACTAAATTTCGAAGTTGAAGTGAACGTAACTCGTGACAAAAAGAATCTGAATTAACAACAAGATTTTAAAACTTCAGTTAATGTTTTTGTTTAACGAGCTTCGTAATTTGCCGAATTTTGTAAAGCGCATTGCATTTGACAGGAACTGTTATCCATTTTTCTCTTCTGCACTCTACGACCACAGTTGTCTTTCTTTTGGCGAAAAGACACGAAGTAGAGGTCGCTTTCGGAAGATGTTACTAAAAATAAGCACAACCGTCAACAAAAACACAACGAACAGACGCGTGCATCTTTTAACTTTTGTGCTCACGTTTTCTTTTACTGTTAGCAGAATGCAAATGAAAAGAGATGTTTGGAATGAAATAATACCAGTTTTCTGTTGTAACCTGTGCAATGAGTAAGCCGCTGGTAGTCTGTGACGATATCGACAAAGAGAGCATGGAGTCAGCATGACGCTAACACAAAGACACACCCCCTCGCCTTTGCAACATGAGCGTGTGAACATGCTTGGACAAGATTGTTTCACAACAGTTTGAACACATTGTTATTCCGGTTTCGGCATCTGGTGTTCTTTGGAAAACGTCATGGTGAGTGTATGTGTGACAAAGAGCTTCTGTGCCGCTCAGCGGCTCTTCGGAATACTAAGACAACAAATTCAGTTAGAGATCGGAAATGAAATGAGGCAGGGAACAGTAAACGAAAAACAGTAAACAAGTTGGGTATTTTATGCGCCCATAAGAAAACCTAACACAGAGTAACTTTTATTCAAGACTGGCACAGCCTTTTAAACTTGAATAAAGTCAGACAAATACATAGACGAACAATCTAATGTGGGGGAAAAAACAAGCGCAGGCCAACAACGAACCATCTTCATAAGAACATGCAGTACAAAGATTTGGCTTAAAGGATTTGGTGGGGGTGCGCTGAGTGGGGCAGGGGGAATGTGAAGAGTTAGCATACTGGTAACATGAAATTTCAAAAATCATGTTACAGATACTCAACTCTTCACACACTCATAAGCGGAACCTGCAGTCCAAATATATTGCCTTCAAAGGAATTGGGTGGTTCCACTTTATGCGCCAGTGACGCTGTTTTCATATCTGTAACATAGATTTTCTTAATTTCATGTTTCCAGTTTAAAGTCTGTGCCATTTGAATACAAATTACACTCTAGTCATCTTTGCAGCTTTGAAGGTTATGTGCTGCGCTTGTTTTATTGGCGCTATGATTTACAAATAAACCCACTTGAATAAAATACTCTGTTTAGGTTTTTGCGCATAAATACCCAACTGTTTAGTTTCAGTTAGAGATGTTTTGATTGTGCCATGTGAACTTGGTGAAACGTGTGGTATAAATAGGCGGCGACAAAGCCGCATAACAGTCCCAAAGTACACATAAACAAAAGAACAATGATGTGAAAATATCCTTGCTAACTGCCTCAATCCGCTTTGGTTTTATCTATTGTCTACTTTGACCACTGGCATCCCAGAGGGCACATGAGTACACCACATTCATGCTGAAATATCATACACTCGCGCACAGACACTTACACGCACAGACACTCGACCCACGCACACCACGCACGACACGCACCTGCACACACACACACACACACACACACACACACACACACACACACACACACCCAAAGACTATGTGTTCTAAGGATAGGGGGAGTGGGGCATTGGAAGTGGGGAGGAGAGGTGAGGCGGAGGGGGGCCAGAAGGAGAAATGGGTATTTATAACAATATCTATAAGTGAAAGAATATAAATATTTTAAAAAGATATCTCACACAAATTCATGAATAGTTAAGAAAATGAACTTTCAACATCATGGTTAGTTAAAGCCACTTTGTAGATAAAGAGAAAAGATCAATCTACAAGTGTATGAATATTTACCAAAACTGAAACATTTTAGCATTCTAGTGTTCTTAGCATTGTACAGTTATTCATTCACGTTTTATGCTGTGAATTACAACACAATGCGCACAGATCAAGGAACTGAATGTTCAACAAAGCTGGAACTCAGACCAGTTAATTTAATGAAATGGTGTAATACAGTTTGAAGAAAATACAATGACTGCCAAGAAAAAGCAAAACAAAATGCTAGTATGCTGAATTTTACAACATACCAACATAGGTCAGACGTGAGCACTGGTGATTTGTAGAAGAGTGGTCAGACGACAATCTACATTTTTGTCATGTTACTTATTAAAATGATCATTAAGAAAAATTTTTTTTTCATTACTTCACATGTATACATGGTTTATATAATTCATTCTTGGTTATTTTCAGTTATCACAGATTGGGTTATTGTTATTTCATACCGCCATATATCAGCAGAATTCTACAACTTGCCAGTATAGGTCAGATGTGAATATTGTGAATTGCAGAAGAGCAGCTACAGGACCATTTCTTTTTATCATTTGTGATTGCTAAAACAATGTCTTACAGTCTTTTTTTTTTTTTCATGATGTCTCATAAAAATTTACACTTGGTTTATATGATTTATTATTGGTTCTTTTCTGTTATCATGAGTTCTTCTGGATTATTGTACAATATTATCTGGGGATAAATCAGAATCTGAAATACACAGTAGTACAGCATCATAACTTTTAGCAGTATCTGTTGCTTGTACAATATTGCCAATAGAGGGTACAGTAGAAGTGAAAGAAATGGGTTGTTTTTTTTAAGTGGAAAATCTGCACATTGCTTTAGCACTAATTTTGATATAGAGGTAACTGGAGATGTGAACCATAGAGTTCAGGTGGGATACATTTTAGATGGGTATTTGGAACCACAGTAAGCTTGCAAGCTGAAATGTGATAATTGTTCTTGTTTCAGTTATTCAGTTGATTCATTTTGCACAGACACTGAATTTATTAGTGATCTGATACGGATGATTAATGCAAAGTGCATCTACAAATCAATAACTGTAATATTAACAAAATGTGTGTCTGTGTGTGTGTGTGTGTGTGTGTGTGTGTGTGTGTGTGTGTGTGTTATGCAGGCACAGACACTGCCTGAAGAATTGTGGTTGAGAATATTCACATATTTGGATCCAGTGGACCTTTCCAGAGCTGCCCTGGTCTGTCACAACTGGTCAGAGCTCATCAGTCAATCAGAAACACTATGGAAGTCAAAGTGTATGGCTGTCACCGACATGCAGATCAAGCAGCAGATCCTGTCAGATAAAACCAAGACAGACAGATGCTGGAAGGCAAGTTATTAAATACGGGATAGTCCATGTAGGTAGAACATCTGTTTTGAATACTGACTATTGCAGTTGTATTTTATGTTTGTGGTAATGATTATTCCTGTGCAATTCTGGACTCATTGCGACATCTCTACCCTTTTGCACTTTTATGAGGATAGTGAGCGATGGCAATCTGTTTGCCTAAGTGATTGCCACAATACACAATATGCTTGTCATAGGACACTGAATTAATGAAACATAATCTGTTGTTGATATTATAAAGTGAAGCAGCAAGTTTCTGTAGGAAAAGGAACCTTAGAATAGATACAGCATTACTTGTCATTTAACCTTCACCAGATGTTGCTCTTTCGTATACCACCTGTACGGAGTAGGACCCCAGTACCCATACATTTTACATAGGCTTGATCATGTATTTCTGCTGTGTTTATTCATATCCAGATATTGTGGGTAGTTGTAGACCCATACCTGTCAAAGTGTCGTCAAGAGTTCTACAGAGAGTCAGGGTCTACCTGGAGCTATACTCAGTGTGTTGCAGTATCTCATTATTGCTCTTTAAGGTATGGGTGGGTCCACGAGGACCCACGTGTCATTGGAAGCATATGGTTCAAATGGCATAACGGATTCCTGTTTCCTTTTCCCTTTTGATTCACTGGCATGAAAATGTGCTGAAGTGTGTTTTTGAAAGATACCTCATGGTTCCAGAGATATAAACACTTTTTGGCGTCAGTGTACTGATGCATCCAAGAAGCATAGTGAACATTCATTTTTGTTTGAAAGGGTGCATTTTATGAAAGTGATAGTAATTATTCTTTTGATTTATTTTATGTACTTATTTTCTAGCAAACCTTAGGCTACGTAAACCTTATTCAGAAACTTGTAGCACTGTGCATTCATACACAGCATTGTAGTGGGAATATAGTTATTTAAGGATTTTCATACAATGGGTTTGATTTTCAATCATTTTTTTTAAAAACAATACTACAGTAAAAAACCAACCATAATGCTTTTTATTTAAATTAATAGGCACGCAGCATGTGTTATGTACATCCAAGTTAGTTTATTTGTATGCGTCTACACAGGAGTACAAGTTAGGGCAAAGAAAAGTTCTCACTTGTTGGACTTTTTTTTTTTTTAAACTATAATAAGTGTTTGGTATATCTACTAGGTTTTTTGTGTGAAAGATCACTTTAAGACAACACCCTAGATCAAATATTATGGTTGTCATTCTAAAGGATTATGAGAAATAATGGCAGGGACAGATAACCATGTCTGGGGCAAAGATGACACTCTGTTAATGCAAGATCAAACCTACGTTTGACAACAGTCAACAGGCATATCTGTAACTACCAGATTTTGAATATTTCAGGATTCAGCAGCAGATTGGTAATCATTATATCAGACACTTATCATTGAAATTAATCCATTGTTTTCCTATCTCCTCAGGAAGCATACAAGGGCAATTATGGCCATCAGTTGACCAAGCGACAGTGGCTGTCGGGGAAATACAGCAACATCACCAGCCTGGACGAACTTCCTGCTAAAGCCTTTTGTCCTATGGATGTGCACACTTGGGGGGACATATTTGAACACGAGCTGAAAAGGTAGCCAGTGCCTCGCCAGAAGCAGTTTTTACGGATGGATCCATATGACATGTCAAAGAAGGAAGGAAAAAACAATTGAGAGTGACTCTTTAAAACTAAAGTGTCAGCTGGTTTGACATGATTGGTTCCTCAATGTTAATTTAACTTGATCTCAACAAGCAGTTTGTTGCAAAGAAGCTTTCTTGGGACTCCCTGATGTGTGCATGTTTGAAAAATTTTGCCAAAGTTGATCTGAAAGGAGTACAAAGAGATCTCTGTTATGTGTATATGCAAGACTGATGAGACAAAACCTGTTTTATACTTATGTGAACCGCAAACTTCTGTCATGCAAACACGTCTGAATTTGGGATATTTAGTGTATATGATACTGAATTTTATTTATGTATATAACATGGTACTCTTTTCATCAGAAGTTGTGTATAGTGGATGACACTGAAATAGTGTCACATACTTTTGTGTGGAATATAGATGACATCAATCTGTGGTGCAACATATCACATACACAATACCTGAACTGTAATATTTGGCTACAAAGTGACTTGAATTATTGCCTGGTTGCTTTATTGTCAGTAGCATCCAGTGTACGGCTGAATCAGTTTGGCATCCGGGTGTGCAAATGAACATGGTACACATGTCTAACAGTCAGCTATATCCATGTCAACACAACTTAAACGTCAATTGACCGATGTACACACCTGTCCACAGACAGTCCTCACTTGTGTTTTAGCTCAGTGGGCTTAAACTGATCATTTGCTTTTTTTTTTTTTTAGCGATTTGAGTTTTCTTCTTAACTTATGAAGGCTGTATTTTAATCCAAGCAGCAAAAAATGTTATAAGCACAAATAGTAAATTAAACATGAAGGCAAGCTTTATACATATTGACCACATGTGCTTGTTCTAGTGAGTCAGATTTTCTTTCTTTTTTTTAAAAACTTTTTTTTGTTTTGTTTCATTAGAACTTTTTAGAACTGAAAACATCAATAATTTAAAAACACTTCACTTTAATGCGTAATGATTGCTGGAAAACATAACAGTGAATGATCACAACTGCTGCACATTTAACTTTATCCCTATTTGCAAAATGAAGTGCGTGCATGTGGAAGTTGTAGCCCTGAGTGCAGAAGAGGTCTTGCTCAATATTTCTACAAGTAAATCGGCATTCTCCATTCGAAGGATAACATAAGAGTACATGTGAAGGGAGAGTAAGTGACATAAAATTTTCTCTTCCTGAGGATTTGTCGATAGGATGACTTGTAAGCCAGTCTTGAACAAATCCTTTTATTGTTCACAAAGCCACATTGTGGTAAGATTTTTGTGTTACGATTTGCAATGTTATATTTGGCTGGTGCTTTCAATATTGTAATTTTTTTCTTGGTAAATCCTGTTCATGTTTACCATTATGAGTGAACTACACCATTATTTTTCTTGGCTGCTTTTGCTGTTTCAGTTGTTTTCTGTGGTAAAATCTTCATTATGTTTACTTTTATGAGTGAATTGCTTTTATGAGTGAAAAACAAGTTTTATTTTTGGAAACACACATTTTATTTTGTGATTCTGTAAGTGTAATGTTCTGTATGAAGCATAAAATGATGCAAAGGAAAGAAAGGTCTGAGGCAACCTACTTTGGTTGTGGGGACATTTGATTTTTTTTCCCCTCCAATTTTTTTTATTCTTGTGAACAGAACTGATCGGCATAATACTGTGAAAATGTTAGACATGCTCCACACAGGGGCTTTTAAATCTTAAGGGGACTTTGAGAAAGATATAGTGTTGGTATTCCTATGGGATTTCTGAACAGGACTGATCAGTACAGTATTGTGAAGATGCTAGACATGTGCACAGAGGCTTTCAAATCTCAAGGAGAACCTCGAGAAAGACAAATGGTAGTCTTGAACAGTCATAAAGTGAATGATCTGTTGTAATGTTTTATTTAACAGTTATGAAAGGTGATCAGTGATGACATTTAACAGACATGAAAATGTTCAGTTGAAAGGTAAGCAATGGCTGTACTGTTTTATTCTTCTCAGCTGATAAGTCTTTGCAAGTCATTTAAAAAATTTTTTTTTTATACTAGTATCTGAATCGTCACATTCCACCTTGAAACTTGAATTGGCTGATTCAATGTTTTAAACAATTTTATTTGCTTTTCGACATCAGCACATCACAATAAATAAGCATGCATACCAGTTCTCAATCTTGACTAAGGTATCTTGGTAAATGCAATAAGTGAAAATGAATAACAGCATACAAAATATACATTTTAAGAATGCTGAGTATGAACTGTATTCATGTGGTTTATCTAATCAGCATACTTCTCTAACACAGCAGATTCAGTCAGTTTTAGAGTAATGTCATCAGAATTGTTCTAAAGAAAATACATCAAGTTTGAAAAAAATCAATGCCATCAGAATTGTTCTAAAGAAAATAAATCTTGTTTGAAAAAAATCATAGCACACAAATCACTTGAAAATCTTTAAAGGAAACAAAAACAACATTTTGCAGCAGCTATGATTACAATCTTACCTGTATGTGATATATGTGCAATGGAACCAGTTTACAATAAATGGTGAGCAATTACATGTTGTTCTGTGCAATATTCCTGGTATAAAAATGGGAGAAATACTTCATTCACCAATGCTAAACTTTCAGAACTGTCGAGATTTTCGTTTCCCTGTCTCATGCTCTATGCCATTCTAGTGGTATTAGCCCCATGTCTCTTATTCCCATCCCATCCACAGTCACACCTAGGTTTGTCCAACCACAGCCCTGATAATGGCAATCCACAAGAAGTCAACGTCAGGTCACCATGAGGCAACCCACTGGAGGAGACACTGCACTGCAGCCAAGTCGCTTTGGTGGCCTTCAGTGATGCCTGTTCTGACCTACATGCCCAGGACAGTTCAAAGACCCCTGCTGATGACAGTAATTGCCAAGTCGCAAAGCCAAGGTGAGAGAGCGTCTCCCTCCTAAGGGCCCCACCACATCTGTCCAACAACAGTCATATATGAACTTGCAGATTCTGGTAACCTTGGCACGAACTCACCAAGGGCAGAGATGCAGAGAGGAAATTGAAACCGAGAGCACCATGACAGCATGGTTAAAGGCCCCAGAATTTGACTGTACATATGCTGATCAATGAGGATAATGAAGCTATGGAGTTCTTTTGTGGTCTTAGACTGTGTGACAGGGCTGTATTCTTTTGTTTACTTTCATAATGTACTCTGGCTTCAACCAGGCCTGAAAGATAAGACACCTTCAGTGCTGATCAGGAAATCTGAGCAACACTTTCAGAGATCTCTCAGTTAAGTGGATGAAACTCTACTGTACAGTTCCAGTCTTACAAATTGAGCCCATAGCAAATTCAACCCTGGATAGGTGCCTGTCATGGGCAGAAACATCCCACAAATATGTATGGTGCTCCGACTGGAATCAAAACCTATGACCTCCCAACCAGGAATCTGTGCTGCTAATCATTGCACCACAGAGGCTGGTCACTGTGGTTTTTCTGTTTGTCATGTTGCTAGATTCCAAAAAGCAGATAACAAAATTGCTAAATAACATAATGCACATCATGCGATCATGTCAACAGACCTCATATGCAGTCAATGACTTGCCATCTCTTCTGTTAATTTTACACTTTTAATCTCATTGTGTTTTGCATAGAGTTGAAATCAACGACTGTGGCAGCAGTTACTGACACTCTTTTGCTTAACAAAAATCCATTAAAGATTATTGCTCATTTAAGTGTCTTTAGTCTTTGACAGCAGAACAGTGATGAAGGGTACTGATGACAGATCATCTATTGCTAATCAAATGGAATGGATTCTCATTACATGCACCCAGTGCCCATAGTCTTCTGGTTATGACGACAGACTTACATGATTTCAAGAGAGCATGATTTATAGCATATATGATAAATTCTTGTGCACACAAAATAACAAAGTTCTACTGTGTAAAGCTTACTCTTGGAGGTACTTATATCTTGTGTGGTATTTCACAAAATACAATTTAAAAATCGGACGTAAAAAGAGTACTACAGCAAGTGAAGAAGTAAAATTATGATGTACTGAACTACAGGTATTATTGAACAAATAATTGGGTTTTTTTTTTAAATAAGTCAATGCTGACTTACCTGTTTCCCCAAGTTTCATTATTCGGTGGTACATCATTCCAGCTCATTCATTCACGACCAAGCTGACAAGTCACAGCGAATGAGCAAGAAGTTGCTTTGATGATATAATGCTGAGTTATAATGTGGCATTCAGAAATCCCATTCAAATTCAAACCTGCAACTGAGATTGTTTTTCTACGCCCCCTTTTGATGACACATGATGCTTTTCTTCTGTTAATTCATTTAACTTGTTCATTTGTAATTCTACTTTTTATTCATTTAGTTATTTATGATTCAATCCCATGCACAATGCATATTTGTGCAGGTAGGTGAAAGGCACGGGTTAAGCTTTTAATGCCAATCTAAACGTAGGCCAAATTCTCATCAGAATTAGTGCATGGAAGACCACAGTGCTGCATGAATTATCTCCTGCAAAACAAAAAGATGAATGCTTGAGAACCAGTCACCAGCGGCAAGGAATACTGTTTACCTACAGCGACAGATACTTTCTACCTGTCGCAATGACAATGAAGCTGTGAGTCTATCATTTTCCAAAACACAATTAAAGAACCAAGTAGTGGATGCACCATATCACAATGTAGGGATGTCCTGTTCCCACAGTACAGAAATCACATAGTCACGACAGTGTTCATAAGCTGTGATCAACACCACAGGTCAACTGGGAAAGGGTCAAGTTCTGGGGTACATCCTGATGACACAGGCAATGACGGTTCCCATGTAGCGCTCCCACACAGGCTGCAGATGAGGAGAGATCCTGCACACAGAAAGGTTTCTCTTCACCACGAAGGTTCTGCTCTGCAGTTCTGATTCAGCCCGTATTTGGTGGTAAAGGAAAAGAAAATGTTTTTATAGCCCAGCCAACCGCAAAGGACCATGTCAGGGCTGTCACCATGTTTTAGTCAACTCACACAAGTCATTAAAAAAAAAAAAAAAAACTTCACTCACAAACACACTTTCTAAAAGTGCACTGGAAATTTTGTTAAAGATCTTTCCTCCGTAAAATCAAAGATCGGAAGAAACATGTTAATCTCTTTCAGAAAATTCAAAGATCACATCAGGTGGGACATCTCTGAACAAGGTTTTCATGGAGTCTGCTGTAAAATGTTTGTCTCTCATCATTCAAGTTCCAACACTCCAAAAGAACGTTTCACTGTAAGTGGTACATGACATGGAATGCACTGACAAGCTCCTAGCATAACATTCTCTCCAAAATCCCTCAAAGTCGGAGTGTAGCTGCCCACGTGGCGGGGTAATCAAAAAACAGTCACACACACGTGATGTTCTCATCCCTAGCTGATGCCTTTGTACCATAGTGTTCAAGTACTTCGGCTGTTCGGATGACCCCTGGAGTCTTTTAGCTAGGGTACGACAACAACAATAACCACAACATGGAATGCACCAGGGAGCTTCTTCACCTTGCAAAAGATAAGAATGGGTGTAAAGGGAATGGCCTGTATGCAAATGGCAGGCTAGGGGTATTATTAACATGACTGTGCATATCCTCTAATGTTGCATGCTCCATAAGCTGATCCTGTCTAGGTTGCCAGACAACCGCATCGCTTGGAGTGCAATGTCAGGAGAGAAGTCTGGTAAAGATCATAGACAAAGGATTCTTGTTCAAGCTATGTTGTCAGAAATGTCATTCAAATTACTCAACAGATTTTAAAAACACTTTTTCTCTAAGAAAAATACAATTTGGGTGACAAATGGATTATTCTGCTTGCTTTTTTTTTTTCTTCAAATTTTCATTAGAAAATACTGAAATTTTTTTGAGACATCATGTTTTTTTAAATTTTTTATAGAGTCCCTGGGTTGTAAAAGCTCAAGATTAATTTATTTCTGCTTATCATGGTGTAACTACCCATAGAAAACTTCATGAAGCTCATCTACATAGTCGGGATCAACATGAAAAACAATTATTTTTCACAGTTATACATATAACTGAAGGCAAACAGTTCAGATTATCCTGAGCAAACTGATGTTGGTATTGAATGAGGAGAGACGGTGTAAAATGATTACACTTTCAAAGAGGATTAACTAAATAAAACAGAATAACTGCTTAGTTGAAATTGCTTCAAGACCAGATTCACTGGAATTATTTCAAGACCACATTTACAGCTTTTTACCAAAGGTTACATTCTTCATGGTGTGGAGAAGGGATGTGCCCATGTATGAACAATGCCTAAAGAAAACAGCTGATAGTCTGGATGAATAACTCTTCTATCTAAAATTAGTTTTCTTCTGAGACAAAAGATCAGACGTTGAAAAGAAGCAACAATACACACACACACTCACTCACACACACCCATCCACACACAAACACACAGTGGCACACTCTCTCTCTCTCTATCTCTTCTCTATCATATTCATCATCTCTGACCTGCCAAAGAAGTCTGTCTGCAAAGCTGTATCTTTGTAAGCAGTCAGCACTGACTGGACATCACCGCAGGTCCACTGACTCAGCAGGCAAGGTTCGATCAACTGTCAGACATAAATCAACATGCTTTCGAAAACTTTGACAACAGCTTAATCCTCCACCTGAATTATGTACAATGAATGAAAGGAAACAAGCAGTAAATCTGCTATCTTCTTAACTGGCAACTATCCAATAAACTATTGTTTTGGGAAAACAATATGTCATAAGGGAAAGCATGGTGGATGGGGTAATTGAAAAGAACACCTTTGCTGCCGTTGAAGACGAATTTCACAAAATAATGTTTCCAGTTTGGTACTTGAATGTATAACCAAGAGCTTCCCTAAAGCTACAGAATTTAACTCTAATAAAAACTGGAAACTGACTTATAACCGTAAGTACAGTGAGATTAAGTCTTAAGAGATCACACTTCACTCTTTCCAACTCTTATTTATTTTTTTTTCTCCATATCATTAATCTTCATCTTTGTTCTTTTCAGGATGTAAAATGAAAATTAATAATGATAATGAAAACAAAACAAAACATAACCACACTGAAGAATAATGCATAAACTCTGAAGCTATTATTGTGCAGTGCAGGACATTTATAAACTGAACATGGGAACAAAATTCATGTTCCAAAAAAAGTATTTCTGCCAGGAAAAAAAAAGTTATTTGGCATGACAGAGACCCGTTCAGGTGGGGTGGATGTACTCACGCAGTTGTTTCAAACAGAAACAATTTAAAAATGCACTCACTTTTTCAAATAGATCAATGAAGATATCCTTGGACTCTCTATTATGGTTCAATCCATATGCGATGTTGATGATGGTTTTTGACAATGTCTGGAGAGGAGAAAGTGGCAAAAAGTCTTCATTAATGTATTATTTCAGCAAAGGTAATAATAACAACACTCATTGCACATTTTCAGAAATATATGCCATGTTGTGTTTTGAAATCACACTATAATAAGAGAGAAAAAAAGAACATTGTATTACGTAAACACACACACACGCACACACACACATGCACACACAGAGCTATCGCATACAAATACATGATATAATCAGCACACATGCACATCACAATACTACAGAAGGAGTAGAACAATAAATGCACACCCTGCAAGGCATTCACTGAGAGTGCTTACCCTGAAATTATCGCTCAGCTGTATTTTGACCACATCGGAAAACTCATGTCCCTCTTTCAGCATGAGGCCACGGTGTTCTTCCAGACATTCTTTCTCCACCAGGACCTTCAGCTCTCGCAGCATCAGCAGAAAATTCCGGTCCAAATCCACATCCATGTCTTCATGGTTCTTGCACTCTAAAATGTATTCAAGATGAGAATAAATATCACAAACCTCCACTGTAAGAAAAAGATTTAAAAAGTGATTTTCAAGTAACTCTGCCGGTTCACATGGACAAACAAATTACATGACAAAACATAATATGTTTTGACCTCTTAGGTCTTCTTCAGGCAACATAAACAACAGTCAGGACAATGAAAATGAAGAACGAGGTTGAAACACCTCATGTTTTGTCTTGTGATTTGTTTGTCCATGTAAACCAGTGGAGTTATTTAAAATTAACTTTTAAAATTTGTTTGAATTTCCACCTATAGTCACATCACTTTGACACTAACTGTAAGAAAAAAAGGAACACACTGAACAACAAACAAAAACTGAAACAGACCAGCTGTCGTGGTGAAGTGGTTAGTGTTGCGAACTCCGGGCTGGGAGGTCATGGGTTCGATTCTCATCAGAGTCATGTGGGATTTTTCTTCCCTGACCAGCTCCTACCCAGAATTGAGTTTGCTACAGGCTCAGTTGGGAGGACTGGGACCACACAGTCGAATTTCATCCACTTCATGGATGCATCTCTGAGAGTGTTGCTCAAATTTCATGACCAACACTGCAGGTGTCTGTACCTCTCAGGCCTGGTTGACGCGGGATACATTATGAAAGGAAGCGTAGAGTACAGCCCTGTCATGCAGTCTCAGACCGGAATGGAAATCCGTAGCATCATCTTCATCATCGTCATTCTCACTGAATCAGCATGAAAAAAAAAGTCTCAAATTCTGTGACCCTTCATGCCCTGCTCTCATGGTGACCTCAGTTTCGATGTCCTCTCCACGTCTGTGGCCTTGGTTTAATTCCGTCAGGGTCACCGATATTGGTGAGTCCATGCGGTCTGTCGTTGGACGGACGTGGTGGCGCCCTCTGAAGGGAGAGCTCACTCATGCCAGCTCCATGACAAAGCAATTATTGTCATCAGTAGGGCTTAATAGGTGGTGTCCTGCATATGTTAGATCAGAACAGGCGCCACTGAACACCACCGAAGTGACTCGGCAACAGTGCAGTGTCTCCTCCGGTGGGTTGCCTCTTGACGACTTAATATTGACTGCTCCCTGTGGATTGCTTGCGTTAGGGCTGCGGCGGGACTTACTGGGCTGTGGCTGTGGACGGGTTGTCAGAATGAGTGGCGCGGGTGCAATGCCATTGAAGTGGTATAGAAGATCGGATGGCAAAACCCCCCCCAAACCCCCCCCCCCAAAACGAAACAGTGTCGTGTGCTAATCACAATCTCCAATATACTCAATGTACTTTTCTAATGAGTTAATATTAAATGAATGGATAAATAAAAAGAAGAAAATAAGACTACAAAATATGAAGCAAAGAAAACCATGACAAATATCTCCAGGATCACAAGTACAGACATTTATAAGGAAAAGTGTCTTGTCAGTTACTTTTTGTATGTGGCAAATACTGTGCTAGATGACTAGTGATTCATTACATACATGAACGTTTCACTTTTGTGATAAATCTGAACAACTCATCTTGCATGAAAACACAATATACACAAAGAAAAAAAGCGCTCACCAAGCTTCATGCAGATACACAGCTCTACTCTCAGATAAGAACAAACATGCAAAAAAAACAATAGAAACAAACTAAAAAACAAAAACCACACTCAAGACGCCCCACAAAAAAGCTAATCATATGACAATTTCAAATACAGATGCTGGACAGCAATTACAAAAACACGGTAATTTGAACTCCTCCATCTCATAACACACACACACTCACACACACACACACACACACACACACACACACACACACACACATACACACACTCCAGTGTTCATGACACACAACTAACCAACAGAGCTGTATGACCAGTTGGTGATCATGTGAGAGGCACAGATGGCAAAGTCCCTGAAGTTCAGGTAACCCAGTTTTTTCTTTCCAGTCTCGAAACGGTTGTTGGCAATGAACGTGATAGCAGCATAATCCCTGTAAAGAAAACAATAAATATCAGAACTGCCAACAACAACAAATGAAAACCGACAACACACCCATACTCAGACTAAACACAAAGAGCTAGAAAATGCAGAGGGAAAAACTTATAAAACCTTTTTTTGGTTGTTTCATACCTGGCAAGAGTCTCTGGCATGAGAAAATGTGTGCGGATGTTTTCCACCAAATATCCCTTCATTTCTTCTACTGTCTTGAACACTCTTTTGATGTTGTCAAACTGCAACGAGAAATGAAACAAACCCATACTGTTGACACTGTTGTATAAACCTGGAGATTCAACTGAAAAAAAAATGAAGAGCAAACACTTGTTTTTATGCTTACAACATCCTACAGCAACATACTGTTTTTTCTTTCTTTTTTTTCCTTCTATTCATCACAGTTATGGTAATCTGAATGCACATGTGTATCTATGAGAGTAAAGAAAAAAAAAAATAGGTAAACAAAGCCCAAAACTAACCAAAAACTATCTTACTTCAAACTGTATTTGAAGCAGTCCCTTATTTCAGAAACAAAACACATAGGCTGGTGCCAAAAATGAAGAGAAAAGGAAGGTAAATGACTAACATAAAACGGATACAATTAAACAAATCTATACCTGTCTTCTACAGCTCCGTAATGGCACCATTGTCTGCTCACTGATATCATCAAGGTCTTTCCGAGTTCTGGCAGCCAGCTTCTTCCCAAGTATCTCTCGAACGACGACAGAATCAAAACTGTAGTATCTGTAAGATCCAGAGAACACATGGATAAAACACATGCCAACAGAAGTAACAACTGTCAGGTTTGAAGCATAAACATCACTGGATTATTCACCTAACAAGTCACCAGTTATATTCTTCTGTCAGTAGAAACAAGTGTGTCTTTGATTTTAGTCTGATTCACTGTGGATCCACAAAGAATTCACCTTTTTTGGGGGGCCAAAAGTACAGGAAGAAGTGATATATTTATGAATTATAATATGTCTGTTCCTGTAACACAAGTCAAACTGATTTTATAGCAAAAATGAATTTTTATAGAGATGGATGCACTTGAATGCACACATGCATAAGAACTTGAAGAAACCTTTTCACCCCTTTGAGGTATGGAGAATATCAAATCAATCAATCAATCATAAAATCAACTACATATATGCAATTTCTTTACATATAACTCACATATTTCCAAAGAGAACAATCCATAAGGATAAACAGAAGTGAAAATTACACAACTTAACAATTTTCTTGCATTTTACAAACTTCAAGAGAATTTTTCCCCTCCAAACATCAGTTTACAGAAATGATAAATAGATCTAATACAGTGATAATAAGAAACAAAAAACTGTTGGTGCTTCGAAATATCTTCTGGGCTCTAAATCATATAATGATTCTCATTACCAATAACACCCACAGTGCAGTCTTTAGAAAGCTGTTTATGTCTTCCAACACCTTATTTTCTTCTCCTCTCAACACATATACGGTTCTCTTCAAAATGAATTTTCACACTGCCTGTATACATTTACTATGTACTATTTTGTTAAGCTTCCCACCATAATCATTTATATTTATCTTGTCATGATTTTTTATTCCTACATTTACTAACTGCTTCCCTGTAAAGCAAGTGCGAACACACACACACACACACACACACACACACACACACCACACACACACACACACACACACATATATCCATCCATCCACATCACACATACCCGACACCTATTGATATGGGTAGCAGCAGTCACCGAGTCAAATGCATTTTGCACAAATGTATCTTGAAATAAAACAATGATTTTAAGCCCAAAGCAAAAATCTATGAGACCAAGAACCTTAACTCAAGATATACATGACTAATGATACTGGTAATCAACACTCAATAACAATAAGATGCAAATATCTCAAATGTCTGGAAGAGGTAGGTATACATTGTGAATAACTGAAAGAACACACCAACTATCTGCCAAGTATTGTGTCTTACTTTTCAATGAGCATGGCTTGAGTGGCTTCATCAATTTGGTAAATTTTCTGGTTCTGTAGCCTTGGAGGAGACTTCAACATGCTCTCCAAACCACTGAACAGACGGAAGTTGTCTTGGACATCGCTCAGTAAATCGTCCAGTGTGGCCTGAAAAGCCTGCAGTGACTCCTGCTTCTGCAGCATGCAGGCAGCTTCATTGGCTGTTTCAACAGGAAACATAGTCACTTTTTCAGTACAGAAGATGATGATACTAATCACATCTGTTATTTGTTATTAAAGTAATAATAACACTGAATTCTAATGAGGATGACAATGACGACTGAATGTAAATGAACAGTTACCATAATCATCATTGTTACTTGGATGTCCTATCAATCAATATGGACAAACGACTTCCATTCCAAATAAGTCCAAGTGTTCTTTTTTTTTTCCCAACACAAAGCCAGGCCAACAAGTTTAAATTTTCCATGTGAAAATGTTATCAATATAATCTGACTTTTCTCAAATGAATGACCACAAATATGACATTGAACTACCTTTAGTAAGTACATTTATCCCATGATTGCCCTGGAGTTGTTGCCTTTTGAATTCCTATACACCAGTGCAAAAGCTGATGACCAGTGCAAAAAATGCTACTTCCCCTATAAATAGTACAATGATAAATTAAAAGCAAAAGAGGTCTTGCCTTTACATTTGTAGTTAAAAGCATGTAGATTGATATTACTGCACACATTTGATTTTTACAGATAATCACTGTGTCAGAAATCATTCTAGTGAGAAGTAAATTCTGTTTCAATTCATGTCTATGCTCACTCTCTTAACATGAAGCTACAAATATTTTGTCTAGTCACTGGAAATCTCTCTTATCTGTATATATTGTACAAGCTCAAGAGCCCTTATCTCTTTCACATGCTTGTAAACTATAATATAAACAGTAATGTTTACTGTTCCCTGCCTCACTTCTTTCTCAATATGGCATATAAAGTTAATATTCAACTAAAATGAAAGTCCTCTTTTCTCTTATTCTTTCATTAAAATGGCAACTTCCTATGGACGATTGAAGCGACTGTGTGCTTTGCCACTCAGAATGTTTACTCACCTTGAGCACGTAATAGATATTATTAGACCCAGTTTGCTTGTAAAAGTTTAACTGCTGCTTATCTTTTCTGGCTTCTTAATTTGAATCCACAATCTGATGGTCGATTAATTACAACAAAAACAAATTAAAAAAAGGAGAGAGAGAGAGAGAGAGAGAGAGAGAGAGAGAGAGAGACAGACAGACAGACAGACAGACAGAGAAAATATATGAGCACTTGTTTCTAATTGTTTCCAATAACTGGGGTGGGCGTCAAGTGGGGGACTTCTGATCAGTAAGGGAGTGGTGGGGGTTGGGCTGGTGATGGTGGGTGGGGACTTCTTATTTAGGACATTGTCACACAAGTGAATGAACACTTGTATTTTCTCTAAACTAATTGACATTCCAATTGAACAACTAGTATTGAATAAAAGTAGCACCAGGAGTGGCGGTCAATGTTATACCATACCTGCATCAAATATTGACAGCCACTTACATTCATTTTATCCTAGTTCTGTACGGCTGTGGAACTCACTGCCGGGTGCCATCAAGATTGCCACAAATGCAGTCTCATTTAAAAAGCAAATTGATACGACAGTTTTGAGATCTGCATATTGACAATTTTCTATTTTAACTTCCCAGATATTTTATGGTTACCTGGGCCTGAATCTGGCCATTGCTTTTAACTTCTTGAATATCGAGTGCGACCCCTTGTTGCCAAGTTTGCTCCAGGGGCCAACAGACTGAGTCGCACTATTTTATGTTATTTTATTTTACTTTTTAACATGCACGCTGGTGACCTACTCGTTTTTGAGTGAACCAGTATTTTAGGAAGAAGAAGAAGAAGACATAGTAACAACTTCCTACAAGAAAATACAAATGTTCATTTCTTCAACTGTAACAAATGAGGGGTACACAGTTCTTCCTTTTTAATGGAAAATGGAGATCAAATAAAGGAAACGTTTTCCCTCTGTATATGCTAGCAACGAATATGTCTGTATGGTATCACTATGAGTATGGCCGTCAGATTCATTGACTGTGTACCATGTGTGTTGCTGAATTTTGTCATTGGGCGTGTTGTCACATTGATTGTTGTTGTTTTTTGTTTGTTTGTTTGTTTCTCTGTGCAAACATGCTAATACCTGTATATCCTCTTAGCCACAAGCTATACACCTCGGGGTCAATGATGGTGTGGTTACCCACAAAAACTTCCACTTCGTTCATTGTTAGACGTACGGTAGATATACATGTACAAAGGATAGGAAGCAGATGGCCAGACACAAGAGAACATAGAGGCTTCTTTCGACGCTTCACCGGAAACAAGTACAACAATGAATAAACTAGCCGATCAAAACAGTATTTGCCTCTATTGTCCTCCCCAGATTGTATTTTAAAGTATCATTATAGAATTTTTCAGAAAGAAAAAGATTATTTATATGCTTGTTTATAACAACGTCTTATTTCGCAGCCATACGTCACGGTAAAAATTCTCAGCCTGTCGAAGTTGGATGTGCCTACACACCTAAGGAAAATAGAAAGGTTAAATGATCTGATCAGCTGTACATGCTTCACGTGACCCATCACATGTGTCAGGAGCACAATCTTGAACAATACAATAACCACCACCCACTCACCCTCCCACCCCCATCGCCGCCTCCTCTTCCCAACCCAACCAACCCAAACGGTCCTCAGTAAAACCCAACTCTACCCTGGCAATCTCTGAAAAAAGACGAACCCACAACGCAAGATGGACTTTGCCAGCACACATTCTCACTGAATTTCAAGTGAACTACGGTTAGACAGTTGGAAACCTGAGTGATTTTTAAAAAGTTGATCGGTTGGCCCTCAACAGAACAAGACGAAGAACATGTATACAGATACACCACTATGTAAAAGGATCTTTCACGGAACAAAACAAACACAGAAGAAGTTTAGAAATCATACATGATACAATTTAAAACAAAAGTTTATTGAGATTTATAAATCCTTGGTATCAGGACGCGCACCGGAAGCTAATCACACCCAAGACTGTCTGTCTGTCTGACAGACAGACAGACAGAGAGATTGTGTATACATACTTGGTGAAGAATATTCTCTCTGGAGAGAGAGAGAGAGAGAGAGAGAGAGAGAGAGAGAGAGAGAGAGAGAGAGAGAGAGAGAGAGAGGAGAGCGATATTCTTCATCGTAGGGTTTTCAAGGCTGGCTGGAAGGAAGGGAACGGGGGAATGGGGCGGGGGGGGGGGGGGGGGGGGGGGGGGGGAGGGGGGGGGAATCGAACGAATCAGGAAGTTAGGTAGGTAAGGGGGAATTAAAGGGGATGAGAACGGCGATGCAAAGGTAAGGTCTACGGCTGAGATAAGTTATGTAAAGGATGAACAGTTTGATTCAAAGCAGTCACGTTCATATAGGAGAGGTTACAATACTTATGGAAGGGTGTGGGTATGTCTCGTGAGGCTAGTGGGGTCCAGCAGCGATTAACGAACCGTTAAGGGGCGTCTAGTGGGGGATGGGGGGGGGGGGGGGTAGGGGGCTTCGTTCTCCAGGCGCTGAAGGGAGAGGGAGAGGGGGGGGGTGTAGGTGAGTTAGGAAAGGCTTGACATCATCCTAGTGAAGGTGTCAACCGTGGATGACAAGGCAACTTCCGGAGGGAGTTTATTCCTGTCCCTGGTGGTCCTTTGGAAGCAGCTGGAATATCTGTAGACCGGCTTGTCCTGTATTCTTTGGTACTGGAGATGATGTTGGTTCCGCAGTTTTGTTTTTGTTGGCTTTTTCTTCTTGAGACTGGGACACCTGACGTGAGCTTGGCCATGCACTACCTTGTAGAGCATGGAGAGTTGAGCACTGCGGCGTCGAGTAGCCAAGGAGGGCCAGCTGAGCTGCTGCAGCATGCTCCCAACACGGTGTTGCGGTAGCGGTGTAGGACGAAGCGTGCTGCCCTGCGTTGAACTGTCTGAATGTTGTCAGTATGGCAGCGTTGGTATGGGTCCCAGACGGACGAGGCATATGTAACAAGAGGGCGGACTAAGGCATTATAAGAAAGCTCCTTTGTGCATTCTTGTATAGTGTATTCGCCTGATAAGACGTATATGATATTATTATTAATGATGATGATGATGATGACGACGACGATGATGATGAAGATACTGCTGCTGCTACTACTGCTACAACTATGATTAATAGTTGTAGTTTTTCTTTTGGTCAAATGTAACCCATCTTCCGATCGACTTGGTGAAGCCCTCAGTTCCGGCTTGGGGTAAAACAAAAAATTCAATGTTGATTGCAGCTAGGTACAACGAAGAATATGAACAAAAAATGAATGAGTGTTTTCTATATGTACCATAATGTACCATTACAAAAAACTGAAACCGACTCCCGCCCTTCTTTGTGTCCCCCCATCCCCCCTTAAGAAACACACACACACACACACACACACACACACACACACACACAAAAGAGAGAGAGAGAGAGAGAGAGAGAGAGAGAGAGAGAGAGAGAGAGAGAGAGAGAGAGAGAGAGAGAGAAACAACAACAAACAAAAAAAACAGAAAAAGAATCATTCTTTTATGTCACTGAAAAAGGCACTTTATGACAACTCACCCTAAGAGAATACGAATACGAATATTTTTTTTTTTATTGAGGGTAAAATGGATAAGCTTACAGCTTGTACACCATGCCCTCAAGAACAAAAACAGTAACTGACAATATCCAAATGAACATATAAATGGTACACGAAAAGGAAACAATGAACAAGCTTATAACCACGAAACATGATTAACATAAATATTACCTAGTAACAAGAGCTAGGTCACAATTTAGGAATAATGTACATTCGGAGAGAAAAAAAAAAAGAAGAAGAAACGAAAAGAAGCATGTGCGCAAGCGCACGGGCTCAAACACACACACACACACACACACACACACACACACACACACACACACACACACACACACACACACACGTGAAACTCTCACACACACATACGCGCACGTGAACGCGCGCAAAAACACACACACAAACACACATACGACACAACACACATACACATATACACACATACGCACAACGCGCGCACGCACACACATGCACACACACGCACACACGCACGCACGCGCGCACGCATGCACGCGCGCACGCACGCACGCACACACGCACACACACATACACACACACACACACGCGCGCGCGCGCGCGCGTGCGCGCACGCGCGCACAAGCGTGTGCGTGCACAAGCGTGTGCATGTATTTCCGCATACATAATCACTTCAGATGCTCGCCTCCTCCACACAAACACCATCGTATACCACCAAACACTTACAGTACAAGTACATCATCAATTCAAATCACATGAACATGCATAAGAGGACCCATCAAGTTGATATTGTTGTACATTATGTTACTCAACATGTTCAGCCTTAACACTGTTCTATCAAATGTGCGTGGTATGCCTTCCTAAATGACAAAACCCTTGATTTGCATTCAATGTGATTATGTATATCATTCCATAATTTGCTTCCGGAATAAATGAGAGAAGACATAAAAAGGTTAGACGAATGTGGATATTACGTTTGTTACGAATATTATTAATGGGAAATTTGTTGTTGAGATAAGCAGGCGTTAAATTGTTCACAATTTTAAACATGAAAACAGCTTTGTTGTAACGAGATTTAAGACTGAAGGGGAGAATATCTAATTGTTTATAATCTACAGGGAAAAGAGAAGAGGATTTAAGAAGAATTAGCTTGAGAGAGCGTCTGTATAAGCTGTCAAGAGGTTTTAAGCAATTTTGACTGACCTGGTCCCAACATGTTGATGCATAATCAATATCTGGCTGGATGTATGCACGAAAAAATAGCTTTCTGGTATGTTGATCAAGAAAATGTTTTATTCTATTCAACTGGAATGTTTTCCTGGAAAGCCTTTTGCAAAGCATAGAAATATGTTCGGACCAGGATAGGTTATTGTCTATAGTAAGTCCTAGTAATTTGTAAAAACTTACTTCTTCTAATGCTTTATCACTAACTTTTAACTCCGGTAATTTATTCTTAATGTTCTGTCGTTTCTGTCTTGTTGTAACTAGCATGAATTTGGATTTATAAGGATGAATTGCCACATGATTTTCTCCCATCCAGGAAACAAACCTTAGTATATCATTTTGTAAGGAGGCGCATACAGCATCAGAGCTTTTATTTCAATTGTAAATGGTAGTGTCATCTGCTAAATGTTTGCAAGAGGATATGAAATGTGAAATGAAGTGGAAGGTCATTTATATAAATTGAAAATAGTATAGGACCCAGAACCGATCCCTGGGGAACTCCATATTTGTTCAAAGCAACAGAAGATAAAGTGGAATCTTGAAAGACTGCTTGTCTTCTGTTATGAAGAAAAGATGCTATGAGTTTTAAGGAATTATCATTCAAACCGTACATAGTTAATTTTTTCTTAGAGAGGATACTGTGATCAGTGGTGTCGAAAGCTTTCGCAAAATCAACCAAAATTGCACCAGTAAATAAATTATTGTTTATGTTTAAATGCTGTTTCTCAATAAGATTGGTCAGCATGGTATGGCACGAATGATTCCTTCTAAATCCATTCTGATTTGGATGAAATAAGTCATACTTTGTAAAATGGGACTGTAGATTGTGTTTGGTATGTTTTTCGAGAGGTTTAGACAGAGCAGATAATATAGATATGGGTCTTTTTCATATTTGGATACTGAAGTTTTTACAATACTATATAAGTCATTAGTTAGACCCCACCTGGAGTATGGAAATGTGATATGGTGCCCTTACTTAAAAAGGCAATCAGCGAGTATTGAGAGAGTGCAAAAAAGAGCCACCTTGTTAATTAAAGAGTTTAAACATAAAAACTATGCAGATAGATTGCGAAGGTTAAATTTACCATCGTTAAAGTTCCGACGAATAAGGGGAGACTTGATTGAGACTTACAAGCTATTTAAGGGACTTAACAGTACAAATTTTAACAGATTTTTTTAACTAACCTCTAATCAAATTACAAGAAATTCTGATAACAAAATCCAAATTAAATATTGTCGCACTAATATTAGAAAATTTTCCTTTAGTAACAGAGTGGCACCATACTGGAACAAACTACCTTCACACATTAAAAAAGCAAAAGATTTGAATACTTTTAAAAACCTTCTGGATACTAACGCAAAAGTTAAATATGTTAAAATTTCAATTTGATTGACAGAATAGAGTAAAATAAATCCTGAGCATATGCATGTATTATGCAACCACTATTTATTATATAAATAAGATGATTGGGACACTAAAAGCTGTGAGGCTATCTAAAGTCCCAAGTGAACTGAACTGAACTGAACTATAATTAGAGGGGTCACCAGACTTAAGAACAGGAAAAACTTTAGCGTCTTTGAAGGTTTGTGGATAGTAACATTTTTCAATACATAAGTTATAAATATATGTAACACATTCAGAAATAATGGGCGCTGATATCTTCAAAATTTTACTGTCTAACCCATCCAAACCACAGGAACTCGATGGTTTTAATATACTTAACTCCTGGTGCACTTCATGGACACCTATGTATGGAAAATGGAGTTTGTAAACGATAGGGGAGAGAGAGAGAGAGAGAGAGAGAGAGAGAGAGAGAGAGAGAGAGAGAGAGAGAGAGAGAGAGAGAGAGAGAGAGAGAGCATTCAATTGAAAATAACGAAAATGATCAGATCTTGTGAAAAAGAAAGTTAATAATATTACTTTCCTGTTCTGAAATGCAACTTTAGATATACAATGTCAATTTTTTTAAAATGAGGATTATCAGATTTTATGAAAAAAAAGTTAGTAGCATTACTTTCCTGTTCTGAAGTTCAAGTTTAGACACACGACAGCAAATTTTTGAGCGATCGTTCTGCGGGAAAACATTTTTGTGAGTGGTTCACTTTTAAGACAATCTGACCCACTTCCATTAAACAAAACGGAAAAGAAAAGATAACCCCCAGAACACTTCACAGCGCATTGCAGTGAACAGTGTACTGAAGGAAGGAAGATAACCTCCAGTTGCATAGATCGACCACAGCGAACAACATGGCGGGGCAGGGATCTCGACGCGTTACTCAAGAAGATTTACGGGCTGTAGAATTTGAAACAAGTGAAGATGTCGACGTTACCCCTACTTTTGACAACATGAACCTCCGGGAGGAGCTTTTACGGGGAATATATGCGTACGGTAAGTGTTAAGAGTGACTGAAAGATCCTCATGTTGTGTGCCGTCAATACTGGACACGCCACGCGTGTTGAAAACGGACAATGAATTATTTTGAATGAATATAACAACAATGGAACAAATCATCCCCGACTCATGTATAAGCTGTTTGTTACACAATGAATTTACAAGTACTTAATTTATTAAAAGATCAAACTCGCCTTTCTTGTAACAAAATAATCGAATCGTTGATGACAGTAGTACTAGTAAGTAGTAGTACTAGGTCGCCTATGGAGGAAACAACGTTGAAATAACGTTCGTCGAAACTTGGTGGTTAGGAGTTTCTGTTTAATTGTTGTCTATGTATGCACATTTTGACGAAGTGACAAATGATCACAATGTAATTAAGTAAAAAAAACCCATTTAACTCCACGTTACGCTTAATTTATTTATTTATTTATTTTTTTAAATCCTCACAACAGCGCAATCTTCGGCAATCTTCCCAAATACGACAAAACAATCAGCAAAATGATGTTGGTCGTGCAAAGGAAGAAGAAGAAGATTTCAAAATCCCAGAATGAGCGATGCAATAGTGTTGCTACAGATGCAATGTCCACTATTTTGGTGAGCACTCAGCGAGCAAGCAGATTTTCAGCGTTTTGATGGCATTATTCACTGTAAACCAAAATCGTTATTTTTGACTGGATTTTACCCATTTGACTGAAAGGAAACTGACCACGCACTTTCCTCCTCCTGACTTTCACTCTTGGAGATAAGATAAGATAATGTTGCTTATAGCCCAGCCAACCGCAAGGGGCCACATCAGGGCTGTCACCACGTTAAAATCAACTCACAAGTCATTTAAAAAAAAAAAAAAAAAAAAAAAAAAAAAAAACCTTTCACACATCTCTTTAAATGACATCGTCTAGAAACGCACCAGAAACTTCGTTAAAAATCTTTCATCCGTAAAATCTTAAATCAGATGAAAAATGTTAATCTCTCACAAAAACTCAAAGATCACGTCAGGCGGAACATCCCTGAACAGGATTTTCATGGACTCTGCTGTAAAATGTTTGTGTCTCACATCGTGCAAGTCCCAACACTCTAAAAGAATATGTTTCATTGTGAGTGGCACATGACATGGAATGCACCACGGAGCTTCCTCATTCTTTAAAAGGTACGAATGGGTAAAATACGAATGGCCGGTGTGCAGCCGGCACAGAACTGTTTCTTCTTTACGGCCACCAGACGTAGATGGGAGGAACTCATTAAGGTTTGGACGGATCTGAAAGAGTTTGTTATCCGTCTGCGTGTTCCAATCCTCCTGCCAGAGGTCTCTCACATAATCATTAATTTTGGGTTTCAGATCTGAGCAAGGGATATAAATATTGGACAATTTCTCTCTTGTGGCATTCTTGGCTAAACGATCAACCATTTCGTTCCCTCCGATGCCAACATGACCAGGAACCCAAGCGAGAATAATGTTGTAACCATCCGCTTTCAACTTGCTAAAAAGCTAAAAAAAATGTAATAGTTCTGGATGCTGAAGGTTGCGGCCAGCTATGGCCTCCAAAGCTGACAGCGAATCCGACAGAACCAGAAAGTCCCTCTTGGTAGATTGTGAAATTATTTTCAATGCCAGAACCAGAGCAGTAAGTTCAGCAGAATAGACAGAGGCATCTGGAGGTATATGTTTTAACAGTATCTGAGAAGGAGCACCAGGGCAATAGGCTGCACAGGCCACTCCATCCTCAGACTTGGAACCGTGAGTGAAAATTTTCTGACAGGATGGAAATTTTGAACAGAGGTCAGCATACAATGCCTTGTATGCCTGAGAGCTGGTGGACTCTTTACGAAAAGCTGCGAGATCAAAACGAATCTCTGGTGTGAAAAAGGTCCACGGAGGCTGATCCGGAAACTTGGAAAAATCAGACACAACTCCTAGGTCTAGACCTGCATTCCGCGCGTGTGGCTGCATACGAACACCAAACGGCGGAATACAGTTAGGGTTGTTTTCGAATTTGTTTTGAAACTGGGGGTCAAAGACACAGTCATAGGCAGGATTCTGTGGTTCTGAGAACAGTCTGATGTAGTAATTTAGAGACATTTTCAGCCTGCGGTTGGACAGTGAGGGTTCACCTGCCTCTGCGTACAGGCTGTACACAGGGGTGGTGCGGAATGCTCCAAGACAGAGACGAAGCCCTTGATGGTGGATAGGGTCCAAGAGTTTCAGATAAGAGGGTCTTGCAGAGCCGTACACAGCACAACCATAGTCCAGTTTGGAGCGGACCAGGGCTCTGTAGAGATGCAGCAAAGTTTTCTTATCAGCGCCCCAGTCAGTGTGTGCTACGACCCGCAGAATATTCAGAGCTTTCTGGCAAGAGGTTTTGAGATTTTTAATGTGGCTGAGAAAGTTGAGTTTTTGATCAAAAATAACTCCAAGGAATTTGGCTTCTTTTACAGCTGGAATGGTGGACTTGTCCAGACGAATTTTAGGATCAGCAAAAAATTGACGAAAATTGTGAAAATGGATTGACTGAGTTTTGGTACGTGAGAAGGTAAACCCGTTTTCCTCGGCCCACTGCTGGATCTTGTTGACACAAAGTTGGAGTTGACGCTGTACGCTGGGGTAAGAAGCTCCAACTGCGTACAGTGCAAAGTCGTTAACGAACAGAGAGGACTCAGAGCCCTGGCTTACCGATTTCACAATGTCGTTGATTTTAATGCTGAAAAGAGCAGGAGAAAGGATGCTCCCTTGAGGGACACCCAACTCCTGCCCATGGATGTCAGAGAGTGTGGTGCCAACACGCACCTGGAACTGTCGATCAGCCAAAAAGTTCTGTATGAACAGAGGCAGGTGACCACGGAAACCAAGTCTGTGCAAGTCCAGAAGAATTCCTGATTTCCATGTGGTGTCATACGCTTTTTCGAGGTCAAAAAAGATAGCGACCACATGCTGTTTATTGACAAAGGCATTGCGGATGGTGGTTTCCAGACGGATTAGATGGTCGACTGTCGAGTGGTATTTCCGGAACCCGCACTGTTGACTGGCCAAAAGGCCATCGGTTTCCAGCTTCCACATCAGATGGGAGTTGACCATCTTCTCCATCAACTTACAGAGGCAGCTAGTCAGAGCTATTGGACGATAGTTGGAAGGGTTGGTAAGGTCCTTTCCAGGCTTTGGAATTGGAATGATCAGGGCTTTCCGCCAGGAGGGCGGAAAGCACCCTGTGGTCCAGATATGGTTGTATACTTTAAGAAGAGTCTGGAGACAGCTTTCTGGAAAATGTTTCAAAACCTGATAATGAATATCATCCAGACCAGGGGCAGAATCAGTGCAGGTTTGTAAAGCTGTTTTCAGTTCATTGATTGAAAAAGGGAGATTGTAGGCTTCAGAGTTGTCTGATGTGAAATTGTATAAAGATTTCTCTCTGAGTTGTTTGTTTTTTAAAAAGGCTGCAGATTTATTTGAAGATGAGGAGTTCTGTTGGATGGTGGAAGCCAACAGATTGGCAACAGCTTGTTTGTCAGTGACCAGAGCATCGGCAAGTTTCAAGTGATGAATGGAGGGGTTGGTGTTTTTCCCTTTGATTTTTCTGATGATGTTCCAGACTTTTTTCTTTGAAGTTTTTGATGTCAGCCCGGAGCAGAAGTTTCTCCAAGACTGACGTTTACTGATTTTGAAAGTGTGTCTCGATTTGGCGCGGAGTTTCTGATGGGCTCGAGCGTTGGGACCTGAAGGTCGTTGGTATACCCGACGCTGAGCCCGTTTGCGAACTTTTGAAATTTGTTGGCAGTCTGAATTAAACCAGGGTGTTTTGGGCATTTGGAGTTTATTGGAAGTCATTGGAATACAGGTTTTAGCACAGTTTATCACAGTATTGGTCAGAGATTCTGCTGGGTCTGGACTCTGAAGAAAATCAACTTCCTGGAATTCTTTTGAAATATTGGTTACAAAGAGATCCCAGTTGGCCTTCTTATAATTAAAATGTTGTGAGACAGAAGCGCTCTCAGTTAATACAGGTTTTAAAAGAACAGGGAAATGGTCACTTCCGTGTAGATCGTCATGGACAGACCACTCATAGTCCAGGACCAGCGAGGGGTCACAAATCGACAAATCTAAACACGAAAGTGAACCTGTGGAAGAGTGGAGGTAAGTTGGAGCTCCATCGTTCAGACAACACAAATCAAAGTCTGAAAGGACATCCTCAAGAAGCAGACCTCTGGATGACGAACTGACACTACCCCAAAGAGGATTGTGACCATTAAAGTCACCCAACAGCAAAAAAGGTCGAGGAAGTTCTCCGATCAGACTGAAAAGGTCCTGACGACAAACCGGGACAGAAGGTGGCAGATAAAGTGAACAAATTGTTATAGTTTTATGGAGAGTGACTCTCGCAGCTACAGCCTGAAGGGGGGTAAACAGAGCGACAGGACTAAACAGCAAAGTTTTATGTAAAAGAAGGGCAACACCACCTGACAGTCCCAATGTGGATGGTTGTGCAGGTTTAGAAAGAATATTAAAGCCAGAAAGAGTGAAGGTCTTCTGGCTTTGAATTTTAGTTTCCTGAAGAGCCACGACGGAAGGTTTTACAGTTTGACACAGAAGTTGCAGCTCCTCAAAATTTGAATTTAGGCCACGGATATTCCAATGGATTAGTTTACTACTATCCATGGTGCAGAGGATGAACAGGAGAGAAGTCAGGTCATCTCCTCGTCATCGTCTGCGTTCAGTGGAGCAAATTTATTGCTTAGTTTCACTGGACTGTTTGGGTCTTCAGACCTGCTGGCAGACTTGCCCACAGGTGAAGAAGGTCTGGATTTTGGAGATGGTGGAGGTTTCTTCCTCATCTCCACCATCTCCACACTTGGTTGAACTCCCTTGCCCGCACAGGCACTGCTCGAGGAAGTTCGAGGCGGGAGGCCTGGCTTTTTCATCTGCCCAGCAGCAGATGGAGTAGACTGCTGGGCAGTCTGAGGGGTGGCGGATTTTTTGCCTCCACCAGGGGCACCCACTTTGGGTTGGGAGGCGGTGGACTTGCTTCCACCAGAGCTTAACGGTCTTTCTTGCAATGTCTTGGTGAAAGTAAAATTGTCAGTCTGGCAGCAGACTGAACGGGTGGAAACTTTCTTTGTAACGGAAGCATAAGAAGACACTGTTGACGTCTGACTGCCAACAACCTGTTTGCGGGCCTCAAAAAACGAAATTTTCTTTTCAGTCTTCACTCTTTGGATGGTGGACTCCTGAACCCAAACAGGGCAGTTGCGTGAAGAGGAGGGGTGGTCGCCACCGCAGTTCGCACAATGAGCCGGTCTTTACACGGCCCATCATGGGTTGCCTTGCAACAAACACCACACACCTCCTGCCCAGAACAGCGGTCTCTGACATGTCCAAACTTCTGGCATTTGAAACACCTCAACGGGGATGGGACATACAGTTGGACACGTACATTTAAGTACCCGACTTTAATGACCGTAGGAAGCACAGGGTTGCAGAATGTCAGAAAGAGGGTGTTGGTGGGCACTCTTTCTGCACCTTTTTTGACTGTCACCCTATGCACCTCTGTCACACCTTGGGACGCAAGTTCTGTCTTGATCTCCGCTTCCGAGACACCTTTCAAATCCGGGCACCGGATAACCCCTTTGGTCGAATTTAACTGCTTATGGGGGGTCACCCGGATCTCTCTGTCCACAAGTTTTGTTGCCCTCAGCAGCTGCTCCGATTGCCTCTGTGATCTGCACTGGACGAGGAAAGTGCCATTCCGTAGCCTTTTCACTGACTGAGGGTCACCTGCTAGACCCTGAAAGCCCTTCTGAATAGCAAAAGGACTCAGAGCAGAAATAGGCTTTTCCTGCTCTGTCCCTTCAACCACAAGCCAGGAAGCCCAAAAACCTGTCCTCTGTCTCGTCTCCATATCCAAGTCACTGTCGGAATCGTTATGACTAGAAATGGGGTCCACTGCCTTCCTCTTCTTTATGGGGGGTGTGATTTTGGATAAAGCCATGATTTATGTTTAGAAATTTCATCTCTCCCTTACCCACCCACCATGGAGTCCAACTAAGGGGCCAGGGCCAAGAACTCATTGTCTTGACCCCTTCCTTTCACTCTTGGGCATGAACAATGTCATTCACATTAATTATATGTGCACATGAAATTTATCTGTGGTTAAGTTCAAGATCTGCTGGCAGCTGAAGAATTAAAAAAGGAGGAGTGAGTAAGTGATAATGTGTACTCCATGTCTTCTTTCACAGAAGTGCAAAAATTGATGTATGTGTGTGTGTGTGTGTGTGTGTGTGTGTGTGTGTGTGTGTGTGTGTGTGTGTTGTGTGTGCAAATTTTGCTATCAGTATCATGCAGAAATATAAATCAAATGAAAATAGTTTGCGCAAACACACATCCTAGTTGAACGTAAGACGAATGCTGTTATGTATACTATAGTGTACTTACTAGTTGTAGTAGTATTACAGTAACTACCTGATATATATAATATATACACTGATCTTACTCTTCTAGCTGCTTTCAAGTTTTAACTCTATTACCACTGTATATATATCACAACAGTAACCTTGCTCCTCTAGCAGCTTTCCATTTCTAGCTCTGCTACTACACAGCTGTTTTCTTGATCTTTCCACTTGATAACCTCATTCCATAGTCATTTTTTCCAAGTCTTGAAGAATCATGTTAAGGGCTGCGTAAATTTACACTACAGCATTGAACTCTGGCTTTGGGTGACAGCTGTGAAATGACAACAGCACTGTTAATTGCTAATGGATGTTCAGTTTTGTGTACGTACCAAAATGCCCAGCTATCCCAAAATCCACTCTCTGTGATGTCATGGGATTATTCTCTGTTGTTGACGTCAGCAGCCGGTCATTAGCGGAAGAAGCTACACGATATCTAGATGTGAGGCTGGCAACCTTTTTCAAGTTTCACCTGGAAAAGTTCCCATCAACACACCACACAGGCTAGTGCCAAACCCACCATCAACACAAACAAGACAGTCACACTGGGAAACTACATCCTTTCCACCAACAACGCCAAGTAATGTTCTTCCCAAGGACAACTGGTCACTGGAATTGTCTTTCATTCTCCCTCTCCCATCCTCACTCCTCCATTCCATTCTCTGAACATCCCACTACCCCCCTCCACCTCCACCACCCCACCCCCTCCACCACCAGCCCCTCCCCCTGCTCCTCTCCATCGTCCTCCTAACCCCACCTCTCACGGAGCTGATAATCCTGCTTGTGTTTTCTTTTCACTATTTCAGTGTACATGCTAGTCACTATAGGCAGATGATGTTGCTATTTGGCAAACACTTTCTATTCCACAGGTGCACATGTGCCCTGTTGCTTTGCTGAAGTGTGTTGTCCTTTGGTGTGCAAACCTTGCACGTATGACTCACAATATGGGATGTGTACCTCGCCTGGTTGTACAGTCATACTTCCAGTATATTACTTTGTTGATTTTAGTAATTGCTTAGCATTCTGACAGCACAAGAAAGGCATAGAATTTAGGTTAGTTAGTTATAAAACGAACAAAACAAATCACTAGAATAAAGTTGTTGAGCACCATGTAGCGTAACAGAAGAAACACAGTTCTGTGGTAGGCAGGACGTATTGAATACTATAAATGATGTTCATTTTAAACTGAAATTGCAAAGTTTATAAACACAAACAAATAAACACTTCTCTCTCTTTCTTTCTCTCTCTATGTATGTGTGTACGAGGTAGATAGATAGAGGATGTACAAATACTAGGCATGATAGACATATATTTTTGTTCAGAATTTCTAATTATAATTTTATTATTTTGCTTTTTTTTACATCACATCTGAACAGGTTTTGAAAAACCATCAGCAATCCAACAGAGAGCTGTCAAACCAATTGTCAAAGGAAGAGATGTGATTGCCCAGTAAGTCTACTTATTATTTTTCCTAATAACTTGCATTGTAATTTGATCTGTATGAATAGTTACAAAGAGAGCACATTATAGTTGTGGCGATGATATTTTTAAGAGTGTCTTTTTAATTTTCCTGTGCTAAAAAAACAGGATTGCACCCAAAGTATTTTTTGATTGTATACATTGATGAAATGTTTATATACAAGTAGACACTTGTCACTGACACAAGTTTTTAGTTGAAGCACTTGGAGTACACTTTATTTATTTGAGGCTTTTCTGAATGAAGTTTTTAAAGGCTATTGCTTATGGTTCTCAGGGTGATTTGGCAAAACATTGTTCAAGGCTTTTTTGAATGGACTTTATTAGGAAACTGCTAATGGTGATTGTGGATGACTTTGCAAAAACCAAAGAATTTACTATGACCGTTTAAGAGTAATTTTTCATAAACGGCTGAAAAACCATGAAAACTAAGTGAAAAGGTCAGATCTATTGTACAGTGACAACTGATCTTTAGGATAAAGCTGTTTGCAGGCTGATGACATCACAGTATTAGAATTTTGATTGTTGCAACTGTCCATGGGTGTTTCTGTAATAACATGTTTCATGGAACATGATGTTCACAGAGCTCAGTCTGGGACTGGTAAAACAGCCACCTTCTCCATCTCGGTCCTGCAGTGTCTGGATATCCAGGTGCGAGAAACGCAGGCACTCATTCTGTCTCCAACCAGAGAGCTGGCCACACAGATCCAGAAAGTAAGTGGGGCAAATTTATTTCTTCTGTGTCATGAGTTACTGGAACTCAGTGTTTCGATAATATGGATTATTTTGTTGGAGTGAAATGTATGGCCCAGAATAAGAGCAGTCAGTTGTTATCATCATTGATTACTGTATTTATATAGTACCTGTCCTCTGTTAGATGCGATGTTCCGAGCACCTAAGTGAAAAAAGATCCACACTGTCAGTTACACAAGGGCTGCGTACCTGGGTAGAACCAACTGAATTGCTGCCTGCTGACAATGACATTTAGTCATTTCCTGTGTCATTCAGTCAAGTATAGTCACTCTTTTTTTTTGCTGTTTTTTTTATATGTCATAGATGATGCATGCAATGTATATATATTTGGCATCCAAACCAACGGCCGAAAAGTAGCCTTCTCCTCTGAATATTGATAATAGGATTTTACGTGTGTGCTAAATGTTTTGTGTGTATTCACACATGGAACATTGAAATGGCCTGGATGGCACTCGTAAGATCACCAGGATCACAAGTCCAACACTGCCACTGAGCTAGATTACAGTTTTTCATTGTGACACACTGAATTATAAGCATTATCTGGTCTATAAGGCTTTTCAAGTCTAAGAGAGTCAGAATTTGGCAACAAACAGATCTTTGAATGTGAATTATTTTGGAGATTATGTCTTTTCTTCCCATGAGTGAAAATACTGTTTCAAATCCTGTGAAATAAGGTGGAATTCTAGAACGGATAATTTTCTTTGGTATCATTTTACAGTCATTTGGCTGTTTTGATCTAAATCATTTTCTGCTGGAACAAGGTCAGCGTCATGACAGAAAGGAACTAACATTTTAGGTGAATCTAAACATGCTAGAACACATTCATGATGTGATTTGCTAGTGTTCATTGTACTTCTTTGCTTGTGGCTATTGTATTTTTTATGAAGTGTTTATGCATTTCAAAGAAATGCAAAGCAATGAACCATTCGAGTGACTGCATTATCTTACTGAGGCATCCTTCTCTTTCTCTGCTTTTTTTTTTAAATATTTTTTTTTTTAATTAAAGTCGTCTTTCATTTCTTCCTTGTGCAGTTGTTTACCCCCCCCCCCCCCCCCCCCCCCCAAAATGTATATTTTTTGCTGTGAAAATTTAACAGTACGGAGTAGTGTGATGTCATGTTTGAAATTAAAGGGAACAAACTCCAGGACAACAGCACAAACGTTGACAGAAAAAGTTCAGCGCCGTGAAATTGGATGCTTAATTCGCTGATGAATCCGTCTGCGTCTGTCCCTGTTCTACAGAGCTGGTAATAATTTTTGATAGTTTCTCAGCTGTATTTGCAATAAAGTAATTCATACATTATAAATGTTCACTGTTTCAGGTGATGCTGGCCTTGGGAGATTACATGAATGTACAGTGTCATTCCTGCATTGGTGGGACCAATATTGGGGAAGACATCAGAAAACTTGACTATGGACAGCACATCGTTTCAGGAACCCCTGGCCGAGTATTTGGTACTGTAAAGTTATATTGTTAGGGTATATTTTGTTACGTTTTTGGGAAAATACATTTTTCCACCCATCAGTTTCATTGTGGATGATGGGTTTTGAATGCCTTTTATGCCCAGACTGTTTTTAGTTTGTGTGTTTTTACTATATATATATATATGTGTGTGTGTGTGTATTGTGTGCGTTGTTGGTCGTGTGTGTGTGTGTGTGTGCGTGTGTGTGTGTGTGCGTGTGTGTGTGTGTGTGATTGTTGATAGCATTTGAATAATTTTTTTTTTGTGGTTTAACCTTACAAAGTTTTAGTTAGCAGTCTGTGAGTGTAAATAAGAGAGTCTGTTCTTCGCTTTTTTTTTTTCAGTCTATTTTTCATCTTTCTTTTAATACTACAATCTTAAACATAAACTGATTATTTGTGTTTTTCAGATATGATCAAGAGGAGGAATCTGAGAACGAGATCCATCAAAATGTTGATTCTTGATGAAGCAGATGAGATGCTAACAAAGGTTTGTGGTGATCATTTCTTGTCATTTTCCATCGCCACATTCATGCTCATCTGTTTCTGGAGAACTAAGTGACAGTCCCACTCACACGTAGTCTGACTCAGACTCAGACTCTGTGTTTTATTTGTCACTAATTTAATGGATGAACGATAAAAGTACAACTGTTCATGGGCTAAGGAGTTAACCTTCTGATTGCCATGGTTTTGTTGGTTTTTGTACTCCCAGTTCTTATAGAACAGGGAGTACTTTACAATGGGAACGAAGAAATGCTGTCTGTGTGTTTGTCCATGGTCAAAATGTGTTCCACTCGCTCCAGACAAAACTTCTGGGCCGTTCTTTCTGAAAATAAATACGTATGTTCATCATGGGTCATGGATGATGCCCGATGTTTTATTTTACCAGAATAGCCGTTACTAATGGCTATAATAGCCCCAAACGATTTTTCTTCTTATGGAATATCTCAGAAAGTACTTGTAATCAATATAAACTGGGAGTATGTTTATATGCTTTGCATCTTGTTTAATATAAGATGTATTTGTAAGAACTTAATTCATTTTGAAGAGTGCCATTAGAATGTATAAACTGTGGTACTGTCTGAAGAAATTCCCCAAAGAATTCTGCAGTACCATTTCTCACCAAATGTAGCATGAAAATTGTGCAGGCTGCATATATGATTTGCTGGGTACATGTCTGTGTTGACGTTTATAACTGACCATTTTAGTCTCTCACCTGTTTTCCAAAGAATCCAGAATATGTATGAAAAGATGCACTCAAATGTGCTAAGGCTGCTGCAGGATTAATGACAGTGTTCCTTGTCCTACTGGTTCCTTTGGATGTATGCTTTTGTGCAAAAATCTAAAGTATATGCAACATTGATGCCATCTTCCGCGTCTTGGTCATCTTACACATTGTCACCAAAGTTAGAATCAATTGCAAACAATTCTTAACAGTCTACTTTGGTTTGTTGTCATCATTAACAGTTCAGCTGTACTGGGGCTGCTGAATTGCCCACAGTTGTGTTAAATAGATAGGCTTCCAATCACTGTCACTCATTGTTGTACTTGACATGAGTGAAAGAAACAAAAAATGGAAAAAATGGTCTTGGGCTCAAATCAAAGCACCTAGCAAATGACTGCCTCTTTTGCTTCAGCGGATTCTGTATCTTAACCATCTCAAATAACGTCTTAGGGAGCTTACATGTAGGGTCTCTTTTGACAAGCAGACAAGTAGTTAACTGCTTACAGCTGATAAGAGAATACTGCGCATTTAAAAGGATAGATGATCTTTGAGAGATAGAAAAGTGACGATTTAGAAATCTGTGATAGATTGTAAAAAATGTACCTTAGCAGACAACAATAGTGACAAAGGCTTAAAGAGTCCCACAATGGAAGACAATACTGTGTATCTTTTGTAAAATATTGATCAGTTGTCAATTCCTTTGTTAATGTGGAGGGTTCTTTTTCAGGTTTCAAAGAACAGATTTACGATGTGTACCGCTATCTGCCTCCTGCTACCCAGGTGATTCTCATCTCTGCCACACTTCCACATGAAATCTTGGAGATGACCAACAAGTTTATGACAGATCCCATCCGCATCCTTGTCAAACGGTTAGTTATTTGAAATATTATTGTTGGCATGACAGCAATTGATGCATTTTGGTCTGTCAGCGTAATTTTGAAAAAAATAAGATTGTGTGTGTGTGTGTGTGTGTGTGTGTGTGTGTGTGTGTGTGTGTGTGTGTGTGTGTGTGTGTGTGAACATTTTAATTTTTTTGTATATTGTTCTCTTTTATGTCCCTTATTCTCTGAACATTGAGGTTATTATACCACCAGACATAGTGGTTTATGTGCTTAAAAGTACAGGAATATAGATTTATCCATAGATGCATCAGATGAAACTTTATAAAATGGTAGTATTCCCCCCAAAATATCAAACGCTTGAGAAAAAAGAAAAGCAGTGCACAAAACATTTTTGCTGGTAAATTGTGTTGGAGTGGACAAAATAGGAATTAACAGATGAAAGTGGTTCCTGTAAAGTCAAAGCAAACCAAAAGTCCGCAAGGAAGTCATCTCATTTAGTTCAGTTCTTGTTTTTTAATTTTAGATTCTTCTTGCTACTAGCTGTAAGTGCAGCATAATATTAACGCTTTCACAGTGTTACACACATATTTGTGTGTCGCACCTTTCTCTGCAAGCAATGTTGCTTGCATACATGTGTCTGGAGGTTTTGCTTTCCCTTCAAGACTTTGCACGTACTTTTGGCAATTTTTAACTGGCGTAACCATTGAGCTCAGAAAAGAAATAACTTCAAACTGACTTCAGTATTGGTTTCCCTTTCTGTTTTTTTTCTTATTTATTTATTTTTTTTATGATATCTCTTGATGCCTTAAGTAGAGCTAGAAGGATTGCTTTCAAGCCCACAGCTTTAGAGCACTGTATAAGACAAAAATGCACACAGTTCAGGTACATAGTGAAACAGAGTTTTCCCATTGACATTTCACCAGTTTTGAGCACATGGACAAAAAAAAAATCTCTTATTGACTACACAAGCACATGAAACTTGGACAGAAATAAGTACCTAGCTCAAATGGTGTGCTTGTTAGTAAATATGTTTTCAAGTGTTTTGTAGGTTATGCATTGCTTCTTCCGGAGTAGCATTGGTAGGTAAGAATAACCAGTCACATGGTCATTATGGATGATTCCAGTGATGAACTGACGCTGGAAGGCATCAAGCAGTTCTTCGTGGCTGTGGAGAGAGAGGAGTGGAAATTTGACACGCTGTGCGACCTGTATGACACACTCACCATCACACAAGCTGTCATTTTCTGCAACACCAAGAGGAAGGTCAGTCCCAAATGTGACAAATGTGGGCTTGTCTTACGATGGTTTTGTTTTGTTTAGTTTTGTTTCTGCTGCCCCATTTTGAGTGTCTCAATGGCTGAATTACTCCACACTAGTTCTGGCTCCTGCCTCATTCAGACTTGTTTCTTGGTCCCAGTGCTAGCAGTCCATTTAACTGTTTTAAGGCTGGCCTGCTTTCCCTCTTAAAGATTTATATTTCCCTGTTCCAGATCATAACTCCTGGAAACTGGAATTTGATGAACAAATCCAAACGTTGACTTTTTTCCCTTTTAGAACAAACAACAACAGCAAAAAAAAGTGGAGGGGGGGGGGGGCATGGAAACTAGTTTTTTCATTTTGCTTGTTGAAAGTACAAAGTAAAGTATTGGTGATATATCCCAGCTACAATAGTGTTCCGAAATGCTGGTAATTATGTCTGCTAGATGATACTTTCTGTGTGAGCCTTCTGTTAAAAGTTTTCAACTAACCTCAAGCAGTGGGGAGTGACAGACTTTCAGATGATAGACAAATTTCCACCTGGCTCCTGAATTTTGACACCAGAAGACTTGTGATTATACCAAAGGAAGCTTTCAATATCAGCATGTTAGGAGTGTCATATTTATGATGTGAGTGTCTGGATCACTCCTCTGTGTATTTTTAAGAGTTAAGGTGGTTACTGTCAGTACAGTATAGCAAAATGATAAGGGAACTTCAATTTTCTTTTCTTTTTTTTCATTTTGTTGTTGCAAGAGATAGGAAGTCTTTATCATCAGACCTTAGACTTTTCTTGTGAAATGCAAATGTAGTGTTCCTTGTGAAATGCAAATGTAGTGCATCGGGGTTTTCATTCTTTTGTACGACAGGTGGACTGGCTGACAGAAAAGATGAGGGAAGCCAACTTCACAGTGTCTTCAATGCATGGTGACATGCCGCAGAAAGAGCGAGAGGCCATCATGAAACAGTTCCGTGCTGGAGACAGGTTGGTGCGTTAAGTGTAGAATGGATTTTGCTCTTTTTGCAGAGTTTTTTAATTTCAATTTTTACTGTTTAGAACAGTGGAAATAAATTGACACCTGATCACTAAGTTATTTTAAATGAAAAGATTCCTAACTATCAGAGATTTATTCTCAAAAGTGTGAAGCAAACTGGATGACCATTTTAAACAAATCAGTAAAAAAAAAAAAAGCTCGGATGTCTTAAATCGCTCCAGATTTTATGTAAAAGTATAGCTGTGGATGCAGCATGATATATATGTGTCTGTCTGTGAGTTGCTGATGTTTTTGACCGACTGTAGTGGTCACTCATCTTCACAACTTGTCCAAGCTCATTTCATTTGGGTCACAGGAGTCTTTGTCACCCTAGTTTGATCACAGTCATGTTGGTAACCTTTACACTGATGTTTGAGTTGTCATTGTCGATTTTTCAGAGCAAGCTGAATTATCCACAGTTGCACTGAATCTATCATTATTGTCACTTGTTGATAAGTCATATTTAATATAAGGTGAAAAAAAAGTTTTGCTTTGCTTTTTTTCTTTTAACTTGTTCTGAATGCAATGCAAATAGTCGTTCTCAGGATTTAAGCTGCGTAATTCAAATGCTGCATCTTAATGCTGAACTCATTTTTAAATAACCAGTATAGTAACTGAATGTAGACTGACCTTGCGATGGACAGAACAGGGTAGATTGGTTGTTGGCATGGTGAATAGGTGGAGAAGGATGGGTTTTAAATGAAAAGGTTAACTGTTTTACTGATGTTCAGAAAACAAATTTAGAAATTAAGAAATAATAGCTGAAAGAAACAAAGATTGGGGAAAAAGGCTTTGGTTTGTTACAGATCCACTAATAATTGTGAATTTAATGTTTGAGGGTTGCATTAAGCTTATTTATCTTTTAAACAAAGAAGTATAAGAGAGAGAGAGAGAGAGTGTGTGTGTGTGTGTGGTGGAGAGAGAGAGAGAGAGAGAGAGAGAGAGAGAGAGAGAGGAAAGGAGGGCAGTGTGATTATTTTAAGACAGCAGAAAGATTTTGGAATCCCTGTACCCAACAGGATTACTAATTTTAGGTTCCCTCATGTTGACAGCTGTGTGTTTGTGACAGCTGGCTGTGATGATATATTTTTTGGGTCTGAATATGTCTGATGACTGACAGAACCTCGAAACTGAGCCAGTTGTGTCAAACACTTGTATGGGAGTTGTCTGCTTGCATGTGTGCATGTGAATGACAAACTCAGTGTGCATGCATATGTGTGTGTGTGTGTGTGTGTGTGTGTGTGTGTGTGTGGTGTGTTTACATATGTTGCAAGTAAGAAAACTTTTCTTTCACATACTTAAGACCTGTCCGTAAGCACAGACTTTCAAGCTGTGATAGTGTTCAAGTGGCTATAAAGACCTATATCATTTTAGACTTCCTCGTCACTGTGCAGGATACATTATTGATCAACCAGATGTCACCAGGTCATGGCGAGAGAACGACCTGTATTTGAAGCAGGATGACATGTTCACAGCTTGTTCCGACTAAAGTAGATGCTGGTGGAAGGGGATCTGTAAAGCCAGAAACTGTTGTCCTCATTTCAGATATATGTAGGTGATTTTCTATGCTATAGAGGTTGATTATTAATTGAGGACAAAGTCAGAAGTGTGAATATGATAGGGACGATATGTTGAGAAGAGCTGATATGAGGAACTAAAAGTACTAACCTAAAGCCTTACTGCCATTTCAGCCGAGTGCTGATCACGACAGATGTTTGGGCGCGTGGCATTGACGTCCAGCAGGTCTCACTGGTCATCAACTATGATCTGCCCAACAATCGTGAATTGTACATTCACAGGTGAGTCCTGTTTTACCAATCTTGAATGGCTTATGATGAGTGTAGAATTTTTTTGTTGTTGTTGTTGAGATAAGGGTTCATTTAAGAAAAAAGGCTTTTTTTTGTGGGTTTTTTTTTTGCCATGTCACAAAGGATGAAAGTTGTGTGGTGTGTGTGTGTGTGTGTGTGTGTGTGTGTGTGTGTGTGTGTGTGTGTGAAAAGCTGATATTTTCATAAACTGGCGAGTATTAGGTGTTCCTTAACTTGCAGACATAACTATTTTTCTATGCCCTTCTTGCCCTTTCCCTTCCCCTTCCACCCCACCCCCCAACACACACATGTATACAGTACCCTATGATAAGTTTTAATTTCCTTAAGTGTTTATTAAATCTTTTCATAAGACATATTTTGTACTTTTAATTAAAGAGCAAGGGCATGAGGAAGACACTTAGCAGCGTGCACACACACACACACACACACACAACACAATGATATAAAGTTTTTCTTTAATTTCTTTGAGTGTTTGTAAAATCTGTTCATATGATCGAGCAAGAGTGTGAGAGACAGGTTCTGTGGTGTGTGTGTGTGTGTGTGTGTGTGTGTGTGTGTGTTTGTCTGTGTGTGAGAGAGAGCGAGAGAGAGAGAGAGAGAGAATGTTTGCAGTTCTTGACAAATGCATGACTTTTTGTCCCCCAAACAGAATTGGTCGATCAGGTCGTTTCGGCAGGAAGGGTGTAGCCATCAACTTTGTGAAGAACGATGACATCAGGATTCTGCGCGACATTGAACAGTACTATTCTACGCAGATTGATGAAATGCCCATGAATGGTAGTGATGACTGGCTTGTGTGAAGTGATGATGTGAGGAAAGGAAGGAATAGAAGACATGTAGAATGGCAGAAGTCATGCTCTTCTTGGTCTGTTTACCTGCTCAGTCAGTCATACAAGCATGTCGGCTGATAAGCAGAATGCCAACATTGATAATATAGTTTTTTCGTATCATTTATGTGAAAGGGTCAGCTAGTAATGTATTGCTGGCAGTCTCAAGAAAAGCTGAGAGGCAACATATCGGTACTCATATTCACATTGTGGAAAAGGAAAGGGAGGTCCGAGTGCAACGACTTGTACTGTAAACTGTAACGTACAAACGAGGTGCTTTCTGTGGCTGTGGTGAGAAAGAAAAAAAAAAGCTGCCCAGTTTTGAAAATGAATGGAAATGTCAGGTATCTAGATCTTTCTGATCTCAAACCTTTTTATAACCCTCCCATTACTTCCTCATGTTACACTTATCACCCTAACTATACACTGTCACCTCCTCCCATGGACTATCTGCTTATCTGAGCTGACTGTTACTTTGTAATTCCATTGTGAAAATCAGTGGAACTGTGTCTGTTTGTCTTTGTTTCAGATTTTATCCTCAGCCTATTTGTATGTTATTTCAGGGTTGCAGAGTTTGGCTAGACTGACTTGGTTACTTGCTTAGATGTACTCATTGGGTGTTTGTGTATGCTCTGTCATGGCTGTGTTAGTCTGTGAAAGTGTGAGTGCCCATGTGTATGGATGGTGTGCTGTTTGTAAAGTAAACATGATATATAGTTTTGTGTGTGTCTGGTATCATCCATTCTTTTCATGAAGTATGACAAATTCTTTTCATGAAGTAGTTGTTTTAGCATGTACTAGCAGGTGACAACTGTAAAACTAATGTTTTTTTTACCCTTGATTCTGTTTCAGTGGCTGATCTGATCTAGTTGAACACAACTTGTCAGCAGCAAAGTTCACCAGCAGGAAAAAACCAGACACACAGTTCCGACTATGTACAAACACCCTGTATTACAACTGCAGTGTCCTCGACCTGGAAGCTAATAGTGTGTCATGTGGACTGCCGAACTGTTTTGGACATGCTTCTGTTTTGGCATGCTTCTGTTTTTGAGGTGGCGAGTCCTGCACTGGAAAGACCATCTTCTGAACAGTTCATTGTGCTGTTTTATTTAAGTGTATATATCATCATCTTAGTTGTTGTGTTTTAGCTTTTAATTTTTTTCTTTTTTTTCTCTCCTTTTTTTTTTTTTTTTTTTTTTTTGAAACAAAATTATTGCTGGATTTGAATTATGCTCATTTGAACTCATTGAACATCTTGGTTGGAGCGTTTATGGATGTTAAAAGTTAGAGAACGAGGGTCTGTTCAACTTTGAAATTTTACTGTAAGACGTGTCCAATTTGAAATCTTTATTCACTTGATATAAACTGTAGAGGCTTCTGAATTAATTTCTTCACCTGCAGCAATAACATGCAATTACTGTGTAAGGTATAAGTAAAATATTGTTAAAAGGGCAAGTTAAGTGCTAGTTTAGGTAGAAGATGTCATGAAAGAGACCAGGAGAATGAAAGAGGAGTGCATTAGGAGCTCCACTTTTGCGTTCGGAGCTCCAGATTTATGGGTATTTTTGCATTTGGAGTGCTTTCTCACAAGAAGTTGAAAAAGGCCACTGATCTTTCTCTTCTTTTTCAATTTTCATCGTTCTACCTTCTGGCCATTTCTGAGTGCTCTGAGACCTCATCTTCACTTATGAAGGGCAAGTCTATGTTTTGACTTCCAAACGTCTGGAAACAGCTTATGATGATTACTAGGAGCTTTTCTGGATGTACAGTTAGATAATCCCGGAACCCTAATTTCCTTGAATGGCTGCCAAATTGGTAACTTCTGAAGTGAGTAATTTTCTTTTCGAAGAACCTTCAGACATTTGCTTTTATATCGAAAGATATGAAATCTATTGAAAATTCTTTTTGGATTATTAGCTGAAATCATCCAGCAACGAAAATATCCCTTTTCGTGGTGTTGAATCATACATGACTCCGTTTGTAACCAGTTATAGGTGTATGTTATCAGAGAAAGCAGTTTGATAAGGATGGAGTGAAAGGGTGGAGACTTCAGTGGATGGTATGATTGAAAATGTGTCAAAGTAGTTGGGATTTCCTTGGAAGTAGCATGAGGCTGTGCTTTGAGGAGAGTTCAGGCAGCAATATGTGGTGAATTTTTTTTCCTTTTTTTTTTCATTTTAAAATGGCCAGATTTGGAAGTAGTTCTGTACAAGTTCCATGTCGATGGTTAATTGTTCATCATGATTGTTTGTTATTCAGTGTGGAATAAAAGTTTTGACTAATAATGAGTGGAGTGTGGATGTGTTATACTTTGCCCCTGTGGGGGGTGGGGTTGGCGAGGGGGGGGGGGGGGGGTGGTGATTTGCAAGAAATATTTCTCTTCTGATGAAAAGTCTTTAATTACTTGAGGTGGTTTTCAGTTGGAACTTGTCTGTGTTGATCCATGGGTTCCCAGCCATGTGGGCATTCGAGGCAACGAGGTGGTTGATCAACTTGCCAAGAGTGCCACAAAGGAAAAGTTGAGCAGATCGTCTATCCCACACACTGATCTGAAACCCAAAACACAGGTTTATGTCAAAGACCTCTGGCAAGAGAAAAGGAACTCGCAGACAGATAACAAATTGTACAAAACCCGTCCAAAGCTGAAAGAGTTTTTACCATTTTCCCAAGGTGGCTGTAAAGAGGAAACAGTCTTATGCCGTTTGCGTACAGGCCACTCGTTTTACACCCATTCTTATCTTCTAAAAGGTGAAGAAGCCCTGTGGTGCTTCCATGTCATGTTCACTCACAATAAAAAATATTCTTTTAGAATGTTGGGACTTGCAGGATGTGAGACATAAACACTTTACAGCAGACTCAATGAAAATCTTGTTTAGAGATGCCCCACCTGATGTGATCTTTAAATTTCTGAAAGAATTAACATTTTTCATCTGATCTAAGATTTTATGCAAGAAAGGGTTTTAACAAAGTTTCTGGTGCGTTTTTAGAGGTGTATTTTAAAGAGATGTGTAGATGGTGTTTTTTGTTTTGTTTGTGTTTTTGATGACATGTGAGTTGACTTCAACGTGGTGACAGCCCTGATATGGCCATTTGCGGTCGGCTGGGCTATAAGCAACATTACCTTACCTTACCAAATACTAAAATCGCACATGCATGCCACCTCCATCTTCTGGCTCCATGTTACATGCACATTGTGCTACACAAACAAAAGGGAGACAATTGGCTTTGGTGCCCAGAGTGCAGGAGTGACCACACAGTTCTGTACCTTGAATTGCATATGCGTAAATTCAACAAGTTTGTCTATTCACCTCAAAAATGCTTACCACTTGCGTATTGACATATGGCCCTTCACATTCGGCGTGGCTATAAACAACACGAACTGAATTAAATCATATACATGGGCACACACACACAACACACGCAAGCACACACACACACGTGCACATGCTGGTACATGCACGCACACACACAAAACACACCCACAAACACACCACATCTTACTCGCTTTTCAAATGGAATCTATGACTAAACGAGTGAGCTAGTTCATTCAAAAACAAACAAACAAAACGACTTCACTGTGCATTCATTCATGGAGAAATTTAGAATGTCTTCAAGCACTTAAGGTCTTTTCAAAGCAAATTGAAATAAACAGCTTTTATTCTGATTCAGTCATGATAAGCGGTAACCTTTTTGAAAAATTATGGTTCAAGTCAGTCTGTATGATCAAACTTGCATTTTCTCAAAGATGTGTATGCATACATGGACGAACATGTATTTACACCCTTATACTAATTTCCACCTTATGAATGAATTGATTTCCATCAGATGTGTTCGGTATGATATCAGTAATCAGTTCCTAGATGCAATAATATGCCAGCCAACTGTTACTGAAAAGCTTTTCTTGAACAGGAAAAGCTGTATTGAATTTGACTTTCTTTGTTGAAACTGCTGGCATATGATATGTTTGTCCTCATCAGTCAATACTTAACCTCATGACTGCTGTGATTCATTATTTCTTGTCAACGGCATGTGATACGTTTGTCCTCATCAGTCAATACTTAACCTCATGACTGCTGTGATTCATTATTTCTTGTCAAAACCGCTACTGATTAAGCTAAAATCAGGGTAAAAGAAAAGTGCCCGCAGATTGATGATGGGGAAAAAAGGAAGCATGCTCATTCAGACTAAGGCATTATATTATCATTTTGTTACTTCTCTAATCATAAATTAATGTATGTCTACATCTCTTTACACATAAACCATCTTGTGCTCTCTGTTTGGCAAGTGGGGAAACCAGAAAATGAAGAAAGAAAGTTTTGATGAAGTCTGTCAGTTTTGAGGCCCCAATGTGTGTGTGGTGTGTGTGTGTGTGTGTGTGTGTGTGTGTGTGCTGCCTCAGCAGTGACAGTTTACTGTGAACAATCAATAGTATATACTACTGAGGCAACCCACCAGAAGAGACAGACGCTGCACTGCTGCTATCACTTTGATGGTGTTCAGTGTGTCCATTCTGATCTTACATGTACAGGACATCACCTTCTATGCCCCCCTAGTGCTGACAATAACAATCGTTGCAGAGCCAGTATAAATGAGCGTCCTTCACTGGATGGATCCGCCACATACCAGTCATATAAACTTGCAGACGAAGAGGACCGTGTTACAGACTCTCTCTCTCTCTCTCTCTCTCTCTCTCTCTCTCCCTCTCTTTCTCACTCACACACACATACACGCACACAGAGGCTTGCGAGTGCGCATAACACACACCACACGCACACACCACACACACACACACACACACACACACATATATATAAACAGACATACAAAACACAAACATACATATGTGCAGACGTAAAAACATGAACAGACATACATATAGGTCTTGTCTTCGAAAAACAATCTGCAACAAAGACAATTGTGACCATTAAACAACAACCAGAACAATTAATGACACTGTAGTTTAACTATTGATATCTCAAAGGCTGATAAGATCATTCTGTGGTGTGAGCCTCAGGCAGTTCCCTTGATTTCACGGTCCCAAAGATTGAAAAGCAGAAAAAATAATAGCAACAAAGCATCTAAATGTAACAA
>CM065717.1:28132200-28144700 GCA_033310375.1 Conus canariensis
TCCGTTTGAAATCCTCTTCAGTTCAACTTTGAAGTCCATGTTGAAAAAGATAGTCCGTACTCAGCCATAGGCGTGGCATCGTTATTTGCCTGCACTGTTGTTGGCATGTAGGGAGTTGCCCTCTGAGAGTACAGGTTTCTCTCCCTTTCAGTTGCTGCGGTTCGTGGTCCTATTGCTTTGTTACTGCAGTTTTTTTAAAAATATTGTTTTGATGTATGATTTCTGGGTTTTTGCATTCTGCTGTTTGTTTACTTCTTCTTCAAAAAACAATTCGGCCATTGTTTGTTTGTTTGTTTTTTTTTTTTGGAGGGTGAGTATTGTGACGTCAACGTAAAACTTAAATATTATGACGTCAGCGTAAAACGACGTAATAGCATGACGTAAAAAAAAACGGGAGCGAGTGTGTGTGTGTGAGAGAGAGAGAGAGAGAACAACAACAACAACAAAACCGGTGAGGCCTGAGTACGGATTGTATTTGTTTTTTGTTCGTCGCTGTCTCCGTTAAGTGACGTGGAGAGGCTGACCGTCAGGCCGGTAGTGCGTCGTAGTTTGCTATAGGCCAACCATGTGGATCTTCAATTCAGCTATGTTCGTCGACGTAGGTTCGACGTAGTTTACTGTACCTTGTGGATCTTCAGTTCAGCTGTGTTCGTCGGTAGTTCGACGTGGTTTACTGTGCTCTGTGGATCTTCGGTTCAGCTGTGTTCGTCGGTGGTTCGTCGTGGTTTGCTGTGCCCTGTGGAATTTCGGCTCAACTGTGTTCGTGGGTGGTTCAACGTGTTTTACTGTACCCTGTGGATCTTCGGTTGAGCTGTGTTCGGGGCCGGCTCTGCTTGCCGAGTGGGTACCCTGGATGGTGCTATAGACTGTAACTTGGGCTCGGTGCAGCTTTGCTGAGATTGTGATGAATTATAACAATATGATATGTGATATGATATATTGATATCTGACGGTTAAAGCTCCCAGTAAATTGATATTTGACGTTTAAAGCTCCCTGTGTATTGATAATTAATGTAAAATATTGATCTGCACGCTGTGTGGTGGTGTGTACTGATTTTGTGCCTATCAGTTTATATTAATGATTTATGGTGATACGTGTTTGTAATGTTTTGATTGTTCAGGCAGCATATAAAGAAAGAAAGTGAACTTGTGTGTTGCCTGGCTATCCGTGTTTGTGTGGTGTGGGTGTGCGTAGGGGATAATCGTTACAGGCATCCAAACTTGAAAGTGAGAGTCAGACAGTCATACACACAGCACCACACCATCCGTAACATATAAAAAAAACAAATACAATTTAGTAAAGGTAGCAACAACCGGGTGGAGAGAGAGAGAGAGAGAGAGAGAGAGAGAGAGAGAGAGAGAGAGAGAGAGAGAGAGAGAGATCAAAACAGGAAATCATTGGCATAGAATTTCTAGACGGCGGAGCGACAATTTACGCCAGACCTCCCCCACCTACCTCCACCTTACCTCTCCGCGCGTATCCCCCCTCCCCTATCAGCATCATCCACACGGCCAAAGAAGGCAAACGTGCAAAGACCTGCAAAAAGCTTTCTGAAAGGAACCGACAAAGAAAGAGTCACAGGGAGTGACAGGAAAGGGGAAATTACTGGCACAGAACTTCCAAGCGGGGCTGCAATTGATACTGAGAGACCCTTCCCAGTATGCCCATGGGGGACAGACACCCACACAGTGATATTCATATCAAAGGCACGCACGCATACAAGCATCAAGCACGCTCGCACCAAGCACATACGCACGCACGCACGCACATACAAATACAAGCACGCACACACGCGTGCGCGTATGCGCACACACAGACACACCGACACACCGACACACACACACACACACACACACACACACACATACACACACACACACACACACACACACACACAAATCATAATAAAATTAAATGAGGTAAGATCAGTCAGGGCTTTGGGAAACGCACACCCTCACTCTCTCTAGAATCCCGTTCCTGAAAAAAAAAAAAAAAAAAAAAAAAATCAAGAGCTACTGACGAAAAAAAAAAAAAAAGAAAAGAAAAGAAGTTGCTAAAATTCCGAGCTCTTCACCTACCAATCAGGGGCAGCTACTCTGATTTGCCAGGATCCAAAAAGTTGTTTTCCCAAAATAGCCCCTAAATTAGAAGAAGAAGAAGAAGAACAAGAAGAAAAAAGCGCTATTCCAGTGATGACCTAATTTGATGGAAAGCTTTTCTTGGGTGATTTCATTTTACCAAAACATAAATCTCTGCCTGATCCCTGAAACGTCTTTCAGATTTTTCAGTCCGGGCATTGACCTCCCCCCTCCATCCCCCCTCGCCCCTCTCGTGCACACGCATACACATTCGCACTCACGGCACAACTGCGTGCGAATGCGCAGACAGCAGCGGACGTCAACACGCACATATTCTCTGATCATATGTTTGCAAGTTAATGTATGCCTATCATTACGAGGGTGTTTTCAGATGATTTGAAGATGCCTTTGTTTTTGCATCACAATCCAATTGAACAAGAAAACACATTATGTCATTTAAGAACAATATAATTATGATGTAACTGATGTTAAAAGTGTATGATTTTGTTCGCTGGATATTAAAAAAAAAAATACTTCCAGCACTTTTTCTAACATCACGTTTGTACATTACCTTAAAAATGGCCCATACCTGACATCTTCAAAGGTAGATTTCCAAACGGAAAATATACGTATTGCTGGAGAAATCGGCTGCCCAGGCTCTTGCCAACTTGCATGCTGTTGACACTGCTTGCAATTCACCATCAACAAGTTTTTCGGTGGACAAATCGTTCATTTTTCTTCAGAAACTTCCAAAACAGCGAAAGGAAAGCTTGAAAACATTAAAATAAAAATGTGATGAGAACTTAGCTGCTTCTGTTCAGGTAGTCACAGATGCAAAGCCAAGACGTAGCCTTGCAGAGACAGCTGAACATACTGGGGTACATTCGTCATCTGTTTTTAGAATCTGGATACGGAAAGCATGCGCATGCGTTGAGGGATCGTACATATTTTGACGCCTCAGAACAACAGGAATAGAATGCTCTCCGCAAAATTTTCCTTGAATGGTTCAAAACTTACGATCAAGACACTTTGATGAGACAGGCACGGTGATAACACATGGTGTACCATTATGAAGTCCACCAACAGGCCCCAGATAAGGCTTAGGTACTAAAAGGCGGGCGTTCTCGAACCGCAAGATGACGTCACTCTCTGAAGAAAGCTTTGTACACTGTTTTTCGTTTGTTTTGTTTTGTTTTGTTTTTCCAAAGGCATCCTTTTACAGAAACCAATGTAAGGCAAGGGAGACCAATGATGTCAAGCACTACAGAGACCCTGTGCATTCTGAGGCAGAGAGACGAGAGACCTGGCACTGGGGAAGGGTGAATTAAAATCGTTCTCTGGCACTATAACACCTTATACAGGAGAGCGTTGAAACTTTGCCACAACTTTCTTATATCCCCTGATTTAGTTCTATGCGGCTTTTTCTTATTTCCTCATCTGAAGAAATGCCTTGATGGAAAACTTGCAACACTCACTCAGCGCTCTGAGCGTTTTTAACGATGTCTGTCACATATCCCCAAAACGACAACAGAACAGAATTTCTGCTGTGGATTAGACAACTAAAGAAGTGTGTGGCGGCAGACGGGAAATATTGTGAACAGCTCCACTGGGAACATAATGTCAAAATATTTTCATTTCATCTGAAAAGACACTTGAACTGCTTGCTGTCAATACCTCTACTGCTGCTACTATACGTAAGCATACAAAACCTGTCACTTAGCATCGTTTCTCAGTTTCTGGATGTGGTTGTGATCTTCTATGAGTGACTTATTTTCTGTATACAATTTCTTCATTTTCCTGCCGTTTCTTATGTTTCTTCGAGTTCTCCTTGCTCTTATTTTTCTTCATCATCATCATCATCATCATCATCATCATCATCATCATCATCATCTTCTTCTTCTTCTTCTTCTTCCCTTTAGTCCCTTCACCTCAGAAGGGTCCGAATTCAACCGATTAAAGCCTTCGCTTGTGGGGGCACAAGGTCATCGAATCACTCATAGAACTTGTTTTTCCGGCTTGTAAACCCTCCCTGTCCACCCAGCAGTTGATGAGTACCTGATTCAGACCAGGGAAGGTTAAGGCGGCAGAAGAAGAGGGAGGGTTCATCCTCTATCTGTCCATGCTCCTGACAATGTGAACCTCTGACAGTTTACTGCTCCTGCGGCCGTCAGATTATGGGATTCCCCGGGTGGCTCAGTGAAAGAGCACTGAGTCTGCTGGCAAATGTTGCCAATGTGAATTCCCCTGGGCCCAGTATAAAAAAAATGCCATCTTTCGACCCCCATCTTGAGCTGTAGCAAGAGGTGAACTCCGAGATCTCGTCCTGCCAACGGAAGAGAGTTAACAGAATTGCACGAATCGCGCAGCTCGACATCTACCATGATATTTATAAATAAAAGATGAAAAAGAAAGACGAAGTATAAATAGTCTATCATGTCATTCAGCTTCCTTCCGTTCAAGTCCTCTTCATATGCACGATATGAACGAGACACATTTTGCCTTGAAGGGCTCTAGACCAGAAAGAAAAATCTTTTACAAATTATTTTCAGCCATTATTCTTGTCCCCACGCGATAAAAATGGTAATGCCCTCTGACTGGCAGAAGAACCCTTTGTGTTCTCGTTTGACATTGTATTAGTGGTGTCAGTGTCGCGTTAGATGGGTAAAGTCATGTTGCTTACAGCCCAGCCGACTGCAAGGGCCTTATCAGGGCTGACACTGCGTTGAAGTCAACTCACAAGCCATTAGGAAGAAACGTCATTCACACAACCAAAAATACACGTAAAAACACACCGGAAATTTCGTTAAAAGTCTGTCGTCCGTAAAATCTTAGATCAGATGAAAAATATTGATCTTCTTTCGTGCTAGACCCTTGTTAGATAAATCCCTTTATACACTGTTCGGATTGTTGTGTCTGTCTGCCGCATCACATCGGATGCGTGTGGATTTTACTCTAATCCTGAGATGCTTCCTGCCTTGTTCTGCTTGGACTCTTAGGCAGAGATAAAACATTTCAGGATGGCCTCTACAGCTCATTTAGCAGTGCCATTCATCATCAGTTTGAACTTTCTTTCATGTGCCTTTTATGTGGGGTGTCTTTTTACCGGGGGAATGTTGTCCTTGATATCTACGTGGAGGAAGTGAAACTGAAAAGAATGAACGATGCCTCCGGCGCGGCCGACATCATATGACTTGTAGAGTCTAAGTGTTAAACGACTCACTGGTGGAACATTCTGAAAAAGGAGCACTCGCTCTATTTCTCCAGAGATTTCCCCCATTGCATCGATAGCCATGATGTGCGTGGTAAGTCGATCAGATAATTGAAATAGGGAAATTTCTGTTTTCAGTGTTGGTGCGCTGTGCGAACATTTTCCCTAGTGGGCGCAGGAGTTTCGCCGAGGAAAGCGCCAAATGTCACGTGATCTGTTGATAAGTTTGTCATGTCTTGTCGGAGCAACCAATCCCTATCCGAGTTGAGAATGTTGAGAAATGAAAGATACTGCGCTGTGCTTGGTTTAGTGATCTTATCTTTCAGCAGAGTCTGATCAAGGCACTAACATGCGTGTGTAATCGTATGCCCTTGTCATTGATACGTGGTGTACTGTCCCGACCAATCGGACTTTAATCTTGCCGATCGTGTGGTTGTGTGTGCCTGCCTCCCGGTCTGTTTGTTTTTGCTTGCCTGTGTGAATGAAGCAAAATGCGATGCTATGATGGCGACACAGCAACATCGAAACGCACCAGGCCATCAGGGATTTAACAGGTGAAATTCGATGGTTTTTTGTGTGTTGTTTGAGTCAGTCATGACAAACTTCACAGAATTAAGCGAATCGCGTACAATGCAACACACGCCGCCATGTGACATTGACACCATCATCTCTCTCTCTCTCTCTCTCTCTCTCTCTCTCTCTCTCTCTCTCTCTCTCTCTCCCGCCGCTTATATTTATGTTGACACGAAAAGGAGATTTCTGTGCAGAGACAATTCCCTTGTTGCCATGAGTTTCTTACATGTATCAAACGGATACTCCATACCTTGTTTTAGCGTCTCATCAGATAGACCAGTAGTCTGAACACAACTGGTGAAGGTCTTGTGGAAAAAGAACAAACAAACAAACAACAAACAAAAAAAAACCCCGACATATAGGAGACTTGAAGCGCAGATTTTGAATACCGTAGCTTCCTAAGACATTGTGTCATCCCAAAGGCGCTTGTCAACGAAGATCCGCAGTTGGGATCATCATGGCATGTCTGTCTGTCTGTCTGCCTGCCTTTGTGGTCCATTCACCCCTCTTCGTCTGGCCAGTCTTTGTAGTTTCTCTTGTCACAGTGTCTAACACATCAGCTTATTTCCATGTCATGTGGCGATCAGGCAGTGACAGTGTGGCATTGTCCAGAGTGAACATTAGTTTATCCATTCTGCACTCTGCGTTTGTATATGGTTCCTAAGATACTTAGAACAAAAAATGATGGACAACTTTTTGAATTTTAGTAAAACAAAGTTTAGTTTCCATGATCTTTTTCGATTTTTTTTTTCATTGGAAGGAAATGCATAAAATAGAACGGCTGGTGCCCTCAGTGTTTGATGTGCCGTAAGGATTTCAATGGTTTAAGTGTTGTGTAATGAAACAATATGTTTATTTTGTAGGTCATTATGTTTTTGTTTATCTTTTAGGGCATTGTGATTTTAGTTTGTTGCATGGTGCCAGATCTGTGGGAGCCCTTTCTGGTTGGCGGTGTTGAAACAAATCTTAGTAACTGAAACTTGGAACAAATCTCAAAGGTCGTTGAATGACGTTTCATCCATTCATATTTCTGAAATTATTTGTTTAACTCGTTGATCGAGGAAAACGTTTTGAGACTTGTCATTTTAGACCATTTCTGTCGATGGGTTTAGCTACCTTTTAGTGAACATGGAAGTAATAAGAATGACACTGAAAGAATAAAAAAAGATAAACAAGAGTGGCAGTTTGCTTACTTGGACTCCCCTGCCATGAAGTGTTCTGAAGACCGCCAATCTCAAACAGGATGGCGATGGCAAAGAGTCTGGAGCCACATTGTGCTGCCTTTGGTTCTTTGATGAAACTCACTCACTCTGTGCTAATTAAAACGACTTCTTTCCGTTTAGGAAGGAATACGACAAGGACATTATACACAGGCAATGAAAGTGGATCTTGTGTCAAAGGGGGAGAGTGGAGAACGGGGAGAGGGTATGTGAAGGAAGGGTGTCTGTAACATATGTTCAGTTTTATTCAAAAATGAAAATGGCATGGCATGCATCACTTATCACCTATCACTTATCCTAGAGTCTTGAAGACCGTTGGAGCGCCCCAGAAGACTTGGGTGCCCATTCTTGCAGTGGGCAAGTTACGGGTCAAATCAAAGTCACCTTCCAATCAGTCAGCCGTTCACTATTTACTGTTCAGCTTGTTTCAAATGTTCGCTATCATCTCTTGTTTACGTCCCATATTCCATATCATTCATCTCATGCTCCCAATTTTGATTTCCCTGTTCTTAATTAATTTGGACCCAGCCACAACAACACAAGTCATTAATTGTATTTTGTATTGTTTGCTGTGGTAGCGGTAACTGCTGTTCAATTGAATGCTTTCATGTAGTCTCTCTACTCGATTTACCATGAATGATAAACTCATGTTTTGCTCTATGTGGCGATATATGTTTGTATGTGGCCAACATTTGTTCTGTATCTTGTAAAATGTTCATGTTCATCTCCTTACTCAGTAGAAAATGCCAGAGATGGTCTCACCCCGATAGAAGATGAGTTTTGTCACAAAATATTGCATGCAACATGATTTAACATCTATCATTGATGTCTAAATGCAAGAATGAGTGAGTATGATTTCTATCAATTTGCTAATCTGTAATATTGGAAATACTACTGAAAATGTTAATCGTAGATCTATGGCCCGTACTCTTCAGTCACGTCTTCTAGCAAGGAATCACTGGAAAGGCCCTCTCAATATTTGTTGTTCTGCAAAGATTGTGCTAGCACTAGTCATTGCCAAGAAAAGCTGAAGATAAAAATGTATCTTGAACACATGCAGGCACACTCACACGCACACGCACTCACAACCCTACATTGCACACACACACACACACACACACACACACACACACACACACACACATTGCACACACACATTGCACACACACACACACACACACACACACACACACACACACACACACACACACACACACACGCACAAACGCACGCACAAACGCACGCACATAAACACGCATGCGCACACATGCACGCATGCACACATCCAGACACACACACATCCAGACACACACACACACACACACACACACACACACACACACACACACACACACACACACACACACACATTATCATATTAAATGATAAATCTAGTGAAAATGATCTCAGTTATTTAGAACAATACATCCATTCTAAAGATATTCGTGTTCCATTTAGTCTGAAACCCATGACCGTTGTAGATGTTAGTAAAACCTTGTCTACTTCAACCCAATCAAATACTCGTGATTTAGATGGTATCGAGACAAAAATACTTAAGTTGTCATGTCCTGTTATCACAGATACTTTGACATACTTATACAATTTATGCATAGATAAACAAACTTTTCCTCTAAAATTTAAGGAAGCTAAAGTTATTCCTCTGTATAAAACCGGGGATTCTTCAAACCCATCAAATTACAGACCGATATCCATTTTATCAGCCATAGCAAAACCGATCGAAAAACACATGCATAGGTCTCTGTATTCTTATTTTGCTGATAACAAACTTCTCCATGAAAGTCAGTCGGGCTTTCGAAAACACCATTCTTGCCACACACAGCTTATGGACAGTCTTCTTTGCAGCATAAACGAAAATAAATTTGCAGGTATTCTCTTCATAGACTTTGAAAAAGCATTTGATGTCATTAACCATTCTTTGTTGTGCCGTAAACTTGAACTTTACAAACTGACTCCAGAATTCATAAGTCTTATTTCATCTTTTTTATGTGACCGAAAACAATTAGTAGCTGTAGCTGACAAATTGTCAACATTTATGCCTGTCAAATATGGTGTTCCACAAGGCTCTGTGTTAGGACCTCTTTTGTTTACTATTTACGTTAATGATTTGCCTTGTTTTGTTAAATGTAAATGCGAAATGTTTGCAGATGATACATCTCTTCATGAAAACGACTCTGATGTCTATGAATTAACAATTAAGCTTCAAGCAGATATTGATAAACTTACTGAATGGACACAACTAAATCATATGTCCTTAAATGCTATTAAAACAAAGTGCATGTACGTGTCTACAAGACAAAAACGACAAAAAATGAAATCAAATTTTCAGCCTTTACTCATATGCAACAACAAAGTTGAGGAAGTCAGTTCACACAAAACACTAGGTGTCATTATTGACAAAGATTTATCTTGGACTGAACATATAACATTCTTAGCAAAACGCCTTTCAAAAAAAATATTTCAGTTGTCTCGGATAAAAAATTTTCTCGATGGCCACTCTCGAAAACTTTTTTTCTGTGCACATATTTTATCATTAATTGATTATGCATCAACCCTTTGGGACAACTGCAGTGAACATAATTTAAAATTAATTCATCGTCTGTACAAACGAGCTTTGAAATTAGTATTGTTAAAATCGAGCTCCCTAACTGATGAAGATTACAAACAACTCAAAATATTAACCTTCCCAAACAGACTCTTTTTCAATAAAGCCCTTTGTATGCATAACGTTATTAATGGAACAGCTCCCCAAAAGATTACAGAAACATTTAGAGTCAATTGCCATAGACATAATCATTTATTGTCCATTCCTAGACCACGCAACAATTTATACAAATCCAGTTTTGTATATTCAGGTGGAAATCTGTGGAATAAACTCACAAAACCCTTAAAAAATATAAAAAACAAAAACACATTTAAGAAAAAATTGAAAGATTATCTCATGAATTGTTAACCAGATATCATACTGAAAAAATGTCCATCCTGTGCAGAAAAGAAATACATTGGTAAAGATATACACTTCGTGAATGTAACCATAGGGGCGGCAATGAGCATTGATGCCTTTTACGTGAATGGGAGTGAGTGGGGAAAAGGGGAGGAGAGGGGAGGGGGTAAGACGGTATGTTTACTTTTCTTTTGATGAAAGGCATTGTACACGATTTGATTTTTGTTGTTGTTGTTGTTGTTGTTGTTTTTTTTTTTTTTTTTTTTTTTCATAGATGGCTTGATGTAAAAAAGCAGATATGCTGCTTATTCAATGTTTCCATCTATAAATAAAATTTTGACTTGACTTTGACTTGACTTCACACACACACACACACACACACACAACACACACACACACACACACACACACACACACACACACACTCAGTGGACAACCTAAAGAGGATAATTACAAAGAAGTACTTTTTTTTACACACGTGAGTCAAAATAGCTCAAAGAGAATGAGAAGAATGGTGGAATATTGCAAGAGTGTGGCGTCTTGCTGTGTTGTGGCTGCTGCCGTCTTTGATGTCTTTGCTTCCCCTCTTTGGTCTTCCGCCATCTCTGAGGTTCTCGTGTGCGTCAGGTTGTTTTGTACACACACACACACACACAAAACACACACACACACACACATTATATATACTTACTACTATATTATGAAGTATGTATGATGTGTGTGTGTGTGTGTGTGTGTATGTTGTGTGTGTGTGTGGAGTGTGGTGTTGTGTGTGTGTGTGTGTGTGTGTGTGTGTGTTGAGAGAGAGAGAGAGAGAGAGAGAGAGAGAGAGAGAGAGAGAGAGGACTCGTGACTCGTGACTCGTGACTTTAATGTGAGGCCATCAGCCTATTCACATGAGTACGCAACAAGAAAAAAACAATTTTATATAGTTAGAACAAAATTTACCATGACTGCAACAAAACATTCTTCCATGACAGTATGTACATGCAGAATTCTATCTTAATTATACCTAAATGCTTCTTAGTACGTTTTTCCTTATTAACATAATATAAGTATATATATATATATATATATATATATATATATTATTTTAAAACTCATGATATGAATGCTGTTGATACTAGCACGCAAAACACATGTTATCTATTCATTTTCCTCATCGTATGTTCGTATGTATACAGTGGAGACCTTACTACACCTGCGTCGTATAATTCTCCGGAAAGCCGTACTATTTTAAGCATCTTTTATTTACTACGTTTACGCATGCGCCAAATTATCACCCTCTACCGTGCAAAGGAAAGGAAAACCCCGAATCTTGGGTCTGTATATCAATAGCTGCCATGCTAACCTTTGACTCTCAGTGTGTGTTCTTCTGTTCGTGTGGTGTTGGACTTGTGTTGTTTATATTCGTTGGATTTAGCAGCCCCATGGATAAATTACTAAAGCCTTGCCGCTTTCCATGTATCAGGTTAGTACTTTCCTTCAATTATTTTCACTTTAATTGTAGTTTTCCCTATTTCTTCAGCCTGTGACCCTGTCGTATCCTGTCCCGTGGGTCTTGTTGAGAGAGAGAGAGAGAGAGAGAGAGAGAGAGAGAGAGAGAGAGAGAGAGAGAGAGAGAGAATACATTGTGCAAATGCGCAGTGAGTGGGTGAGGTCTCATACCATATTTGTATGAGTGTTTGTGTTTGTGTGTTGCCATATGTTTGTTCACACGTTATGTGAGCATCTACGAATGCATGACCTATTCTGAGAGGCGCAGCTTCATTTTTGTTCCAAACAAAGCAGGGGCTGTGATAGGTACCACAATTCCCCATGCCTCGCCTTTTTGCCTGCTCGCTGGTCTCTCAGTCTGTACCTCTCTCATGTACACAGACAGACTGACAGAAAAGCACAAACAAACACACAGACAGACAGTCAGATGGACAGACATACAGACACTCGCACGCACGCGCGCGCGCCACACACACACACACACACACACATGCGTGCGCGCGTGCGCGTGCGAATGTATGCACGAACGCACACACATATGCACGCACGCATACACACACATTTACAGATTGTTTTTTTTTTTCTTCTTCTTCTTCTTTTTATTTTTTTTATTTTTATAGATTTAACCCATCCGACGCTGCAGGATCCTTTCAGGGCTATCACACCGAGAAAAAACAATGCTGCCACCGAAACAAAACCCCAGACCGCTCCTACCCCTCCTACACACCAACGTATGCGCCAAACCGCTCCTACCCCTCCTACACACCAATGTATGTGCAGGGAATAAAAAAATCAAAGCCGAACTATTGACATCCTTCAGACACATAAAACAACATAGCGCCAAGGATGACAGATATTTTGCTTCGTTATTTTTTTACCACTCACACACACACACACACACACACACACACACACACACACACACACACAGACACACACAGATACACACACACACACACAC
>CM065717.1:28149700-28167200 GCA_033310375.1 Conus canariensis
AGTGGAAGAGGCAAGAGTGAGGAAACATTGGACGCGCCGCCATTAAGAATCCTGGCTCTCCCCCCCCCCTCCCTCCCCTCACCCTACCTCCATCCCTTCTCTCCTTGGGGAGGGGTCCGTCTGCCTTCTGCCTTTGATGCTTGTTATTTTTATCCATTCCATTTCCATCCCCTCCTCATACACCACATCCTTGCCCCCTCCCCCCTCCCCTACGTCCCCAGGCGCCCCTTCCCTCATCTGGTCTCCCTCTTCCCTTTCTATCCTGTCCACTCCTACATGTGCCCATCCATCATTACATGCGGAGAATACGAAAGGAAGGAGTGGGGTGGGCAGGGGAAAATGATGACAATATTAAAGGATGAACCGTTCAGACCGACCGTTGTGCAGAATGATTTATGGAACAAATATCTGTCAGCTGCGTCCACGTTACCTGTTTGCTCTGTGCACGCAACGTATTCATTTCTTCCGTTGAAGGTCCTTTAACTAGTAGCCGAAGATAACTTTTAGTGGAATAAAAAAAACAAACACTCTTCTTTGATTTTTGGCAAGAGATTCTAGCGTTCACTATCAGTGAATTTTTGTGTGTGTTTATGACTGTTTTTTTTTTTTTTTTTTAGCCTTTCAGATAAATTTTAAAAGCATTATTGCAGAAGATGTTAATCTGCTGCCTCTATTTGACTTCATTTTAGAGATTCACCGTCAATGTTAAACTGTCATTTTGGTATAGCTGGGAAGATGTATTTACATGTACTCATCTGTTTTGTTTGCATGTTTCAGTTATCAGTTGGTACCAACAGATCTTGCATTTTTCTTTGGTGACTGGAATCAAACAAAATTGAATGCATGAAATTATGTGGTCACATTTACACTTAATACTTGTTGCGTGTTTGCTTAAACATGTTTTAACATATTGTTTACCTCTGTTGTGCAGCCCTAAAGCACTCATGATAACATCTCGCATTTTCTAAAGAAATACCAAAAATGTAGTATTGAAAATACTTCCACATGGTTTTTGCTATTGCTCGTATTTGCCATGAAATTCACACACACACACACACACACACACACACACACACACACACACACACACACACACACACACACACACACCACACACAACACATACACAAACACACACACACACACGAACGCGCGCGCGCATGCAAAAATGAATGAATGCATAGGCTCATTCTGTTACACATACAAGTAAAAAATGATTATGAGAATTAGCTTATATCAAGTGAAACATTACGTGTGTTAAATCCATACACTTCTATATATGTAGCTCTGCTGTGATGCCCGTTCCGAACCAACACATGCAGGTTGCAACGTTCTAAGCCGACGTGCTGAAGGCAATAATTGTTTAGTCACAGAACATTCATGAATGACTACCCTGCCCCCCCCCCCTCCCACACACACACACACACACACACACACACACACACACACACACACACACACACACACACACACACACACACACACACAACACTTTGGAGGGTATTACGACATCTCTCCAATAACAGATTTGATAAAACGTGCCAACCCCAATAACTTTAACATCAATTCACCACAGGCTTTGATGTGCAGACAAAATCGAAACTGTGGTCGCCATGCAAACAGGGCCACAAAAATATTGAAGTTTTTTGTACGATGATAAATGAAGATGGACATTATGCCTTGCAGCTCCATTCGAGACAAGGCTGTACTCTCGGTTTATTTCATGACACCCTGCCACCAACTAGGCCCGAAAGGTGCCTTACAATGAACCATTACCAAGTGAAACATCACATATATGGAATTGCTACACTCCTTTGAATACTAAGCATCTAAAGTTCGATCTTATACGTCTTAGGAGAATCCATGCACATACAGTGCATGCAGGACATCAGGCATAATATTCGAAGCTGGATTTGTGTGTGTGTTCCAAGCGTTTTTTTTTTCTTGTAGTCAGAAAATTTGTTTGCAGTTAATTTTTAATCTTGCAGCGCATGCAAGCTCAAACACAGGGGCGAAGTGCAGACCAGCATTTCTTTTCAGCATTTAGGGAATGGCTGTGTGTGTGTGTGTGTGTGTGTGTGTGTGTGTGTGTGTGTGTGGTGTGTGTGTGTGTGTGTGTGTGTGTGTGTGAGAGAGAGAGAGAGAGAGAGAGGGTGGGTGGGTAGCACATTGGGGCAGAAATGTGGATGGGCATTCAGCAAACTGATATCATAGACACGCAGCCCTCGGGGCAGAAAAATCATCGCTGTGTTTTGACGCTTGCCAGTTCTACCCATTGTTGTTGCTGCCGCTGCTGCCATAAGCGTTGCTGTCTCTTTGTTTGCGTTGTGCTTGTGATTCGCTATTGTTGTTTTCAAGAAGTCCTTAAGTTCTAAAACGACAATTTGCAAAGCGGAAAACAAGACACTCCATGTGTCTAGTTAATAATAATAAAAAAAAAACCCGGTCAAATGTACATTTTTAAACATGTTATTATGACAAGGTCTCATATTCTGTTGTTTTAAAAACCAATTGCACTCTTGATAATGGCAGTACACGAACTGCCTATTTCGATATTGCAATTGTAAACTTGTCTGCTGCAAGTCTTTGAACAAAAGAAAATAGCATCCTTTATCTGAAGTTATATACTTTTCAAGCGTCTGCGCACGTGGAGACCCGTCTGCTTGTACACTATACACGGTGCTCGTTGGAGCCCATAATTCTGACATTGGAGAGCAACTTCTTTTATCTTTCAATGAACAAGATCCCTGAGTATGAGCCAAAGCCTACAATCAACATTGTTTATCAAAGCTATGGAAGAAGGAAGAGGGGGAGTGGAGTGGTGGTGGCAGGGAAGTGGTAGTGGTAAGACGTAGGCAGAGACAGAGGCGGAAATAAAGTGTTATTATGGACAGACATCCCCTTGGGCTTAGAGAGGCGCTTGGTTTGCTTTGATGCTCAACTTTTCCATGATGCTTCTCGGTGTGTCTGGGGACACACTTTTACGACGATGCGTATGGCATAGCATAAATATGAGAGGAACATTGGAATGAGTCGGCACGAAAACGCTTACTAACAAATGGTGGATCAGTCTTAGGAACGGTGGCCTTTCTTTGATGATTCAGATGTCTTCGACTCACTCTAAGTCCACGTCCTGTTTTGATCTCCAAAGCACGCTGACAATAAGAGGGCCCATGCGAGTCACAACATGAGAAAATAAATACCATGTGTTTAATGTGCCCATCCACCTTAGACATGTCTTCAACTTGTCTGCTGTATGGAGAACAGAGTATGGAACAAATTGTATTCTGTTTGCGACTTCTGCTCCCAATTTGGTATTTTGTATAGTTATTTTCTTACCTGCAGGAAATTAACAAGAGGTGAAGAAATGTGAAAATGTAGTACTTTTGTATTTATTTTGGTATAACGTATACGCATTAAATAAATCTAAAAAAAAAGGGTAACTCTTGCTCCCATGATGGAATAACTGCACGTTCGTAACTTCAAAGAATGCTGTTTACAACACCACGTGGCAACTTCCTCCTCTCCAAGTATCAAAAGGTAAGTAGGGCAGGAAAATTCGTTTCCATGTGGGACACAAAACAGAATCTGGGAACTCTCATTTTCCTTCCAATCGTCCTCTAAGTAATCTGGTCAAAGAACACATGGATCATGTTCAACAGACTCGAAGAAAGAACAGAAGAAATCCAAGGTGAGGAACTGGCAGGATTCACGGCAAAAAGGAATGCTTCTGAACAGATGTTCAACATCAGACTGCTGATGAGAGAAACACTTTCAACACAGACGTGAAATCTACCACAACCTCATGATCATAGTAGAAAGCAGGTCATAATGAACTGGAACTATGATGACAACTTAATCCAAGTGACAGCAACACTTTACACAGATGCAAACACTGCTGTTCTAAATAATTCGGAGCCATCCTCCAAACAATGGGAACGACACAAGACTCCCCCCCCCCCCCCCCGTAAGTTTAATATCTGTCTGGAAAGTAAAACACTGGAAAAGTATCTGGACTTCCACACCTCCATACTGATCGGTCTCTTTGTAACATACGCTACTCTGATGACATCGACCATTGACGTTTAGTGAAGCAGACCTGCAGTAACTCAGCACAGACTAGAAAAGACAGAATGGAAGTCTGAAGAAAGGTAGATTTTGTCGACAGTTCCATACAATACTCGCAGGTCACAAATCAGACTGAACGGATATACACCAGCAGAGGTGAACCTCTTTGTAGATCAGTAGTAGAGCTTTCTATGGCCACTTCAAGTATCTTTAATTCACTCTTTTCAGGGACGATAACTCAACAAAGATTAAGACGAGCTTTTTTTTCAATCCTGATATGGCGCCTCGTGGTCGGTTGTGCCATAAACTACATGAAACGAATGGCTTTATCTCCTATTACAAGATCCAAGGTTATGTTGAAAATCAGGTCATTCAGTTTCTCAGTAAAGAGAAAACTCCACAAGCCATTCATAACAATTATCCTTCTCTGGGATATTGACAGCAAATATCCAGAGATTAGTTTTGACGGATTGTCTACATCTGTGCAACGGAAATAAGACAAATAATCAGCTCATAAGCATGTTCGCCGACAGACACGAACCTCCTTGGTGTTACCAAGCACCATTAGTTTGCCTGGTACAGATGCGTGTTACGCTATGGATCCAGGGTGTTAAAGTACTATTCTTACTCTGCAACACCTCTATCTTGTTGTACATGACTAGGGATGGCAGGTTTGGGGGATCCCTGGCTGGCCAAGCATACATCATGGCAATCCTATGACCACCGGCAAGAACAGCAGGGAAATGAACAAATCCAGCATTCTTCAGTCTGTGCTAACGGCGCTACACATACTAATCAGTATTCAGGCTTAACGTTCACTTCCAGCAGAGGTGATATATGGCAGACAGGGATTGCCATCTCACTTGAGTCATGGAAAGGTGACCGGGGGGGGGGGGGGGGGGGGGGGGGGGGGGGGGGGGGGGGGGGGGGGGGGGTTGTTTAGCGGTACGTATATAACATCAGAGCATCGCACATTTATACTGAAAGCAACTCTGGAAATGATGTTTGATGCCATGTGTTAATCACGCCTCTTTGGGTTCTTCTGTCTATTGCATCATGTTAATAGGTCTCTGTTCTTCTATCAACGTATCTCAGTCTTTAGAATGAGACTTGTAATCACATCTCTTCTCCACGACCACTCATTTGAGGCTCTTTAACTTTATATACCGGATCTGCCGAGGAGCATAGAACTATTATCTCAAAAATGACATTTTCCCCTTAGCTTCTTTACTTTTCCTCCGAGATGAATCTCCTAGCATTGTTCAGTGCAAACGGATATTTAATTATGAGACGACCAATTTGTAACCACCATTTTCTGAGAGAACAAAGAAGGTGGAAGAGAAACGCCTAGAGAGAGAGGGATGGGTGTGAGGAGAGGGGAGGTCCACCTCAGGTGATCGACCCTAATGATTATCACAAATCGCAAGACAGTTTATGAAATTCGGCTGAGTACGCAGCCCAGTACTTTTATTACATGGATGAAACAGACAATGCTAAAAAAAAAAATCAGACAATCTAGACTCTGATACAGCTTTTCTCTGCCTATAAACCGCTCTTTCCTCAGTACCAAAAACTGTCAGGATAACCACCTTTTGCCCAAGGTAATGATGGTATACTGCTGCTGTTGATGTGGCAGTCTATAACAAGAGCAGAGTCGATCGCTGCTGCTTTTGGATTCTTCTGTCTCTTGTGGGAAAGACCCCTCCCTTCTCTTTTCGAACTTCAGTCCACATGCAATATTCCCATTCAACCTTCCGCTGTCCCTGCTTCCATCCCAATCCCTCTGGCTCTCTGCTTCCAGTCATCTCACACTGCCTTCCAAATTTTGCATGAGACAAGAAGCTGAGTTGGTAGTATTTCGATGTGTCCATTTCTTGAAACTGCACTACCCAACATAATCATGGTGGGACTATGGAGGCCTGTCTGTCTGTCTGTCTTCGTTCTGTCTGTTTCTGTCTGTCTGTCTGTCTGTCTACCTGTCTGTCGCTCTCTGTCTGGTGTCTGTCTGTCTGTCTGTCTGTCTGTCTCTCATGTTGTTCTTGTCCTGTTTGAAGAAAAACAGTTTGCAACTTGATTGCTGTGACCTTTTGAAATAGGCAATTATAACTTTATTTCAGGGAAGCCGTGATAGTTCTGCTCGTCGTATTCTGAGGAATGACGCGTGCTATCGTGGGCTTTTTCGTCCGTCTACGTGCGTTATATTTACTTTAGACCTGTTGTTAGAATCCTGTTTCTCTCTTTCTCCTTGCTTCACTTCTTGTTTGCTTGCTTGCTTTCAAAGTTGGTCTTTACATCAACACACACACACACACACACACACACACACACACACACACACACACACACACACACACACACACACTACAATTACCCTCACCAGTGACTAAATTTGCTTAAAAACTTTCAACTTATTTTCGAATTTTCTGGATGCACGTAATTTTCGCTTTCTACAGTGCATATTTGTTCATATAACTGCCTCCATTTACCACCGTCGCACCAACTTCCGTTTACTATGCTATTTTTGTCCATACCTGCAGATTTTGCTGATGTGGTATTTTCTAAGGGACTAGCCAGTGTCTTCCCCTAGATGCCTCGATCATCGTGTCTCGATCCCTGGGCCTGTCGACCATTGTGTCTCATTACTTGTTAGTGTCATGACAGCAGGTCGTAGGTGGCAGTGACGGACGCATGAGCAGTCAGCGATCTCCCGAGTCTTTTGTCATCTGTCATGCACAACATGGTAGAGGTGTTTAACCAGTCCAAGCCTTCAGTTAATGTGGAGGGTCAGCTCGTTGACCAAACGCTTGTCTACAAACAAGTTTCAAAGAAAATAACAGGTCCAGGTTCGAACTATACGTAGGTCCCCACAGCCCTTACTTTTTCATAGGTAGAGAGATGGTGACTGCCAGGCATTTTCCCAGTACTCACTAAAATGCGATGATGGACACTCGGACTTAAAGCGCGTTGTACTGCAGTATAATTCTGGCGTTTTCAAACGTCCTTATCAACAGCATCGATAAAGCACTCGACAAGGGAGTCCTTTGTTTCATCTTGCTGCATATGCACACACACACACACACACACACACACACACACACACACACACACACACACACACACACACACAAGAGAGAGAGAGAGAGAGAGAGAGAGAGAGAGAGAGAGAGAGAGAGAGAGAGAGAGAGATGCCAAGTTTGTGTCTTTGTGGAATCAAATTAAATGAAAAGAATTGTTTCGTCCCATCCCTTTCCCCCTTCTTCTTTTGACATATTTTTTCTTGCCTATTTAAAAAAATGGTTTGATATTTTGTCAGATGTTGATCCTAAAGTTGTGGCCAACACCATGAAACAAATAATTGTAACTTTGTTTTCTTTGTGTGCATGCTTTACCCTTAATTTCCAACGATATTTTTTCTTCAATATAACGTCTTGAGGTCTGCTGTTACAGACCTTGTAAGGAAATCAGACACATGTAAGCTGCTCATACAGTTTCAATGAAAACTCACTTAATGAAATCTTTCATCCTGAATCGTTTCATCTAATGTCAGGAGATTTGTGCCCAGTCAATATTCGACTCCACTGCATGCACCATCTCAAACACAGACCAGTGTTTCCTCACAACTATTGGTGGAGAGACCGGAAATGACGACGTAGAGGAGAGAGGAAGTAGTGGAGGTGAAGAGAAGACGGATAGACGAACTGATATTATGGGTACACAGCCCTTAGGGCAGAAAAGCCATGTCTGTAGCTGCTTTCATCTTCAATAATCTACCCAGTAAGTCGTCGTTGTCACTGTTGCTGTTGTTGCTTCTCCTTTTACTGCTCTTTTAGAGTAGGAAGGTGTTTTGTTCCAAAACAATGTCTGTGTAGCTGGTGACATACAAAACACTAAACTAGATATCACTGTCATCCTACTGATTAGCCACGTCAAATGGTCCGCTTTTGAACACACTATCCTTACATAGCCTCCTAATCTACTGGTATCATTCTGAAAAAAAACCCCTCTATGACGATCTGAAATGAGTATATGAACTGTCAGCTCAACATCACAATGCAGATCAAATTAAAGAACTCGGTCATTTGTAGGCCTTTGAACATAGTTGTATAGCTCCTTCTATCCGACACTGTATTCCCTTCTAGCGTCCGTGCACACATATGATGTCTCTTGTCAGTTTAGGCTATACATGGTATAAACGAATTCTTCGACTTTGAAACTAAAAAGCAGCTTTCTTTATCTTTCTGCTGACAAGAACCTCAGGGACAATGTAATGTAATGTAATGAAAAGGATATTTATAGAGCGCTTTACCTCACAAGAACCCAAAGCGCATATTACAGAAAAACATGTTAAAATACTAATTCTACTTCAAAGCACACACACCCACACACACACACACACACACACACACAAACACACACACACACACACACACACAACAGACGACGACAGACAGCAACGACAACACACACACACACACCACCACATGCTCGCACATGCGCCTCGCACACACACACACACACACACACACACACACACACCACACACACGACACACACAACACACAACAACGCAGAAAACACCACACACCACACACAACAACACACACCTCAACACCACTCGAAAAACTCCACAAACGCAGCAGACACCGAGCGCGTCACACGGCAAACACGCGCAGTGATAGTTGGATATTGTTAAGTCCGAGGGAAGATGTGTTTTAGGGAGGGGGGGTAAAAGTCTCTAAAGAGTCCATGTTACGCAGAGAAGAAGTGGAGACCATTCCACAGAGGACAAGCCACAGAGGACAAGCCACAGCCAACAGACGGCAGCGTTTCCAGTGCTCCATTGACAGAGATTCTGAAAGCTTTTGTGAAAGGGGAAGGAGACGAGGGATCCAGGGAAGAGACGAAGGGGGAAGGAGAACGAGGCGGAGACGAAAATATAGTGCCATCATAGACAGGCCGCTCTTTGGGGGCAGGCAAGCCAGCTCTTTATTTGCTTTGATGCTCAGCTATTCTATGGTGCACGTTGCTGTGTTGGAAGCCGGAGGTCACACTGGTGGACAGTCTGCCTGAAGTAATACCTTTCTTGGAAGACTGTTGATAATCTCTTCGTTGATTTGTTGAAATGTTGCTAAAGTAGAAAAAAAATTCTGATAAAACGCTGGAATAATAACAGTAACAACAGACATGATAATGATAACATTAAAGGTAAGAATAATGTTGATGATAATAATGATTATTACAATATTGACTGTAGAATAATAATCATCATTGTCTCATCATCACTTTGATATAGAGTTATATTCATGCTGTATTTACATGATCAATGTGCTTTACACACACACACACACACACACACACACACACACACACACACACACACACACACACACACGCACACACACACACACATGTGGAGAAAACGAATAAGGATAAGATCCGTAAGCCACTCAGTTATCACAATCCACTCTATGGAAGGAACTGAGAGAGGGTGAGAGAAGGCTGCTGTCACTCCTCTTCTGTCTCAAGCTTGGATGACAGCCAACTTGAGAGCAGTGCCAATGCCATTCTTGATAGTCGAAGAGCTTTCTGTTCTTCCCGACATGGAGACAGCTCCGCCATGGGGGGAAGAAAAGAACGTGAAAAAAAGAGAGCTCAGTTGGCATGCCGATCTGGCCCTAAATAGAAAAGGGGGCTCGTTCCATGGTCAGCCTGTGATTTTAGAAGACAGGAAGATCGGAGCATCCATCTTTAAACCGCATGTTTGGAAAATGGCTGGTTTTCTGTTTGGCAGAGCAGGTATACTTCATTCCAGAATTCTGCTTGGACCAAACACAATGCGAGTAGGCTGTGAAAGTTTAGTACGGCAGAAACTGTCAGCTAAAACAATGGTTCTGAATATAACAAATTATCGGTTGGCGTGATTAGATCATGGGCTTACAACAATCACTACTTTGTTTGTTATGTTTTTTCTTGTTTATTGAGGGAAAGGAATAAGCACAGTGGCTTGTTCTATTTTTTTTCTTTTTTCTTGATTAAACACGTGCTATCCACTTTGGTTGATGAGCCGTGATTGCTCTCTCTCTCTCTCTGTCTTTCTCTCTGTCTCTGCATCTGTATCTCTCTGTCTCCGTCTCTTTCTGTCTCTGTCTGTCAGTCTGTCTATTTATCTGTCTGTCTCTGTCTCTCTCTCTCTCTGTGTCTGTGTGTGTGTCTCTCTCTTGGTGTCAGAGACTCTGTTTCCTTATTCTTTGTCTCCACTCCCCCCCCCTCTCTCTCTTTTTCCATCCCTCCCTCCTACACTCTCTTTCTCTACTTACATAATGCATTATTATTCTAAACTGCTATGCATTCATGGTTGTACATGAGTTGATGTGCAGTTCTATGCAATGTTTAGCTCGATGAGAAAAGCCACTGTGCCTTTTCCCTCAATAAACAACATTTCGTTCGTTCACGATCTCGTTTACGACAATCGACAGTTTGTTGTCTTCACTGGGTTATCTTTTAACAGTGGAGAAATTACATCCTCACACCTGGAAAAATGCTCATCAATGGAACGTTCAAGAGTGTGCTTGGCATAGATAAATAATGTGGCCTAGTTAGCTTGCAACTGTTTGAAATTGGTTGTAAAATCGATTTTAGCGATCTCTTTGTTCTAATTTTCAGATCTTTTTGAGACAAAAGTGACATAAATATGATTATTACGAAACTACTAAATAAAATGTCTGCTTAGATACCGATGAGTGCAAATTTAGCGTAACCAATGACAACACAGGACAGATTGAACAGGCTTACTTCCCTTTACGCGAACCTGGACACTTTCCATAGCATGTAGGGCAACCCTTTTTCTTCACGAACCAGTCATCACCGAGTTACATCTAACTCCTAGATCTTTGATTGAGAACTGCTCAAATAAGAAAAAAAAAGACAAAGGTTGTGGAGATTGTGTAATGAGATGACCTCGGTTTGTGAAGTGAAGGTCATCGCCCGTCAGTCTGATCTTGGGGGAGACACAGCAGGGAACGTTGTTAGCGCTCTGCAGAATTCTCGTACCCACTGGAAAGCTGTTGTACATGGCATCCCTCACCACATGATTCCTCCATCCCACCCCATCAGATGTATTTCTACAGTTCTTCCTCAGCAACAAGGGGAAGTTTTAACATGTATTGATTCGTGGCCGCGGTGATCAGATGCGAACGTGAGCACCTCATAAAAGAGTGTCAAACCAGAAGAAATGTGTCTAAACTGCCTCTTAACTGCGACGATGATAATACAATCACCCAGTACAGCTCCCCGCTCGGAAGATGTGTGCGCTGGTTAACGAGGTGAGGGCATAACGCCACCTACCCCAAACTGTTGCCTTTGACGGATTACACTAGCCGTGGACAACAAAACCGAGAACGAAAGGCAGGTAAAAGAAAGGTAACATTTCTCAGACTCACTTGTTGTGTTGCAAGGAGGCCTGACATCCAGAAAATGAATAAATGGCAACCAAGAAACAAACCTCACAGCGCGGTTAGAGACTGCTAGGTAGGTGCTGCTTCAGAAGACACCTAGATCAGGTCTGACAACATTCAAACTGTGACTGAATTGGAATCGGGATAGACCCAAGGGCAGATGGCGCCATAGAGTTTCTCTGACTTACATTGTGAATGAGAATGATACTCAGACCACATGAACGGCTATTCATAAAAGAATTTATACAATTGACAGACAGGCATAGAAGGGGCTGATGCTGAGGCTCCAGAAGGTGAAATAAGAAGCCCCAAGCCAAGTACGAGGATCTGGAGCAGCGCCTGAGTCTTCCTAAAGAGACAAGAGAGTCACAAAGAAGAGAGGGGGAAGACAGGAGCCACGTACCAGCTCTTGCGAGAGTTGCAACCAGCTAGGCAACGTTATGCACAGAAAAACCATCGTCAGGACTTGTTACAGACGAACAGAAAGAAACGACTCCTGTCCTGAAAAGCTGAAAGAAAAAGCAGCATTAGTGGCAAACAACGAACAGGACAGCCAAGGGTGTGCTCCTTGTCCCTACATGTAAAGCGGAAACAGAAAAAGAACGAGAAGAGCACGGATATCCCCGGTCTTGATCAGACAGACACCGCGGTCGCCCACACTTTCCCCTCAACCACCCAGACCTCAATCACACTGTTCCCTCCCTTCCTTTTCCGTTGCACTCCTCTACCCCCTCTCCTCGACCCCCTTTCCCCCAACTCCCCCAAATCATGTGCAATTATTCTTAATAGCATGCTTTTAGCTTCTGCCTTTCAGGTCTGGAAGTGTGCGGTGGTCATGATGGAACAGAGAGAGAGAGAGAGAGAGAGAGAGAGAGAGAGAGAGAGAGAGAGAGAGAGGGAGGGAGGGAGGGAGCAAATGAGTCTTTTCTAGAGTGTATAGATGTGTCTGTTTAGTTATTCATGTGCGTCCTTTATATGCAGAGATGAGAGGGTGTTCAGGTGAGTGCTGAAGAATGTAGTTTTTTTCCCTTTGTGTTTGTTGTGGTGTTTATGTGCTCATATTTTGTAGTCAGCAAAACATGCGTGTAGGTATGAGTTTTGTACATTATTCACAAAAATATTATTCCAAAAAGTGTAATTCACATGATCATGAAGCAACATGCTGATTCCTCCAGGTTCTATCCATATAAATGTCAGATGATTTCACTTCGTGGCAATCATCTCTAGTCCTATAAATGTCAGATGATTTCACTTCGTGGCAATCATCTCTAGTCATATAAATGTCAGATGATTTCACTTCGTGGCAATCAATGCAATTCACTGGCCGTGTAGATGATTTACAATGGCAGACAAACGCAACCCTAAAGGAAAACTGACTTGGTGATGACAAAGACAAGACCGCCAAAACAGCTATGGAAACAGACCTCACTCACGGCTCCATCAACATTTTAGAGCCTCTGGAACGCCAGACGTTCGACTCTGGCGTCTTCCTCCAGATTTCAACTGTTAGTACCCGTTGACAAGAAGATCCCATTGTAAAGAACTGGTGCTTAAGAGCCTAACACTACGGGAAAGACGATGTTCATTCTACTGCTCCTTGTCAATGCAAATCAATACGTTTAAACATCGAAAGAATGTGTGGTTTTTATTCATATTTTGTAACAGAACAGCTTTTCCGCTTCTTCATATGCATTTTTTGCATAACGTTTCAATTTATACGTCTTGATGGGGCACAAGAAAATGTCATGAACTTTAGTGCAGAAGTAAAGATGGATATATAATAAATATACAGCAAGTCAACCTTTCTGGGATACAAATGCACAGTAGATAAAAGTCCCTTATGATTGTGACTTATGCGTACTTCTCAGCAGAGAGTGAAGAGTTAACAGTACAAGGACAGCTCCCCAGGACGATTTCAGCCTTGCTGCGGCTGGAAGAGGCCTTGCATGATCCATGATCCCTAAGGCTACGCTAGTTTTCCAGAATGCTACAAGGCCTATAGAGCGAAGACGCGAACAAGGCTAGGCACAACGTGGTTGAATTTGATGCCCTGGCTGGTTCTCCCGCATTAGACAGGCTGAGGATGAGGACCATAGTGACACTGACTCTCTGTCTTCTTTCTCTCCTAGATCTGTTCTGTTTTCCTCCACTCCCCCCCCCTCCGCCATTAAGCCTTTGTTTCCATATTCATCTTTTGTCAGTGGTCTTCTTTAAACTTGCTGACAAGTGCGGTCTGTGACGAGGAGAAGGAGACCCTTGAGACTGACAGAGCAGTGGCTGCCAGCTCATCTGTTTGGTTCAAACATTTGCCAGACAGAAGTATATATTGGCCGGATTAGTATTCATCTGCTTCTCCTTTATGGGGCTGAGTCATGACAGTTTCCAAGCTTGCTGTGTAAAACTCTTGTATTACTCAGTTCTGTGTTTTTGGAACCTGGACATGATCATGTGGGGCAGGAATGAGTTGGAGTCTAAAGAATACCCCTTCCAAATTCTGGAAGGGGTCCAGACTGAGAATGTTGACCATGGCGCCTCTAGTGGACACCATGGCGGGTGGATAAGGATGGATAGATAGCTACGAACAATAAAGTAAACATGTACAAAGACAGATAAGATAGAGAAAGGAATAGCAGAGAGAGAGAGAGAGAGAGAGAGAGAGAGAGAGAGAGAGAGAGAGAGAAGAGAGAGAGAGAGAGAGAGAGAGAGAGAGAGAATTCTGAACAATTTTCTCTTCACGCAAATGGCTCGAATTTCCGGCCACGTATTGTGTTCTGCATTCTCTCCCTTTCTCTAAACTCTCCGTTCGCTCTTCTGAACCCTCCTTTCCACCTCACCTTCCGCCACTGAAGCTGTCTCAGCCAGCTCTCTGTCTGTCTGTCTGTATATCTGTCTGTCTCTCTTTCAGTTTTCTCGTAGTTTCTACAGTTCTCAGGAGGAGACAGATTGAAATCAAAAGCAACCAGAGTTTTGTTTGGTTCAAATGCGTTTGTCTGTGTGGAGCTCCTAGTGTCTGTCAGTCTGTAATGAGCGTAGATCGCTTTAAAAATAGATGCTTTTAATGTCAATATATCCAGGTAAATATGTCTCCAGCAGGTGAGACACAAAGATTTGTAGCGACAGCAAAAATGAAGCGGGTATTGTAATGAAAACGTGAAATCGTTCAGTAACTGCAGCAGATGAAGTTCCTTGAATTCCTTTAAGAAAGTAAGTCTTCAGATTTAAGAGAGTTAAGTGTTTTGTCTTCTTTCGGTTTCTTAGAGAGCCATTATCAGATCCTTGGGCGATTGTACTAATTCCATTCAAGGTATGCGATAACGATGGTGTCCCTTGTGATGCAGCGATAACCTCATCGCTTCAAAGGAATGTACCGCAGATAGTGTCTCCTACAATTCAGAGGTAAGAACCGTCCAGAAGTCTATAACAGAGATAGTGTCCTCTACAATTCAGTGGTCACCAAATTAATCCAAAGGTATGGGACAGAGAAAGTTTTCCCTACAATAATGTGGTAACCTGATTAGTCCAAAAGTCTACTACGGAGATAGTGTCCTCTACAATTCAGTGGTCACCTAATCAGTGCATTGCATTGCATTATCCTCTATAATTCTGTGATAACATCATTAGTCCAAGGTGTATAACAGAGATAGCATCCCCCCAACTTCACTGGTATCATCACACGTCTAAAACGATATATTGTCCTCCAAAATTCAAAGGCAACGTCATTAGTCCAAAGAGGAATCCAAAGGTATGAAATGGCGATGGTGTTCCCTATCATTCAGTGATAACTTACTCAGTCCAAAGGTATGTAACGCAGATAATTCAATGGTAACCTCATTCCAGAGATATGTAACGGAGATAGTGTCCCTGTCTCTGTTTCTGTCTTTGTCTTAGTCTGTCTGTCTGTCTGTCTGCTGTCTGTCTGTATTACTTCGTTCCCGTCTCCTTGACATGTAATCTAATTTTGCTTTCCCGCATACTCTTCGATGTTTCTTTCTTACGTAGCTATTAACTCGGCAGTTTCATTAGTCTGAAAACAGCCATTTATTAATTTATGTTATTTGAGCCATAAATTTATCCTGGAAATTTGCAAACTGCTGTGTCCCCGCTGACCTCTGCATTCCTTATTTTTCAAGTGCTGGTATTCTGTGTCTTCGTGCTTATGCACATTGTGTAAACGAATGTACCTTTTCATGCGCAGCTGGACCAGTGGGTTTTGGCTGGGGTTTTCCCCCTCAGTTAAAAAAACAAGAAAGGAAGGGAGGAAAAGAGGTAGGACAGATGATTTCAGTTTCAACGGAAAGTGGGCAAGACAGGGAGCGAAAGTGAGGAGGATACCCATTTAGACAAATGTACTCTGGTTATGTTGAGCAGTGCATAAGTTATTGTTATCAGGGTCATATCTATTTTTCTTCCATCGATGGCTGGATAGATAGTTGTGTCAAGTATACGAACTAAGAGAGAGAATTTAATGTGTTGGCGTTTTTTCCCCCATGGCCTTTGGTTTTTGTCTCCTTGTTGTTCTCGTTGTTGTTGTTTTTCATGTTTGCTAAGTTTGTGTGCATTAGTGCGTTTGCATGCCTGCATGGATGTGTAAGGTGTGCGTGCGTGTATTGTGGTGGTGATGATGATGAGCTTGTGTTAAAGACTGGCGTTAATAAAACCTGTTAGTGTTCCCAACTTTTCGGGTTATTTGTCGGTCTGTCTGTTTGTCCCTTCGTTCGCTTGCATACATTTTTGTTTTTGTTTCTGCATCATTCACGTGTGTGGGAGTGTTGGTGTTTCTGCATCATTCACATGTGTGGGAGTGTTGGTGTTTCTGCATCATTCACATGTGTGGGAGTGTTGGTGTTTCTGCATCATTCACATGTGTGGGAGTGTTGGTGTTTCTGCATCATTCACAAGTGTGGGAGTGTTGTTGCAGGATGCAGGGGCAGGTAATGATGAACAATTCTTCTCCGTCAGCCTCGAGCAGGCCGGAAGCGGAAGTGGCAAGACAGGAAAAATTGGATGCGCCGCCATTAGGAATCGTGAACCCCATCTCACTCCCACCCCCACCCCTCCTCCTCAGGCAAGGAATCCATCTGTCGGCTTCCTTTGATGCTCATTTTTGTCACTCCCGCTCTACCCCCCCTCCCCTCCCCCTCTTTCCTCCGGGCACACCCACCCTCATCTCGCCTCCCTCTTCCACTTCTATCCTGTCCGCTCCCTCATGTGCCCATCCATCATGAAGACAAAAGAACTGAAAAAGAAGGGACAAGGTGGACAGAGAGGATAATGATGAAGGATCAGGAAAGAAAACTTTTGTACGAAATGAAAATTTAGATGATGTCTGTCTTTCTGTCCTGTTTTCTGTGGTTTGTTTTCTGTTTGTGTGCTTATCATCTTTCGGCCTGTTTTCTTCTCTTTCTCACTGTTTGTGAGGTCATGATATGTGAGGGGTCATTTGAAATTCTTTCTGCTGTCCCTGGTGGGAGTAGGTTTATCTCTCCATTGTAAAGCATCACACAGTTCTTAGTCTTTATATTCCTTTCTGTGTATGATATTCTATTACAGGATTTTTCTGTGGAAATTTATTAAGGATAACTGCTCTATTGCTGTAGATTTTTTTTCAACCCATGCTGTATATGGGACATCAGAAGGCCAACAAGATCTAAGACAGAAGATGTACAGAAAAAAACCCCGTGCAAAACTGTACACTTGAAACTTGCTTCCAAAGCAAATTACATGCTGTAAAGGTATCTTTTATTGTTTTTTTCATGCTTTTTTCTGGGAGTTTATCTGAGGAAGGGTGAACTTATCTGAATGATCAACACCTTTTGTCACTCCCGCTCTACCCCCCCTTCCCACCCCCCCTCTTTCCTCTGGGCACAGAAAGAATTCAGCGAATAGCGTGGTCCAAAAATGACCAACATCTTCAACAATACAGCACCACCCAGATTTTTTTTTCTGCATATATTTCTGCCGAAATATACGAGTGTACT
>CM065717.1:28174700-28184700 GCA_033310375.1 Conus canariensis
ATAAGAAATGAATGTCTAAAGTAAACAAGCACCGTTTACAAATAAATGTCCATGGTAGATGAAGCTACCTTTAAGGTATAGAGAAACACCTGCATATCTAAGCTGAGCAAATCTCAGATCAACACACTCTATCTCCCCCCCCCCCCCCCAAAAAAAAAAAAAAAAAAAAAAATATCAGTTAGAACAAATTTGAGAAACTAGCAAAATAATAAATGTCGATTTATCTTAATGTCGCGGGCTTTACAGTCTGCTCAGATAAAAACAAAACAAAACAAAAACACCACTGTCCTTTTGTAGCAGCGTACAAACTGCAGATGGGTAGATATATAATAGACTGACATTTCTTACATTGCTAAGCAGACGTCTAATCGATAGGTATATAGTTGTTTAATGAACAATCATAATAGACTGACATTTCATACATTGCTAAGCAGACGTCTTATCGATAGGTATATAGTTGTTTAATTAACAATCTAGTATAATAATAATTATGATAATAATAATAATAATTATTATTATTATTATAATCATAATAACATAATAATAATAATAATTATTATAACATAATAATCATAATAACAATAATAATGATGATGGTGGTGGTGGTGATGATGATTATGATGATGACAATAATAAATCAACCTAGAGATAAACATTTGAAAGGCAAGAAATTACACATGTAACAAATTATTCGCGCGAAGGACAAAAAGACAAATGGATTGTGTGTGAACAGTGTGGTGAGACGTTACACCTGAAATTGTTTAGAGCTCTGGGAGGGAACACTTGCTATTAGGCACGACAGGAAAGGGTTGGTCAACGTGTGACTGGCGACACACGGTAGTTCCTAAAGAAGCTACATGTGGTGAGAGGGATTAGACAGAATGCTGCACTCTTCAACTTCTAGGAATTGTAATAATCAGGATTACAAGGAAAGTATGGATAGATTGCGGCTGTGTGAATGTTATACTGTATACGCATTCGTACGTTTTTATTACCATTTGCTTATGTCCTATCCCCTCTTTTGTTATTTGTAATGTGTACTGATCATGATGATGATGATAATCATTATAATTATTATGTTATCAATATGGCAATAATTATGATTATCGTTAGTATTATTCTCTTATCAATACTGTAATAATTATGATTATCATTATTGTTACTATTACTATCAATACCATCATAATTTTTTGTTATTATTATTATTGTTATTATTCCAGAGTTCGTTTAAAAAAAAATCTTTTGCAGGGTCAGTGGCACTTCAACAAATCAACAAACACTGTTATTAACAGTCTTCCCAGGAAAGGTTTTTTACTTCAGACAGACTGCTTGCCAGCCAGCCTGCAGGAATCTGCATGAAGCTGTGTCACCCCTGGCTTCTAACACAGCGAAACACACCATAGAAAACTGAGCATCAAGGCAAAATATGGAGATGGCTTGTCTGCCCCCCCCCCCCCCCCCCCCCCTGAAGGGCGGCCTGTCCATAATAGCACATTAGTCAGACCGTCCTCGCTCATCGCCCCTTCTCTGACTCCCCCCCCCCCCCCCCCTGTCCCAGCCCATCTCTCGTAGCTTTCACAGTTTCTGTCAGTGAAAATCACCGTTTGTTGGCTGTGGGTTGTGCCAGTGGCTTCTGGTTAAAAGAAAGAGAAAAGGGGCTGCTTTTCAAGTGTAAAGTTATCAAACTAGAATTGCACAATGGGAAAGCCTACACCCACAAGAGACATCACATACATGCACTGAATGCCGTGGAAAGCCTACACCACTAGAGACATCACATACATGCACTGAATGCCATGGAAAGCCTACACTCACTAGAGACATCACATACAGGCACTGAATGCCATGGAAAGCCTACACTCACTAGAGACATCACATACATGCACTGAATGCCATGGAAAGCCTACACTCACAAGAGACATCACATACAGGCACTGAATGCCATGGAAAGCCTACACTCACTAGAGACATCACATACAGGCACTGAGTGCCATGGAAAGCCTACACTCACTAGAGACATCACATACAGGCACTGAGTGCCATGGAAAGCCTACACTCACTAGAGACATCACATACAGGCACTGAATGCCATGGAAAGCCTACACTCACTAGAGACATCACATACAGGCACTGACGCTAGAAAGGCGTATCCCAGTGGCAGAAAAAGGGGCTATGTAACAGTGTTCTAAGGCCGGCAACTCACTGAGGTCTTTGATTTGACCTAGGATCGTGACGTTCAGCTGTAGAGTGTGCGCACTGCCATTACTAGCAGTGTAGGAGTTCTTTCAAAACCATATTAGAGATTAAGAGAATATGTCAGGATAATGTGTGTTCAAAACATCCTTTGACATGATCTATCCACTGGATATATATATATATATATATATATATATATATAATATTTTTCAATCATAAACAGTATTAAAACGTCCTTAAAAAATCTGAAAGGGCTCAACCCCTTGGGGAGCAACATTTGTTAAAAAATATTTTTAAAAATGGAGTGCTAAAATCAATCTACAAGCTTGTTTCAAGATTATATATATATATATATATCTTGAAACAAGCTTGTAGATTGATTTTAGCACTCCATTTTTAAAAATATTTTTAACAAATATATATATATATATATTATTTATTGGGTATTTATATAGCGCCTATCCTCGGTCACAGACCAAGCTCTAAGCGCTTTACAATAAACACACTACCTCACTCACTCAACGGGCTGCCTACCCAGGTAGAGCCGAAGAGCAGCCTACTGGCGCTCATTCAGTCGTTTCCCGTACCATTCAAATATCAGTCACTCATTTTCATTTATCTCATTTATTCCTCCAGTTTCTCACGTAAGATGCATGCGATGTTTATACGTGTCCTCCATTTCAACAGGTACACAATGGCACACGATAACAGTAGGTGACAATTTTTGTGGCTTGGTAAGAAATACCAGGCGGATGCAAATGATGTCTACTCAAGTGTTTTGTATGTTATCAGAAACAAAGCAGATTTTTTTTCAAAGTACCACACCCACCCTGACTCCATCCCCCACACCTACCCTGATTCAATCCCCAATCCCAGCCCCACCTCCACCCCCACCTCCACCCCCCCCCCAAAAAAAAAGCGGTAAAAGCTGCAGCAACAACAGCAGCACTGACAACCGCATTAAGTCTGCGGACCACCAAAGATCAAAGCAGCTACAGACATGGCTTTTCTGCCCCAAGGGCTACGTGTCCATCATAGCAGTTCGTTGAACCACCCTCTTTTTCCCTTCTACTGCTCCTGCATCCCCATCCCCCCCCCCCCGTTCTGTTGTTATTTCCCACCTCTCAGTCAATGGATCTGAGGAGACAATGTGTTTGCGCTGGTACAAGCAGTGGAATAAGAAACGGACTGGACGCAAATCTGATGATATTAAGAAGAAAAAGGTTGATGACCAAAAAATGTATTGGGAAAGTTTTGATCGAAATGCACAAGAAAACACACCACAGTCGCTTGTTTAGTAATATTGACCATCACTGTGGGATCAGAGACTGGTAAAACACAAAAATGTTCATGGTTAAAAAAAAACACACACACAAAGATCGGAAAGTGTAAGAAAACAGAGAGAGAGTTTTAAAATGAAAGACAAGGGAAGAAACGCTTGTTTTCAATTTAATATGATTTCATTAATACACCCACGGTTGATCTGTCTGTCTGTCTGTCTGTCTCTCTCCACACACACACACACACACACACCACACCACACACACACACCACACACACACCACACACACACACACCAACAAGCACAGACAGACAGACAGACAGACAGACACACACACACACACACACACACACACTCACACACACAACACACACAACTATATATATATATATATATATATATAAGAGAGAGAGAGAGAGAGAGAGAGAGAGAGATGAATAGACAGAGAGATAGACAGACAAACAGATAGATGTAGATATATGTGTATGTACGTAATGCATTGCATAGCCACATTCAACATGATGGTACAAACTTAACTCCTCTGTCGATTGTCAGTGAGTCAGTTTGAAGAGGCCATTAGCTTTCTGCAAGATAATACGCTTTCTGTCTGAGTGTCCATTACTGCAGATCAGTGAGCAAGGGAGAATGCTTGTTAGGGTCCATCTCATCTCCACTGTCTCTCACTGAAAGGGGTAGGAAAACCTGATCTACATGTACTTGCAGTCTGAGTCTTTTATGTTCTTAAAAATCGTTTTGTAGACAAGCGTTTGGCCACTGGGCCAACCCTCCCCACCTTCCAGTGCAGGACTGGACTGGTTACAACGTCTCTACCTTGTAGCGCATGACTGATGATGACATAGAAATGTACATGTACTAAATATGTGTTACCATGAATTAAAAAAAAAGTGGCTACCATACTCAGGATTGTTGTTACAGGGATAGTAATCAATATGGATGGTCCTTCAATACACTGTATAGATGCTGTGTTTAAAAAAAAAAAGAAAAACAAGTTTTTCCATACATATTGAATATTACTGACATGTGCTATGAACAAAGAATTCAGAACATAATTTTGTGTTACTGTATCAGGACCTTGTAGAAAATACCCTTTGCGTTAACATGATAATTTTTGTATTTGTACATGTATGGTAGTTACGAAAAAACTGTGCTCTTTTTGTTCTGTGAAATACTGTTATGTTATTGCTGAATATTCATTTTGGACAGAAAAGAACCTTCATTGCAAGAAGGAAAAACATGGGGAGATCTCTGACTGTTAAAGCGTCTATCACTGCACCAATCCATTTCCCATCGAGGTGATTTAAACTAAATGATGGAGAAGACAAAGACTGGTCACCGTAGAAATGAGACACAGTGATCGATGCATCCCGCGGAAGACAGAGAATTGTCGCTTAAGATATGAGATGTAAAGGTGGATACATCCAGGGGAAGATAGAGAGTGGTCACAGAAAAGAAAAATACATCAGAAAATCCGCAGGTATGGGCAAAAATAGTCCAGTCAACGGAAGATGGCGCAATGCTGGCAAATGAAAGCATTCAGGCAACCTGACACATGACATGAATGTGTGCGGCAGAAAGTAATTTCGGGTACACAATAAAAGTTCGAAAATATTTTTGAAAGATCTCTAGTTATTGTTAGAGGTGATGGTGGCAGTGTGTGTGTGTGTGTGTGTGTGTGTGTGTGTGTGTGTGTGTGTGTGTGTGTGTGTGTGTGTGTGTGTGTGTGTGTGTGTGTGTGTGTGTGTGTGTGTGTGGTGCGTGCGTGCGTGCGCGCGCGCGCGCGCGTGTGTGTGTGGAGCGCTTTTCTATGTGTGTGCATCAGATCGCTCGCGCACAATAAAACAAACACCAACACAAAACAAACTAACAAATGGTGAAGCAATAGGAAAGAGTGAGAATATGATTCTAAACCAAATGTTATGCACACGCAAGAAAATGCCCTCACTAGCACTTATCGTTTCTCAGAAAATGACCAGAAGAACCATCAAGGCTTCCTCGAGATGGAGTAATAATTGACATTTTTGGAAAGGTCACTGAAGTCAAGATGCAAACTGCTTTTTTTTTTTTTAAAGTAAGGGCAAGAACAGAGAGAGAGAGAGAGAGAGAGAGAGAGAGAGAGAGAGAGAGAGAGAGAGAGAGAGAGAGAGAGAGAGAGAGAGAGATTCCTCTACAGTTCCACAACAATTATGTTTGGTAGTACAGTTTAAAACTTGAATGGCTTAGCTAGCTTCTTAATCCCTGTCTGAGAGTTGGAAGATACTTGGAAATGAAACAGAGAGCGTAGAATCAGAGGGATAAGGCAGCTGCAGGGAAGGTGGAAGGATGAATAGGAATATTAGTAGGTGGGGTGAAGGGAAGATTTCTTTCTAACAATAGAAGAACAAACCCATTGTGGCATTGTGCCGTTAACACACCACTCTCGTAAAAGACGCCCACAGTGACAGCGGCAGTTCCTCACCATCAACACCTTGGGGGAAAAGCCCAGTTGTCTGTCCTGACAGCTCATCGTTTTGATTTTGAAGATATGAGCAGATCGCACAGAAAGGCTGAATGAGAAAATTTGGTCGTTTAACTATCGTCATCTTAGTCCGTTTTATATTTGTGTTGATATACGTATCTGTCTAGCCAATTAGCTGAGTCTTGTCAACTGTCTTTGTGACTGATAATAGGGCTGTTTACCTAAAGTAGGCCTTCTGTTTCCTCACGCTCCTTTGTCTTTGTTTTTTCGTTTACTCTTCAACATCCTCTTTACCTTTTATATCCCTTCCCTTTTTTTAGGTGGGTCCTCATCCTCTTATGTTTTCCCACTCTCTTTTTTGCTTCTTCTTCCTTGCCTCCTACTCACCATGCAAGTTGTATGTTCTGTTATTGATGGAGACACTCTCAAGGAAATTACATCAAGTGGTTATAGTTAAAAAAAAGATTAATGTACCACGTAAGGTCAACGTAAGTGTTGTCGTGGTGTGTGTGTGTGTGTGTGTGTGTGAGGTGTTTGGGTGTGTGGTGCGTGCGTGCGTGTGCGTGCGTGCGTGCGTAGCGTGCGTGCGTGCGTGCGTGCGTGCGCGGTGTGTGTGTGGTGTGTGTGTGTGTGTGTGTGTGAGTGAGTGCGTGCGTGCGTGCGTGCGTGCGTGCGTGATGTGTGTGTGTGTGTGTGTGTGTGTGTGTGTGTGTGTGTGTGTGTGTGTGTGTGTGTGTGTGTGTGTGTGTGTACGAAGTAACGAAGTACGAAGTAACTTATTCATTACCATGTTTCTCACCGTTACTGAGATTTAGACAGTCAGACAGATAGACAGACAGACAGATGTGTAGATAGGTAGTTCTATATATATTATATATAGTGTGTGTGTGTGTGTGTGTGTGTGTGTGTGTGTCGTGCGTGCGTGCGTGCGTGCGTGCGTGCGTGCGTGCGTGGTGCGGTGTGGGTTGGTGGGTGTGTGTGTGTGTGGTGTGTGTGTGTGTGTGTGTGTGTGTGTGTGTGTGGTGTGAGAGAGAGAGAGAGAGAGAGAGGAGAGAGAGAGAGAGAGAGAGAGAGGGGAGAGAAGAAAAGAACTGGATCACAAAACCGCTTGGCTGACTCCTTTTCCTTTGCATTTCAGTCCAATATTTTGGTCCCAAAAGGGACCTTCTTCTGGGACAGGAGAGCTTAACTAGTCTCAGCACATGTCTATATTTCCAGGTTCAAATAAAACGCAGGGCACAAACAATATAACGAACAGGATTTTTAATCCTGATGTTTTACCTGTTGGTTTTATTATAGACAATGTCATTGGACTGAAATATTGGACTGAAATAAAAAGGAAAAGGAGTCAAGCAAGCGGGTTTGTGATCGAGTTTTTTCTTCTTCTATTTCATCGTCTCATGACAAGAAGAAAACGGACCTCAGCAGTGAGAAAGTGGTGCTTCTGGATTGTTAAGGTTATATATATATATATATATATATTTTTTTTTTTTTTTCAGAAAACCCTGTTTTATGTCTGACTCCGCACCTAGCCATTGAAAAAATGAAATAAAGTGGAAGAAACGGGCACGGGCATGTGGATTTCTTTAGTGTATATATATATATATATATATATTATATATATAGATGATTATATAATATATAGATGTGGGGGTATGTGTGAATAATTGAATGATCTGTACTAGTATAAATATATTATCGTAAATGAGAAATTCTCAAGGGCAAAGGGCTAGTAATAAGCCTGATGACTTTAAGACACTGACCCGAACAACAGTCGTTTGCTGTTCAGCTGACCATGTCTTTTTAGGTCCACAATTTTTTTCGTCAGTGTAGAGTATGCTTTAACTAGAAGCAGAGGATTACTTTTAGTGGAATGGGTATCCCTCACTCTCCTTTGCTTTTTGGCAAGACTCCAAATTTCATGATCGGCAAATTGTTTGCGTACATGACTGTTTTTTAACCCACCAATAGTAAGAGAGCCATATTCCATTTCTGTGGATTGAGATATCGTATCAGAACAACCGCTCAGGTAGGAAACAAACAATATTTTGCTGTAAAACTTGCGCCATCCTTTGGAGATATTTCATAATTTTAAAGTAGGATACCTCAAATGTAGGGACGCATGATAAACATAAACATTCTAGGATATGAACGTTAAGTGCAAAGTAAATGAAATCGTGTGTATGTGAAGATGGATTTGATAGATATCCTTCACTCTTTAACTTCCAGTTGTACCGATTATAATTAAATAGAATTAAATAGAAAACAGCATAGGAGCACAGGAGCCTAGTAACATTAACCTTTATGCATTCATATTTCTAGTATCCTTTGCTTCTGTCTCATACTTTGTAAAGTGTTTTGAGAAAACCATTGCAGTCTGGATGTGGCACTGTATAAGTGAATTATTTTTATCATTTCATTTTTTCCCCACAATTTTTGTTTTCAATATTGTGTGACATTTTGGTAATTCAGTAAACAATATTACCGACAGTTGATGATTCAACAAACAATATTACCGACAGTCTTCAGGGAAAGGTTTTTACTTTAGGCAGCTCGTCAGCCATCCTTCACGTATCGTCGTGAAACTATGTCCCCAGACATACCGATAAGCTCCGTGGAAAGGCTGAGCATCAAAGCAAACTGAGCACCTCCCCCATGCCCTGGGGATGCCTGTCTATAATAACATTTTATTTCCGTGTCTGCCTCCACCCACGGCTTACCACTACCGCTTCACCACCCCTTCCCTCCCACTTCCTGTCATAAACTCAGTGGATGAAGATTGGAAACAATGCTGTTTGTTAGCTTGGCTCGTGTCCAGGGATCGTGTTGGAGAAAAGATAAAAGAAGTTGCTCTTCAATTTCAGAATGATGAGCTACAGCGAGCACCACATTCAGCCCACACACAGAAGACAATCTGCATGTTCAGACGCTTGAAAGGCTTATAATGTCAGATAAAAAAAAGGTATTTTTGTGTGATCAAAGGCTCGCAACAGACGTGTTAATTAATCTGACCTACAAACCAATATCTATCTAGGCAGTTCAAATACTGCCAGTATGAAGAGTGAAAGAGGGCTTTGCATTAACAGGTTACGAAACTTTGTAATGATGAAGTGACATTTCACTGGCTTTTTATTAATTGGATATATGGAGAGTCTTGTTTTGCGCTTGATATGTTGTTAAATTAGAACTGGAGGGTTTTTTGAAAACAACAATAACGACACACAAACACAAACACAAAGGAAACAAAAAAAGGCAAACTGGTAACAGCAGCAGCAACGACAATCACATTGGGTGGAACTGGCGGGCATCGAAACAGCACGCGATGGTTTTTCTGCCCCAAGGGCTGCATGTCTATGATATCAGTTTGCCCAATCCCCAGCCACATTTCTGCTCAAATGCACCGCCCAAACTTACCCCTCTCCCCCTCCTCCCTCCCTCTGTCTGTCTGTCTGTCTGTCTGTCTGTCTGTCTGTCTGTCTGTCTGTCTCTCTCTCTCTCTCTCTCTCTCTCTCTCTCTCTCTCTCTCTCTCTCAGCCATTCCAGAAATGCAGTGTGGAAATGCTGGTCTGTGCATGTTTTGCAGAATCAGAAATTAACTGGACACAAATCTTCTGATATACAAAAAAAGCGTTGAGAGCCAAAACTTCCTACTCGGGGTGCTATGTCTGATGTCCCACAAGCACCGCACAAGCATGGGTTCTCATGACAATGTAACAGCAGATCTGCAGATGCTTCTTATATTCAGAACAGTGTAAGAATTCAATATAGTTTCACCTGGTATTGGTTAATTGTCAGGGACCCCTCGGGCCTCATTGATGATGGAGTATGTCATGAAATAAACCTAGAGTACAGCCGTGTCTAGAATGGAGCTCCATAACATAATGTTCATGCTCGTGTATCATCGCACACACACAAAAAAACTTGACTATTTCGTGGCTCTGTTTATATGACAACCTCAGTTTGATGTTGTCTCCACATCTATGCCTGCAGTGGATTCATGTCAAAGATGTCGGTATTGGCAAGAGAAGGTGAATGAGCAATGTGTA
>CM065717.1:28187200-28189700 GCA_033310375.1 Conus canariensis
AGAGAGAACAGACAGACAGACAGACAGACAGAGACAGAGACAGAGATAGAGACAGAGAGAATGTATACACTGGCATGCACATACATACATACATACATACATACATACGTGTGTGTGTGTGTGTGTGTGTGTGTGTGTGTGTGTGTGTGTGTGTGTGTGTGTGTGTGTGAGTAGTTGGGTAGGTAAAAGGGTGAGTAGGTGGGGGGGGGGGAGAGAGAGAGAGAGAGAGAGAGAGAGAGAGAGAGAGAGAGAGAGAGACAGCGAAAGACAGAGAGAGAGAGAGATGAAATTAACTGAAAAACAATTGTTTCTTCCCTTTCCTTTTTCTTTTTCTGTCTCTTTCTTTTTTGTTCTTATTTCTCATTTTTTTTTCATAGTTTTTTTTTTTTAATGATTATTGTTTACCAAAAAGAGTAGTGAATTTCATCAGATATTGATACTAAAGTGGTGGCTAACTCCACCAAACAATTATGCGTTTGTTTCGTTTGTGTGCGCGTGTTTCCCTCTTTAGTTTCCATAATATTCTTCTTTCTATATAACTTCTTCAATTCTGATCTCATGCGTCTTGCGTGAACTAAATCATGCACTCTATTCACTGATGTCCAATTAGACCAGACTGAACTCTTTGTCTGAAACATTTACCTCTGAATGTCAGGGGATCCGTGTCCAGCCAATATCTGACCATGGTGCGTGCACCAGCGCAAACATGGAGAGCAGTGCTGAGACCTGTGTTTCTTCACAGGAAGTGACGACAGAGAGGAGACAGAAAGCAATGGAGGGAAAAGGAGAGGGAGGGGGTGGTGGTGGGGGGTAGATGAACTGATGTTATGGACACGCAGCCATGTTCATAGCTGCTTTAATCTCTAGAAGTTCATTTAGTACACGCTGCTATTGTTGCTGCTGTTTTGTACCGCTCTTTTGGAGGGGGTGGGGTATTTTACTTTAAAGAACTTGTGTCTGATAACATACAGTAAACCGTGTTGTAACTGCATCTGGCTGATAAAGCAGGGTTGATGTTTTACTTGGAGCACATTATCCAGACACTGTAACCTGATCTACTGGTATCTTAGACTGCTGATGATGACGCTGTTTGAACTATCCAGCCGGACATCCCCATTACAGCTCAAATCCACAAACTCGATCATTCGTAGGCCTTTTGAAACATGATCGTCTAGCCTCTTCTGTCTCATGTTCTATGCTCTCCTAGCACCCGAGCACGCATGTGATGCCTCTCGTGAGAGTAGGCTGTACACGGTAGTCTCTGATCTCCTTAAATCTAAAAGTGAAAAGCAACCCCTTTTATCTTTCTGCTGACAAGTACCACCCCCCCCCCCCCCCCCCAGGCACAAGACATGGCCAACAGACAGCAGTGGCTCCGGTTTCCATCGACAGAGATTGTGAAAGCTATGAGAGAGAGAGAGAGAGAGAGAGAGAGAGAGAGAGAGAGAGAGAGAGGAGGAGAGAGGGGGCCAGGGAAGGGGTGGTGCGGGAGGGTGGCCGAGGCAGAGACAGGATGAAAGTGCTGTCATGGACAGGCCGACCTGTGGGGGCAGACAAGCCACCTCTTTATTTGCTTTGATGCTCAGTTTTTCTAAGTGTATATCTTTGTGTCAGAGACCTGGGGTCACACAACTTCATGAAATTTTGTGCAGGATTTAGATACCTTTCCTGGCAGATAATAATGATGCTTCTAGTACTACTTATAATACTAATGATGATCATAATGATAATACTAATACTATTACAACAACAACAACAACAACAACAACAACTACTACTACTACTACTGATTTTGATATCAATGATAAAATCATCTTCATCATCATCATCATCATCATCAATATCATCATCATCATCATCATCATCATCATCATCATCATCATCATCACCCAGTGCTGTGACCATACTCCATTAGCAGGTTCATTTTGCCTTAATAAATAGAGTAAAAAAAGGGAAGACGACACAAGCTAAAGGAAATCTAAACATGTGAATGCATTTACAATATTACGTTTACTACTACCCTGTACAAATATCTTTCATCATTACATTTCTTTGAATTCGAAGAATACAGTATATCTGCCCAGTCCGTTTTGCCCTATCCTTTTGCTCTCGTGCAAAATTGAGACTGTTCCCTTCCCAGAGCTCTAATAAAAAGTTCAAGTCTAACTCTTCACCCAGCTGTTCACTGACAGTTCAGCAAAATAGTATTTGATGGGTGCACAGGAAACATAGGTCTACATTTTCATGCTCATACTGACTGGCATCACGGGTGCTCGGCTCTGCGCATGTTGTTTACTGTTGTGTAACGTCTGAAGATGACATAGTTGTCGAGACTTTATTTGCCTTCTTTTTTTTTGCACATAAAATCTGCATTGCTTTCCACTTTGTCATGCATACAAAGCTTTTCTTGCTGTCTTTTAATCCCTTTTGCCTGTTTTCCAGTAACACTGCAGGCTGTTTCATTTTTTTGGTATATCAAGAGAAAATATACCCTTTCTTA
>CM065717.1:28194700-28199700 GCA_033310375.1 Conus canariensis
ATCGTGCGTAGGACTGGCATTCATAAAACTTGTGACGGCTCCCATGTTTTCTACATGTGTGTCTGTAAGTCTGTTTGTTCGTTTATTTGCTTGTGTGCTTTTTTGTTTTCTCCAAGTGTCATTCATATGTGCAGAAGTTCTGTTGCAGCGACATCAAGGTGCAGTATCCAGGAGCAGGTAAGGATGGGCAATTCTTCTCTCCCGGTAACGGGCAGACCGGAAGCGGAAGAGGCAAGCATGAGGGGAAATTGGATGCCCCGCCATTTGGAATCCTGGCATCCACCCCCCCCCTCCCTTTATACCATCCCATTCCGTCTTCCCTGTGGCGAGGAGCCTAGTTGCCTTCTTTCTTTGATTTTTTTTGTTGCATTTTCCTCTCTACTCCTCCCCTCTTCTCCACCCCCTTTCCTCCAAGTGTCGCTACCTCACCTGGCCCTCCTCTTCCTTTTCTGTCTGTCCACTCCACGTGTGTCCATCCATCATGAACACGAGAGATGGGAAGAGGAAGGAGTGAGGTGGGCAGAGAAAAACAATAAACGTAGTGAAGGATAAATCGTTCCGACCGTACTTTTGTGCGGAATAAAAAGTTTCGTTGCTTTTCTGTCTGTCCTTTTCTCTGTCTCACTGTTTATGTGGTTACCATACCGAAGTGGTCATATACAAACAGTGCCTGGGATTTTTTTGAAACTTAAAAAAAAAAGTCAGATTACAAACAACATAAAGAAAAGTACATGCATGTCAATATAAAACTTCACTTCAACTGAGAAAAGAACAGACATCTGTGTTAATAAAAAAGTAAGGATGTAAACAACCCCATCAATATGTGAGAAGTATACACACACACACACACACACACACACACACACACACACACACACACACACACACACACACACACACACATGTATATATATACATATATATGATATATGTATATATATATATATATATATATATATATCATACAAAACATCCTTGGAAACCAACAAACAAACAAAAATAGGGAGAAGAAGGAAAGAATAGAAAGAGGCAAAGAAGGAAGATCAGATCAAAATCTGCTGTACAGTGTGCGTCTGTCAGTCGTTAGCCTCACATTTTTTAAACTATCAACTTTGAAACAAAGGGTTTTTTTTTTATAACAACCGATCACAATCAAACTGATTCCATGACATGTTAAAACAAGCCACATATTTTTTTTTATTTCATGGCAGTGTTTTAAACAATATTGAAATTGTGGATATTCAGGTATCTGATAATCAAATTTACATTTATATATATAAAAATAATACCTTTGCGAACGGTAAAGCATGATCAAATACCTCATCTGTCATGAAATTAAAAAAAAACTGTCTGGAAGAGTCGGAGTGCAGTCCTCAGTAAGGGTAGTTCTATCTCTCCATATCAAAGCATTACCTGGTTCAACTTCTGCGTGCCACAGGTTCTTTTACGTATGCTGCACCAAAAGACTTGCACTCCTACAACCAGTCTGGATGTACGGGAGATAGAGAAGAGAAAACAAAACTCCCCATGCAAAACCCCATACTTATTTCTCGAATGCGTCACAAATACATACTGTGAAAACATATGCTCAAGAAAATCAAGCGATAGTCCACGATTAAACGATAATCTTCTAGGTGGATAGGGGTGGGTGGAGAGAGAGAGAGAGAGAGAGGAGAGAGAGAGAGAGAGAGAGAGAGAGAGAGAGAGAGAGAGAGAGAGAGGGGTGGGTGGGAAGGGGTCCTTCAGGGTAGTTAAACCAATAAACGTTATGAACGTAGCAATTTTCCCTGAAGAAGAGCTGTGGTCGAACTGTTTTGTTTGACCTCTGCTTCACGATCCTGCCCCCTCCATGTACAAAGCTTGGAGTTTTTCTCATCATCTGAACCCAGGATTCTGCAAAAACTGAAAGAGAAAGGAATTTGTGGGAAGAAAAATCAGACATGCCCCCCCCCCCCCCCCACCCCCGCTCGCTCTGGCCAGAATGAAGACCTAAACTGTTCCTCACGAGTTTGAATACTAGGGACCTAAGTTGAACCTAACCGTTAACGAACATGGCTGAAGTGCTATTGTAAATGTTTGCTGTTCAGCAAGACAGTGTGATATCTTGCATGCATTTTTACTGCTGAAAAAACCCCCAGAACAACAGAATGTCCACGTTATTGTTGCTGGTCAGTGTGTATTCATAGCTACAAATCAAAAGACTGAAAGTGTAAAGAAAGATTGATGCGAATTAACACTTTACAAAACGATAGTAGGTGTGAGGAGACGGGAGCTTAATGCTAGAATCACAACGTGGACAAAAGACTGAAAAGCATAGTGACTATAGTTGAGAAAATGGCTGCCAAAGACGGAAACAAGACATGCACGACATGCACAAAAATGGTGGACGTTCTAACGGTCATTGTGGACAGCTTTCTAACATTCAAAATCCACTCACCGACAAATTCCAAACAGAAAAAAGGGTAGGCATTAGTAAAAGTCGTCTTTCTGACCATTTTTAACAGAACATTTTGATAATCTCCTCACTGAATTTTTGCTCTTCGGCAATTGTTCATATTCAGTTTTCATTCATTGAGAGTGTCAAAGTGACGTACAAGTAAGTAATATTTTCACGTATAACAGAACCCTCATTAAATGAGAGATCCGCCGAAAGGTGGCTGAAAAGAGGCAGCTCAAGAGAGCGCTACCCATCAAGATGGAACAAGAAGCAACGCCTGTTCCAGTAATCGCTGGTGCCACATCATGGACGAGGGACCAGTTCCCATCCGTCATCACTAGCACTTTGGGTGTTGACACAGACGGCACTCAGACGTGCATCGAAGGATCTTGGGTATGAAGCACATCTTCGACCAGTCCACCCAAGAAAATTGGACGCACGTCTTCACAGATAGTTCACAGGCTGATACTGCACAGGCTGGTGTGGTCGGAATCTTTATACGGTGTACGAATAGCAATAAAGAGCTTGCTATTCCACGGGCAAGCATCCCAGCAGCATTAGAGTAGAAACAGAAGCCCCCCACGAATGTATAAACAGTTTCCCCAAATCAGGCCAAAACAAAAGATCGAGTTGTTGTTATATCTAACGCTCTTGCTGCTGTCTCATCTATCAGAGTCTCTCAAAACGCTGAGTTTAATCCCATTTTCACTATACTTTGTGCTTTGAGTTTCACAGAGCAGGAAATGGTACTTCAGTGGGTACCACTGCACTGTAGTATTAGAGCCAATGAGATGCCAAAACGTAACAGACTTATGTCCTAAAATGAATTCAAAACAGTCATCGACGTCTATCAGAACAGGAAATGATAGCTCCAACATCCCCAACACAGACCAAACGACAGCTTCCATCTGCTGTAATGAGATGAGTGGGTGAAGATCTTCCTTTAAGAAGTGGACACAATCGCCCATGCCATCATCTGCATCCAAAGCTTGGCAATGGACAGTCAGGTGCGTGTCGCTGTCATCATGGACCTACGGTAGCAGAACACCTCCTTCAGAGCTGCCCACAACATGCTAGTGCATCTACTAGGTCTGGTCTAATGCCAAAGACCCTGGACGCCAAACTGTACAGCACTCGGAGGAACCTGAGGAGGACAGCTTCTTTCATCCAGTACATTGGAGTGAACATCTGGCGAGGAGAATAAGGAGAAAGAAGTAACAGGCACCTTTTCTACCATGTTTTCAAATGTTTTTCTCTGACGGTTTTCCATTTTAAGTCCAGAATATACCAGTTATCAAGCATTTGTTGCCTGGAAGTAGAAACAATCTGACAAAGGAAGAAAATACAGTCATCTTGTTAGTTTTTTGTTGTTGTAATATCATATATTTACCTTTCAAATATCTGTCATCTGCGTCCATGCCGCGCGTCAATTCCGTGCGTCCAACGGACTTGTTTCTTCAATCTAAAGTCTGCTTTAGCTGTTGTTGGAAGACAAAATAAACATTTCTCACTGTCTTTAGCTGTTGTTGGAAGACAAAATAAACATTTCTCACTGTCTTGAGCTGTTGTTGGAAGACACAGCCAACATTTCTCACTGTCTTTAACTGTTGTTGGAAGACAAAATAAACAATTCTCACTGTCATTAGCTGTTGTTGGGAGACACAGCCAACATTTCTCACTGTCTTTAGCTCTTGTTGGAAGACACAGCCAACATTTCTCACTGTCTTTAGCTGTTGTTGGGAGACACAGCCAACATTTCTCACTGTCTTTAGCTGTTGTTGGAAGACACAGCCAACATTTCTCACTGTCTTTAGCTGTTGTTGGAAGACACAGCCAACATCTCTCACTGTCTTTAGCTGTTGTTGGAAGACACAGCCAATATTTCTCACTGTCTTTAGCTGTTGTTGGAAGACACAGCCAACATTCCTCACTGTCTTTAGCTGGTGTTGGAAGACAAAATAAACAATTCTCACTGTCTTTAGTTGTTGTTGGAAGACACAGCCAACATTTCTCACTGTCTTTAGCTCTTGTTGGGAGACACAGCCAACATTTCTCACTGTCTTTAGCTGTTGTTGGAAGACACAGTCAACATTTCGCACTGTCCTTTGCTTCTGACAGAGGGATTCCAGAGTTCTCCGCTGGCGAAATTTTTACGTATAAGACCGTTTTCAATCCCACCATCAAGGTAGCAATTTTCCATTTCCATAAATATAAATCTATTAGAAAGCAAACTCTCATGAAGAAAAGGCTGCATTTCATTTTGAACTTTATTTTCCTGTCAGTTGTTATTTATACAGTGTGACACCTTAAATACGTGGACACACCTAAAGGGGGGTTATTGTGAGATGTGAGCGGGAAATGTGCGGGGAATGAAACTGTATGTTGAGATGAAATCGGTGAATACCATAACCCATGCTCTTTGACTTTCAGATATTGTTATGATCAGAATTTACAACAAAGCTGCATCAGGATCTGTTAAATATGATTAACATGCATCCATACGTTTATATGACCTTGTTTTCTTGTACCCCTTCCCTCTCTTTCATTATTTGTAGAGGGCATT
>CM065717.1:28204700-28214700 GCA_033310375.1 Conus canariensis
GTCGTCGCCGTCGTCGACTTTGTTTTTTTTTTCCCTTTTTTAATTGTCTTCTTCTTCTTCTTCTTCTTCTTCTTCTTCTGTACAAGTAATGGAAGAATTTCTGGGCTTGACATTTTAGGATAAAAGGGAAGAAGGAAAAGGAAAGGAGATCGAACAATAAAAAGAAATGAACGCCGAAACTACGACTGTTCTCAGAGGCATCTTTGTCTTATTCATCAATGTTGTTACTGCCCGTCTATTGACACATCCAGTCATTTGTCTTCTTTTCAAATTAGGCGAGAAGAGATTTTGGCGTTCACCTGCTGATTCAGCTCCAGACGGGCGGCAAAAGATGGCTCGTTTGATGTTAGGTGACAGTACACTTCGGACTTAACGTTCAACTGTAAACCTCGGCGCTCTGACTTTGGACCAGTCCAAAGGATTTGTAGTAACAACAGAAGTGAAGTGGGCATTACAGTGAAAACACTAAATCGTTCAGTGACCTCAGCATGTGGAGTTCATTTGTATTCAGGTGAGCGATTGATGCCTTGTATTTCTTGTGGTCAGAAACAAACCTGAAAAGCCCAAAACAATGGAGGGAATTTGAGTAAATGGAAACGCTGGCTTATGTCCACTTTCCTATCTTTCGTTATCTATAAAACATCAAAAATACTTGTGAAGAGTGGGATCTGTATGCTGAATGAAATCAGTCCGTTATTTTAGAGATTTTCTCACAACTATTTGCAGGGCTTTGTGAAACTTCAGCAAACTGACAAGCATCATCAGCGACAGTCCTCTGGGAAAGGCTTTTCCTTCAGTCACTTCGCTGGCCAGCCCGCTAGAATGGTCACGAAACTGTTCCAAGACACAACAGTAAGCACTGTATAGTAAAACCCCGAGTATCAAAGCAAACATAAACAATTGTCTCTCTACCCCAACGGGGCTACCTGTCTATAAAAGCACTTTATTTCTGTCTCTGCCTCCATCCCTAGCTCATTGCCACTTCTTCTCTGGCCCTCTCTCCCTCCCTCCTCTGTCTGTCTGTCTGTCTGTCTGTCTGTCTGTCTGTCTGTCTGTCTGTCTGTCTCTCTCTCTCTCTCGTAGCTTGCAGAATCCCGGTGGATGGGGATCGGAAGCAATGCTGCCTGCTGGCTGTGGCTGGTGCCCAAGAATTCCGTCAATAGAAAGGTAACAAAGGCAGCTCTTTGATTTCAGTGTCATGGGCTCCAACAAGCACCCTGTATGTCCTATCCCGTCAATAGAAAGATAACAAAGGCAGCTCTTTGATTTCAGTGTCATGGGCTCCAACAAGCACCCTGTATGTCCTATCCCGTCAATAGAAAGATAACAAAGGCAGCTCTTTGATTTCAGTGTCATGGGCTCCAACAAGCACCCTGTATGTCCTATCCCGTCAATAGAAAGATAACAAAGGCAGCTCTTTGATTTCAGTGTCATGGGCTCCAACAAGCACCCTGTATGTCCTATCCCGTCAATAGAAAGATAACAAAGGCAGCTCTTTGATTTCAGTGTCATGGGCTCCAACAAGCACCCTGTATGTCCTATCCTGTCAATAGAAATATAACAAAGGCAGCTCTTTGATTTCAGTATGATGGGCTCCAACAAGCACCCTGTATGTCCTATGTGCACAAGGACCACACACGTGTGGACACTTGAAGGCCATGTAATGTCAGATAAGAGAGGCTGTGTTGTCAAGTTCAGTAGCTTTCAACAGACATATTTGTGAATCTGACCTGCAACTGTAATATCCAACTAAGCAATTCATATAGTGCCATTATCCAAAAAAAAAAAAAAAAAAAAAAAAAAAATCGGAAAAAAAGAGAAAAAAGTAGAAGATATTTAGAACAACAGATCATAAGAATTTGTAATTGTAAGGTTTTAAAGGCATATATGAGACTGGCCATTTATGATTTAGAAACAAGTTATTTCTTGTTTGGCGTTGTGTATATTGTCATATTAGAAATGAAGAGTTCTTGAAAACAACGATAACAACAACAACAACAACAACAACAACAACACACACACACACACACACACACACACACACACACACACACACACACACACACACACACACACACACACAAGCCATGCTGGTGGCATCAGCAAAAGAACAGGACGTAGCCAGCTAGCATCAAAACAGCAACAGCGATGGCTTTTCTGCCCCAAGGGTTCCGTTTCAAATATATCGGTTCTTCCAATTCTCACCCACATTTCTCTCTCTCTCTCTCTCTCTCTCTCTCTCTCTCTCTCTCTCCTCTCTCTCTCTCTCTCTCTCTCTCTCTCTCCATCAGTCTCGGACACTGTATGAATGCTGTTGGAAACTGCTGACCTGTCATTGCCCATGTGTCTGAGATGGCATGTGCTGCAGAATCAGAAATTAACTGGACACGAATTTGGTGTATAACAAACAAACAAATAAAAAGCGTGGAAAACAAAAAAGCTCTTATTTTGAACGAAAGCGGATGCCTCACCAGTACTATACGCATAGACTCCCGTAAGACATGTGGTATTAGAATTGAAAATGCTACATGTATTCAAAGAAATGGAAGAATACTAAAAAATCGTGGGGTTTCTCACCGTGCACTAAAGACTCCAAAACGACCACACGTTATTGAAAGTGAAAGTGACAAGCTAGTTTGATGCTGGTGCGCCATGTTGCATTGCTCTCTAGCTCTGTTCTTCCACCACTATATCCCATTAAAAAAAAATCAGCTTGCATTCAAATCTCTCTCTTGTACGTTTTGAAGCATTTGAAATTATTTTACTGTTAAGACAGATCCTCCTGCAAGCGTAGAAATATTGTCTTACAAAATTTCCTGAGTTCTTTTTTATTTGTATATCATTTACACAAAAGGATCTCCTAGCACTGATAGGCGCAAACACACAGATAATTAAGATAAAAATTCTTCTCAACCGTCATCTTCAGATGCTATGGAGAAGGTGAGAGAGAAAGACACTGACAAAGACAGAGGGGCGTGAGGAAAGTAGAAGGCCTTTCTCAGGTGAACAGCTCTGTCCAGTTTTACCAATCGTAAGAAAGCATACAGAATTCGACTATGTCGGATTGCATGATACATATATCAACAGAAACAAAACCAAGGTGAAAACAGTTAACAACCTCATCTCTGATTCAGATGTTGTTTGTTTGTAATCCACCCTGTCATCAATATCTACAAGTTAAGTTGTAAGGACAATTCAGCCTTCATACAATGCAGTGAGGATAAACTGCTGCTGTCAGTGTGGGAGTGTTAAAGAAGGGCAGCGTGTTGATCAATAGCACAATGCTGCCTTGTGTCCTGTGGAGTGTCGGAAAGACCGCCTCCCTTCTCTTTGCCAGCTTCAGTCCACAGACAATATTCCCATTCCGCTTTCCCCTTTCTCTGCTCGAGCCCCAGTTCCACTGGCTCACCACACCCTTTCAGCTCCAACCACCTTCCTGCTCTTAGATGAGGGTAAGAACACGAGCTGGCGATGTTATAATGGTTCCATTTCTGGAAACTGCACTACCAAACATAACCGTGGTGGAACTGTAGAGCCCCCCCCCTCTCTCTCTCTCTCTATCTCTCTCTCTCTCTCTCATGAACTGCTATCAGTTAACACACAAATGCCAGAGTAATTCCAGGAAGAACATTTTGTTATGCAAATATTTTCTTTCATAATGTTCAGTATATGCGCCGAGCGCGTGTGTGTTCTACTTTTGTTTTTGACTTCATTGTAGATAGGTCCGTGGCCTTTGCAATTAAACTATTTGATTTGAGTTGAGTTGAGTTGAGTTGAGTTGAATTGAGTCTCTCTCTCTCTCTCTCTCTCTCTCTCTCTCTCTCTCTCTCTCTCTATCATCCTCTCCTTTCCTCTCTCCTATTCCTTTTTTGATCTCTCCTTGCTCTCGTCTCAAGAAAACAGTTTGCAGCTTGACTGCAGCGACCTTTGAAAGTAGCCAGTTAAACCTTCACCTTGGGGAAGCCATGACAGGTCTTCTGTTCATTTTGTGAGGAATGACAAGTGCTATTGTGGGCCCATTCCATGCACGTGCATAATGTTTGGTTCAGACTTGTTATTAGAATCTCGTTTTACTCTTCTTCACACACACACACACACACACACACACACACACACACACACACACACACACACACACAGATCTATCTCTCTGTCTGTCTATCTATCTGTCTATCTATCTATCTATCTATCTATCTATCTATCTATCTATCTATCTATCTATCTATCTATCTATCTTTCCCTTGCTATTTTTCTCCAAGAATAGTCTGCGTTTCAAAAGAAACGGTCAAAACTATCAAGCAAGCAGTTATAACTTCGTATGGTTTGTGTGCATGCTCTTGCCTGAACGTTCTCACAACATGCATCTTTCAGTATAGCTTCTGCAATGCTGCTGTTACACGTCTGGAAAGAAAAAGCCCTCTAATACGAATGTTGTTCGTGAGGACTCAGTCAAAACTTTCCACAGTGAATAGTATGCTCTCAACCTTTTCACTTAATATCGGGAGAGTTGTGTCTGATCAGTATGTTATGCACCAGCTCGAACACAAAGATAACGGCGAGACCAGTGTTTCCCAACAATCATTGATGGAGAGGCTGGACATTATGATGGAGAGGCTGGACATTATGACAAAGAGGGGGAAGTCGTGAAGAGGAAAAGGTGGGTGAATAGATGAACTGATATTACTGACGCAACTCTTGGGGCATGAAAGTGTTGTCTGTACTTTCCATAGTCCCCCTTGTAAATCTTTGCTATCACTGCTGCTGTCGTCGCTACAGCTTTCACTGTGTGTGTGTGTGTGTGTGTGTGTGTGTGTGTGTGTGTGTGTGTGTGTGTGTGTGTGTGTGTGTGTGTAAGTTTGTTTTTTTTTGAGCGGAGGGGGTTTGTTTTAAAAACCTTCTTTGTTTAAAACAACATATAAACCACTAAACCCTTACATTACTTGCATAAAACTGATGGTCAATGTCAATGGTACACTTTTGAACACATTATCCTCGCATAATCTAATCTATTGACATCGTTTTACAGAATTTCCACATTGCATACTATAAAATGTCCAGCTGGACATCACAATTACAGAGCAAATGCAAGAACACACTCAGTGATAGTCCTTTAACCATAACCGTACAGCCTCTTCTATCCAACATCATAAACCACTCTGGCGTTAGTACACGCCTGTGATGTCTTTTGCTGGGATGGACCATACATAATGCTAACTGAAGCTCTTTTATTTTGCTAGCGACAAGAACCCCAGGCACAAGCCACAACCAAGAGACAGCAGCCTTTCCCATCTCCATCGACAGAGATTGTGAAAGCTACGAGAGAGGGGGAGGAGAAGGGGAGGCCATGAGACAGGTGATGTGGAAGGGGGGAGGGGGGGATGACGCGTTGGAGATGGGGAATAAAGTGCTATTATGGACAAGTCGCCTTTTGGTGGCAGACAAGCCATCTCTGTATTTGCTTTGATGCTGGGCTTTTCTGTGGCGCATTTCGTTGTCGGAAGCGTAGGGTCATACAGTTTCATAATGATTCATGCGGCTGGCTGACTGTCTGACGTAAAAAACTTTCCCTGGAACACTGCTGGTAATGCTGTCTGTTCATTTGTGGAGTGTCATTTACCTTGATAAAGAATTATGATGACAACTCTTAAATGATAATAATAATAATAATACTAATGATATTAATAATGATAATGATGATAATAGTAATGATGATGATAATAATAATAATAATAATGATAATAATATATTAACAACAACAATAATAATGATAATAATGTAATAATAATAATGATAATTAAAATAACAACAATGAAAGATAGTTGTAGTAGTAGTAGTAGTAGTAGTAGTAGTAGTAGTAGTAGTAGTAGCCGAAACCGCAGCAGCAGCAGTAGCAGTAGCAGCAGCAGTAGCAGCAGCAGCAGCAGCAGCAGCAGCAACAGTAGCAGCAACAGCAGCAGTAGGAGCAGTACCATTAACATTATCATCTCTAGGCTACAGCGCTCTCTCCAAACTACCTTACAGCTCAGTGCAGTGCACTTTACAAATAGCACAAGAGACACAAGCAAAAGGCGGTATAAACGCATTACAGAATACAGACTATTACATTCTAATAGAGAGAGAGAGTTAACTGCAACACGATGTTTAGGAATGTGACAGAAATCGCAGACAACAGTAGCCGTGGATAACTCACACAATGTCCGCCATGATGCTGCTACATGGTGTTCCTGTCAATGTCTGCAGTTGATGCGGTCCCTCATTCAAGGCGATAACTGCAACACACACGTTGTAGATTGCAAAGACTGTATTGTTCTCCGCCTCCTCTTTCCCCTCGTTCAAACTCTTCCTCCTCCTCCTCCTCTTTTTCCTTCCTCTTCTCCTCTCCTCCTCTCCTCCACGTCCTCTATCCCTCCTCTTCTCCTATCTCCTTTTGTTCTATTCTCCCCCCCACAACCCCCCTCCCCCCTCAAGTATATACTCACTTTTTCCACCTCTTCCTTGTTTACTTTCTTTTTTCTTCTTCTTCTTGTTCGTCATTATCAGCGTCGTCGTCTGCATTGCCGCCTTTTAGTTTCATTTTTTTTAATCGTCTTTTTATTTGTCTTCTTCTTCTGCTTCTTCTTCTTCTTCTTCTTCCGGTTGTCATCGTCGTCGTAGGTGTTTTTGCAGTTGTTCTTCTGTCCTCGACGCATCATGATTATCTGCAAAATTTTGAGAAACGAGAAGAGCTGTCAATAAGATGAAGCAATGGAATCTTAGGAAGTAAAAGACTCACGAGACTGATTTTATAGAAACAGACATTAATAGCCCATGGAGAAAGATCATGTTTCGAGTCATTTTTTCCCCCCGACAGAATCCATTTCAATATCAAAGAGCTGACACAAAAGGGCATACTTTTCACGCACAAAAACACATTGCAGGTGTGTAATCTAGACTTCTAGTCTCTTGTCATCATTTGATGCTCGGTTTTATTTTCCAGTTCATTACGGCTTGTTTGTTTGTTTGTTTGTTTGTTTTTCATCACAAGTTGTCGAACAATTTCACACTGTAAGAAAAAAGAAAAAGAAAAACTGAGGGGAGATGAAACAATAAAAAGAAATAAACAAAGAAACTATGGCTAAGAGATAATTTAACAGATGGATAAACAGAAGAAAACTTTTAAATTATCTTCTTGTGATCTTCAATGAAAGTCATGATTAAATACAGTGAACAACGGAATGAAAGTGAACAAGTGTGAGCAGATATCATTCCTACGCACTGACTATACTAAAAACCGCACACACGCGCTCGCACGCATGCACGCACGCACGCACGCACGCACGCACACACACACACACACATACACACACGCACGCACAGAGAGAGAGAGAGAGAGAGCGAGAGAGAGAGAGAGAGAGAGAGAGAGAGAGAGAGAGAGAGGCGCCTGTAAAATTGATTGGTGTCTGAGAAAAGAAAGTCTAGTTGAATTGTCTTTATTGCTAATTCTGTGCATTTAGATCTAATTATTTTTTGTTGTTGTTGCTTGGAAGTGTGTTTGCTATCATGTTCTGCTTAGGAAGAAGGGTTATAGCTTAACATATTTCTTTGGAAAATCTTCATACGAAATGCAGAGGAACAGAAACAGCGGTTTCGTTTCACGAGCCAGTTTAGCATGGTGTGTTGTTCCCAGCTGGCTAGTCACTTCGAAATCACTGAATACAGATTTTAAAGGTTGCTGACTCTAATGTTGAAAGGTTGAAAACTGTCTCTGTACCACTTAGATGTAATGTGGTAATAAGTCTATGCAAAGACAAATACTTCTAAAAAAAAAAAAAACCCGATATAAATTCACCTATACTTGCCATCATTCTCCAACTCAGAGTGACACGTCTGCTTGTGCCATCAAATAAATTGAAAGCATTTCATACGCCTGCCTGTCTATTCTTGATAAAGGTACTGAACCTGAAATTGGTTTCAACCAATGTGTGTGTGTGTGTGTGTGTGTGTGTGTGTGTGTGTGTGTGTGTGTGTGTGTGTGTGCCCAGAGAGAGAGAGAGAGAGAGAGAGAGAGAGAGAGAGAGAGAAGCCCAGTTCAGTGTGAACCCATTCAGAAGTGTGCAACAGAATCGTCTCATCCGTCGTTCATCAAAGGGCTCAATGTCGCGTGCATGTAAAATCAAACCAGCAGTCACACATCTAAGCTAAGTGGACAAGCCGGTCTCACTGATCCGTTTTCACATTTCTCGTCGCCATGACGACACCAGAGTGGACCGGCCATTCACATTGACCAACTTCACAGTCTTTGTACATGTGATATTTGAGGCGTATTACAAAAGCGCGATGCTGCAATCTGCTTTACACTGTTCACGGGTTGAAAAAGAGAATGATATCCACGCTTCTGATGTGTTAATCTGTGCTGTTGACAAACGTTGGATATGTGTGACTGAGAGTGGTCGAAGATTCATGCTAGCATACATCTCTCATTGCATTTCTCTATAAATTTTCGCATTATTCGTAAATAATTGTTTCCTGTTGTTGTACTGCCAGTTCTTAGAGAACAGGGAGTACTTTACAATGGGAACGAAGAAATGCTGTGTGTGTGTGTGTGTGTGTGTGTGTGTGTGTGTGTGTGTGTGTGTGTGTGTGTCCGTCCATGGTCAAAATGTGTTCCACTCGCTCCAGACAAAACTGCTGGACGGATCTTTCTGAAAATTTGTAGATATGTTCAAAATGGGTCACGAATGATACCCGATGTTTTATTTAACCAGAATAGCCGTTATTCACGGCTATAAATGATAATTTTGTATGTACAGTTTAAGCAATAACAGTTTATAAACTTAAGTGTAACCTTATTGTATAAGCTCCTCGGTAGTATACTGGTTAGTATCCCCGCTGTCACGCGGGAGACCGGGATTCATTTCCCCGCCGGGGAAAGCAGCATTTTTTTTTCTTTTCTCTTACATACAAAATTTCTACCACAAAAGGGGAGAAAGAGCTATAGTGACTGATTTATATATATATATATATATATATATATATATATATATGTATATATATATATGTATATATATATTATATATATATATATATATATATATTCTTTTCTTTTTTTGTGCTACAACTGGGAGTACATTTATATGCTTTGCATCCTGTATCTTCTGTGCCACTTCAATGGCACTGCACTCATGCCCCTTGTTCCAGCCCCCTTGTTTAATGCCAGAGTCTGACCTGGCCTGCCAAAGCGCCGGCAATCCACAGGAAGCATCATTGAGGCAGAAGACTAGACAGGTCGAAACGCGTCATGCTGGTCTTGTAAGTTGTTTGTTTCTTTCGTGCAGCGGCGTTGTAATTTTTCTGTCTAGTTTGGTTCAATTTCCGCCTGCAGTCACTTTACTTTTAAAGAGAAGTCATGGAGATCAGCACCACTGTCGACACTTCAGCTGCAGTGGGGGGGGGGGGGGGGGGGGGGGGGAGGAGGGGGAACCAGAGAGAAGTCATGGAGATCAGCACCACTGTCGGCACTTCAGCTGCAGTGGGTGGGGAACCAAAGAGAAGTCATGGAGATCAGCACCACTGTCGACACTTCAGCTGCAGTGGGAGGGGAACCAAAGAGAAGTCATGGAGATCAGCACCACTGTCGACACTTCAGCTGCAGTGGGAGGGGAACCAAAGAGAAGTCATGGAGATCAGCACCACTGTCGACACTTCAGCTGCAGTGGGAGGGGAACCAATCAGGGAGGCTGTATCCTTTGTAAATATGAGCAATACAATTGACCGTCAGTGGTGTCACTGCCAGTATAGGCAACCGAGGCGTCACTGTCAACACAGGTAAGCAAGGCGCCACAGCCAACATAGGTAACCAAGGCGTCACTGTCAACATAGGTAACCGAGGCGTCACTGCCAACATAGGTAACCGAGGCGTCACTGCCAACATAGATAACCGAGGCGTCACTGTCAACACAGGTAACCGAGGCGTCACTGCCAACACAGGTAACCGAGGCGTCACTGCCAACACAGGTAACCG
>CM065717.1:28227200-28247200 GCA_033310375.1 Conus canariensis
CTGCGAACTTAATGCTCCCCTCGGTGAGCCAGCCAGTCACACGCAAGGGATTAGAGAATGGACTACGCTGTTATTTCACGGATTGATCCTCGCGGAAAGTCCTGTACTGTTTTGCTACACGGGAAACTGCTCGACTCACAATGCTTACTGTACACCCTCCAGCAATCTCATCCGGAGAAGGATAAATTTAACTCCGTAACATAGTGGCAGAAGAAAGAGACATGAAGGAAGATTGATACAAACTGACTCCCCAACGCTGCCTATAAAACAGTACTGGCAGACCGAGGTGGATGGGATAATTCTCCCATATTGAGTCCTCTCCTTTCAGCTCTGTGAAATAGGCATTAATCATGCCACGTACTTCTTCTTCAGATGAGTATTGCAAGGATTCCGACCACTGGCTCTGTAAAATGTAATGACATTACAGAAGAAAACTTTCTTTGTTTCTTTAATTCATTCTTTCATTCATTCTTTCTTTCTTTCCTTGTTTGTTTCCATATTCATTTTATTACGTTTTTCATATCAAGGTACTGATTTCTCTTTTAATTGCACTTTGTGATTTGGTCGTCTTCTTGCTATCCTCTATCTTTTTTCTACGACCCTTCCTACTCTCCCTTTCCAACTTACAAAGCACACCCCACATCCCTGTTAGATTCCACCCCCAGCTCCACCCCCTCTTTTTGACTCTCCCTTCCACCACCAGACTCCCTTCGGCTTCTTGTGTGTGTGTGTGTGTGTGTGTGTGTGTGTGTGTGTGTGTGTGTGTGTGTGTGTGTGTGGTGTGTGTGTGTGTGTGGTGTGCGTGCGTGCGCGCGCGTGTGTGTGCATGTGTGTGTATATGTGTGTGCATGTGTGTGTGTATGTGTGTGCGCGTGTGTGTGCGTGCATGCGTGCATGCGTGCGTGCGTGCGTGCGTGCGTGTGTGTGTGTGTGTTGAGAGAGAGAGAGAGAGAGAGAGAGAGAGAGAGAGAGAGAGAGAGAGAGAGAGAGAGAGCTGTCTCTCCTTTTCTTTTCCCTTTTTGAGCTCGATGTCCTTTCTCACGCCTCCTTCACCGTCATTTCTCTTTTCTTGTTTTATTTTCTCTCCAGTCCCAGTTCTATTGAAGAAGAAGCAGCCTTAGAATAACTTGGAGCTCTTAATCTCAATGATAATTTTACCATATAACTTTTTTATATTTTTTCAAATTAAGAAAGATTAACAAAGTAGACCGTGTGTGTGTGTGTGTGTGTGTGTGTGTGTGTGTGTGTGTGTGTGTGTGAGAAGGTAAATGTTTTATTTTTGCTGGTGTATTTGTGCGATAACTCTAGTTAATAATGATTAAACCCGCTGTGTGTTACGGCCCCTTTCCTATATGTTTGACATCTTCCTCTCTCTCCCCCACCCCACTCTCTACCACCTGACACCTCCTCCCCTCCACCCCACCCTTCAAACCCAGACCTTATCGCAACCCTCCCCACTTTTTTTTTAAACAGTATAAAACCCCTCGCCCTTTCATCTTTCGCCCACCCCCTCCATTCCTCCTGAACACGGTCCTGTTGATGCACATCTTTCGTGTGTGTGTGTGTGTGTGTGTGTGTGTGTGTGTGTGTGTGTGTGTGTGTGTGTGTGTGTGTGTGTGTGTGTGTGTGTGTGTGTGTGTGTGCGAGAGAGAGAGAGAGAGAGGGAGAGAGAGAGTGTGTATGTGCGTGTGCGTGTGCGTGCGTGCGTGCGTGCATGCGCGCGCGCGAGTGTGTGAGAAAGAGAGATAGAGAGGGAGAGAGAGAGAGAGAGAGAGCCGGTGTGTGTGTGTGTGTGTGTGTGTGTGTGTGTGTGTGTGTGTGTGTGTGTGTGTGTGTGTGTGTGTGGTGAGAGAGAGAGAGAGAAACTCGCCCGAATTTCGTTAAAATATTTAATTAAGACAAAAAATATTGATCTCCTTCAGAAACGTAAAATCACATCAGGTAGGACATCTCTGAACAAGATGTTCATGGAGTCTACTGTAAAGTGTTTACGTCTGACATGTTTACTATCTATAGGAACACGCTTTACAGGAATGGTACAGCGCATGGAATGCACCATGCGAGCATCCTCCGGTGAAGGATACGAATGAGTGTACCAGGAGTGATCTCATGTGCAACTGACACAAAACTGTTTCTTCCTTACGGCCGTCGGTAGAAAAACTCTGACCAACTTGGGAAGAGTCACTTACCGGTCTTAGAGTTCCATTCCTCTTGCTAGAGGTCTTCTACCAAGGTTTTAACTCTCGGTTTCAGACCGCTGTGAGGAATGAGAATCTGCTCAACTATGGCATTGTCGGAGAATTGATCAACCGCCTCACTGCCTCGAATGCCGACATGACCGGGAACCCAAGCAAAAACTATGCTGAAGAATAAGGCGATTGATTTATCAAAGGACACATGGTGCGTTCTCCATGCCGGCATGCCATCTCTTCTCTGTGCCAGAGAGAATTACGTGCCCTTCCTTACCAGTGAAGTGGAAGAGAAGGGAACTGAGGGAAAGACTACGGCCAGCCGGCTTTGTTGTGTGCATCTCCACACAACGTCTGCTGACTCGGGACGAGGATGGGCATATGACAGCAGGAAAAAGACAGGGATGCACAGATTACTTGTCTTGTTTAAACTGTGATGTAAGGCTTTATCATTCGTTTTTGGTTTAAATTTTAGTTTTCATTTCTGAAACCAGTCCTTGTCTCTTTTTTTCTTCTGTTTGAAAAGTTTGTTTGTCTTCTCTGATGTATTTTTCTTCTTTTTTTCCTTTTCCGGAGAATGTATTTCTCAATGATAGATGACTGATTTTATTTCATTTCCTGTTTCAACTGCACTCCTGAAATGAAAAATCAGACATGAAAATACATCCATAAACACATGTGTTCGATGGCGAAAACACACACAAATACGCAAGTGCAAAAACATACACAGACACAGACACAGACAGACAGACAGACAGACAGACACATACACACGCACTCCCCCCCCCCCACACACACACACGCGCGCGCGCGCGCGTGAACGCACGCACGCACACACGCACGCACGCACGCACGCACGCACGCACGCACGCAACACACACACACACACACACACACACAGAGCACATGAACTTAGACAACTACCTGTAATGTAAATTTAGACTTTTATTTCAACCTTTGAACCTACCTTCGGACCTGAACATCTTTAAATGAACTCAACTCCTTGTGTGGCAACACCTCTACCACTCTAAACACCATCACTGTGAGCTTCAGAAATTGATCTGACAACTTTGGCATGCATTCCATAAAGAATGATCCATTTTTAAGTCACATGGGGCTGCTGCCAGCGAACCTTAGAAACCTTTGAGATCACAAATGATTGAGGGCAAGGGTTTGTTCTCCTCAGCTCTGATGTCTGTCTGCGAATTCATTGTCTATTATTGTCTTATATTGTCTGTCATTGTCTATAATTGTCTCTTATTGTCTATTATTGTCTCTTATTGTCTATTACTGTCCGCGATCATTCTTGTCCCGTTTCCTTATGGAGTAGTGACTGTGCGTGCGTTTAAAAAAATTGATGTCGTTTATGCCTGTTGATATTTGTCCCTCCCTCACTCACCCATCATGGAGCACAATGAAGAGTCCAGAACCAAGAATTCTCACTTACTAAAAAAACAAATGAGAGGGACAGACCACAGTGCTAACTTAATCCCATCTCCCTATCATCATGTCCAACTCCCGGTGTAACGAAAAGTTTTAACTCCCCGAGTGGTTTAACTCCCAGGGAGTTAAACTGTTCATATGTAAATTTTAACTCCCTGGGAGTTAAACTAGAATGACTCCCACCCTGTGCCAAAATAACTCCACTCAGTAAAACTTCAAAATGTTCTAAAATCTTTTTTGTACAAGTCTCAACATATTCTTGAAACATTAAGGTGGGAGTCATTTTGTACATATATCAGACTTAACTCCCACCCTGTAACAGAATGACCCCCCCCCCCCCCCCCGGGAGTTAATACAGATTAACTCTCGGGAGTTAATCCAGGCGTGTAAAAGTTTAACTCCCTGCCCACTAAGCGGAGTCAGTTTTTCACAGTTTAGAATAACTCCCCTGGGAGTTAATGTGTACACGTGTTTTCTGACTCCCAGGGAGTTACTTTGTAACAGAGGGGGAGTTAATCTGATCATGACTAAGATGACTCTCCACCCACCTATTCCCAGGTGTATTTCGGTAAGAGAATGGAGAAGGGGATTTAATGTTCACGATCATCATCATCAAAGGGAAAGGAAATGTCCGTGTACGTATTCATGTGCTCATCTATGCATGTCCTTGATATTTTACTATGCCTTTTTGTATATAATCTGTATGTAAAATCTGTATATACATGAATTAATGGTTTGATGCCTTTGGTAGAAATACTGTACCTTCAGTCTTTGGCATTCTCTGTCTGTCTGTCTGTCTGTCTGTCTGTCTGTCTGTCTGTCTGTCTGTCTGTCTGTCTCTCTCTCTCTCTCTCTCTCTCTCTCTCTCTCATCACACGTCTTGGTTTTTCACCTGCCTGTCAGGATCTTGCGAGCAGAGCAAAACGTGCATTACTGTGTATACTGAGAAAACTGTATATGCTAAATAATAATTCTTTACCTGTATTACTCAAACTTTTTGATGCTCAAGTTCAGCCAATCGCACAATACGGAGCCGAGATATGGGGCATGGATAAAGCTGTTATTGAAATAGAAAAAGTTCACCTATTTGCTTTAAAAAGATTCTTGGGGGTGCAGCCTAGAACGCCAAATGATCTTGTATATGGGGATACAGGCCGATATCCTTTGTATATCAACTCATGTTTGCGATGTATTAAATATTGGTTGAAAATTTTACGTATGAATGAGGAAAGATTACCACATAAGGCGTACAAAATGTTGCTTAGTTTAGAATCACGAAATAAGAAATGTTGGGCATCTGACATTCGCGATTTTTTGTATCAAAATGGGTTCGGATTTGTTTGGATTAATCAAGGTGTTGAAAATATCAAAGTCTTTTTAAAAGAACTTCGTCAGAGGCTGATCGATAATAGATGGCAAAAATGGGAGGAACACATTCAAAACAGTGACAGGTATGCTTTTTATAGAACATTTAAGTCGTCTAGAAATTGTGAAGCATATCTTTTGCTTGATGTTGACAGACACTTAAAGAATTATATGACAAAGATGAGATTTGGAATAGCTGATATATGTACACATAAGTATCGGTATACTAATGCTGATGAAGGTGCTAGGATGTGCCCACTGTGTAAGAATGCCACGGAAGATGAGCAGCATTTTTTGTTGTGTTGTCCTGCCTTCCAAGATTTGCGAAATGATTTTATCCCCCCTAAATATCTCAGAAACCCATGTCTGTTTAATGTCGTACTGCTCATGGCAAATCGAAATGAAATAACACTGAAGAATGTTTGCATATATTTGTACAAAGCATTTAAAAGACGCACTGTATTACTCAGTTAAAGTGGTATTGGATAATGCGATTAGGATAGATCAATGCTCAGCTGTCATGTTATGTTATATAATTAACTATTCATTGTTTAATTGAAAAGTGTATTATCAAGATATTGTACCCCCTTCAGAATGGGCTATGGCCTACACTGAATAAACTTTCGCTTCGCTTTCGCTTCGCTTCTCTCTCTCTCATGCAATCTATGCGACTATCAAACAGTCACCCATAAGTGTAGGCCATTACACTCAAATGGTGTAGAAATGGAAAATTTTCAATTTTTCATTGTGTCATGCCACCAAATTAGGGAGTGAGGGGGGGGGGGGGGTGTTGAGAGAGTAAGGAAGGTGGGGAGAGAATGACAAGTAGTCGCGACGTGACGTAAAATTGTTTGTATTGACTCGCTACATCTGGGAGAGAAGGAAGGATAAAAAGGTTGGCATAGATTAGAAATTTGTGTGTGAGACACATGGGATAGAGAAAGGGGGGGGGGGGGGGGGGTGGTGGTGCCTGTTTTTGTTCAATTTGTACAAGAGGGTGGCTGCTTGGAACCGATCTGATGAAGTTGTCAAGTGACTTGTCACAGGTGTGGTGGTGTGCGTGAGCCAAGCTAAAAATGAAAGTCGGCCAGCTAATCAGAAAACACATATTTTTCAATAAAATTCAGGACACGTGACTAATTCACAAAAACCAATAATATCGAAAGAAACAATTCTACCTGACAAGTCTTGATCTGGCAAGTTAGTGTAAGAACACACACACACACACACACACACACACCACACACACACACACACACACACACCACACACACACACACACACACACACATTTCGAAAAAATATATATAAGCTGCATGGGTGGTAGCGAGGTGCGGGGAGTGGGTGGTGGGTGGGAGTCATTCTGGTGGTATGTCAGAATAACTCCCCTGGAGTCAAACTGAAACACAGAGGGAGTTAGTTTTTTTATATTCTAGTTTAACTCCCTGGGAGTTAAAATTTACAAACGAACAGTTTAACCCCCTGGGAGTTAAACCATTCGGGGAGTTAAAACTTTTCGTTACACCCGGGAACAGAGAGAAGAGCATGATGGAGGTTAACGTGGCATGATGGGGAACTGTCTTGACCCATCCCCATGGAAAGTGTAGTCCATAGCTAACACGGGCTTTTGTGCACCGACTTTTGAGGAGAGGTTCTAGCAAAAGAGATGTTACAAGAGCATATTCTCTCTGTCTCTAAGATCTCATTCCCCTGCAAAACAGGTCGCAGTGCCTGGCCAACGTGGTGGGATGACCACAGAGGGTGGAAGAATCTGAATAAGGAGTAATGAGGAAATGAAGATAGATGAGATCCGCGTGAAAAAAAAAAGATCAATGGGACTGAGGTAGGCCAACGTTAGTGAATTCACCCTTAGCCTATTCAACGTTAGTGAATTCACCCTTAGCCTATTCAACGTTAGTGAATTCACCCTATCCTATTCAACGTTAGTGAATTCACCCTTATCCTATTCAACGTTAGTGAATTCACCCTTATCCTATTCAACGTTAGTGAATTCACCCTATCCTATTCAACGTTAGTGAATTCACCCTTATCCTATTCAACGTTAGTGAATTCACCCTTATCCTATTCAACGTTAGTGAATTCACCCTTATCCTATTCAACGTTAGTGAATTCACCCTTATCCTATTCAACGTTAGTGAATTCACCCTTATCCTGTTCAACGTTAGTGAATTCACCCTTATCCTATTCAACGTTAGTGAATTCACCCTTATCCTGTTCAACGTTAGTGAATTCACCCTTATCCTGTTCAACGTTAGTGAATTCACCCTTAGCCTCTCTAAATGGGAGACCCTATCAGAGGCATCAAATCCAACCACATTGTGCTTAGACCATGCACCAATCAGCACCTTCCAACCACATTGTGCTTAGACCATGCACCAATCAGCACCTTCCAACCACATTGTGCTTAGACCATGCACCAATCAGCACCTTCCAACCACATTGTGCTTAGACCATGCACCAATCAGCACCTTCCAACCACATTGTGCTTAGACCATGTACCAATCAGCACCTTGGCTATTCATTCCTACAAGCACTCTGGAAAATTAATCAGCGTGACACCCTTGACCACAGCGTGTTCTTGTCTGTCTGATCCTAAGCAGGTGTTGGTAAGAATCAACACTTCAACGGTTTGGCCAACGGCAGAGCGGCAGAGAACCCATCCCCTCACCAAAGGGGCAGTGGCCAAAATGACAAAGGGGGGATCACTCAGCACAGCGAAATTAATCCAAGCCATCGAGGGGATCAAGAGATGGACCCCCCCCCCCCTCTCCACAGACCATACAGCATTCCATAGTCGGGAAAAAAAAGAAAAGTGGACGTATTGGCCTTGGGGACATATCACAGGCTGTAGCGTCTTCAAAACCCAAGCAAAAACTACGACTATGTTGTAATGTAACCATCAGATTTTAGAGACGTGCTTATGTTTCAATTTCCGCCTGCAGTCACCCGACTTTTAAACAAGAAATCTGTCTATTTCAATCAAATTCAGAAGCTGAGGATGCTTGAGGCACGGTCATGAATGGCCTCCAAAGCAGAGATGGAGAGTGAGAAATCTGTATATTTCAATCAAATTCAGAAGCTGAGGATGCTCGAGGCACGGTCATGAATGGCCTCCAAAGCAGAGATGGAGAGTGAGAAAATGAAGACCTTTTGATGTCTGAATTTATGCATTATTTCAAATGCCAGGATCAACGTCAACGCCGTGAGAATAGCAGTGTAGATGGAGATGTCTGAGGGAACATGTCTGGAACACCATTAAGAATTTTTGTTTTAGAACAACACGAAGAAGAAACAGCTGCCTTGTCAGATTTGGAATTATCGGACAATACTCTTTGAAAAGTGCTTAAAGGCAGTATGAAGTATATGTTCTGGAGGTGTACTTATGGTCAGTGTTTCTGGGATATGTTCGCTGAATAAATAACAGAGAAATGTACCAATGCCCAGAATATATGTCTGACAAAATCATTTGTTCTTCTAACATTTGATGAAACACCATTGATTCTGATTTCTATTTCATTACTGTTTTGTCAAAACAATATTTGAACACGTGTAAGCTCGAAGGCAGCCCTTCACATGTTGCAGGCTCTCAGAAAATATTGAATTTTCGATACAATTATTAAAAAAACAACGCATATGTAAATATGAACCATACAGAATTCCCTACTAAATGGTTGATACATGAATCACTTGTCTCCCCTACTTTGTGATTTAATCAATGTCTTTTAATCAGGGGGCAATTCCTGTTTTTTTTTTCTAAAATCTTTTTGCACCAAGTCAAACTACATGTGAAATAAAACATAAATGGCCATGACTTTCACGTCTCAGGATTTTTGTCATGATTTACGAGACTGTTTGTACGCTGATAAGATTCTTTTATCAATGTAACTTACAACTATAACTGCTAAAAAAAATTCCACAATGTGCACTGTCCTTTAGCTTGTTAACATCCAGCCCATGCTGTCTGACAATCTGTCCGTCTGTCTCTTCTTCCTTGGTTGTGTCATCTGTATTTCTGTGTCTCCCTGTCTCTGCTTGATGCCTGATGCATTTGCTGTGATACGATTGTGATACGCATACTCTCCTGAATGATACTCTTTTGTATACCTCGTCGCCCTGCAAAAGGATAGACGCAAGCGCATACAGTGTTTAATCAACATTTTTCAACAGTTCAGACCACACACACACACACACACACACACACACACACACACCACACACACCACACACACACACACACACACACACACACAGAGAGAGAGAGAGAGAGAGAGAGAGAGAGAGAGAGAGAGAGCGGGGGGAATGGATAGGAATGTGTACGTGGGTAGATAATATGTATCTCCCCTCCAGTACAGGCCAATACCCATGCACCCTCATATACATATCGAACTCTCTCTCTCTCTCTCTCTCTCTCCACACACACACACACACACACACACACACACACACACACACACACACACACACACACACACACACACACACACACACACACAGAGGGAGCGCGTAAACAGAAGCTCCCTCAACATATGTGTGCTCGACAAACGTACGCTACACATATCTGCGTACAGACATTCGAACATACTCACATAATACACACCAGAACATACACGCGCTCGGACTGACATAAAAGCAAAACAAATCCCATCCATGACAACACCACTTCATTCTCCCTCGCTAAATGCTATTGCGCCTCTACGAGCACTGTAATAGTGCACGTGCACACACATATATGTATGAGAGAGAGAGAGAGAGAGAGAGAGAGAGAGAGAGAGAGAGAGAGAGAGAGAGGAGAGAGAGACAACACAAAAACAACAACGACAGACTATCGTTCTTTCCCGCCCGGGAATTGCCAGGATCTTTCCTTGGTGTCTTTGTGGGTGGCTTATACATACCTCCCTCTGTCTTTCCACGTCCCTGAAGGGTCCCCGTTTAGACTGAAACAGGTCGCCAAGGTCAGATATTCCGTCTTTTGTTTTTTTTCCCCCTCTGAGCTCAGCCCCAATATGTCCCCTGCCGTTGACTGGGCCATAAACAAGATGAATTCAAATCCCTCTGAACTGTGGGATGCCAGGCGGTCTGGGATTTCTCTTCTCTTCATCTCTTCGATCTCTTGGATTATTCTGGCTGTACTGATAGATCCGTCTTTATCTTCTTGGTCTTCGCTTAATGGTACGGCAGCAGACACTCAAAAGCACCCCCCCCCACACACACACACACACACACACACACGCGCGCGCGCGCACGCACAAACAGAGAGAGAGGAGAGAAAGAGAGAGAGAGAGAGAGAGAGAAAGAGAGAGAGAGAGAGAGAGAGAGAGAGAGAGAGAGAGAGCATTGGAGAGGGAGAGAGAGGTAAGAAACAGAGCGAAGGAAGTTACAGAAATTACATATGTATTATGCTCGTGAAAATGGCTGTAATCACAAAGGGGAAGCAGCAGGTGACAAAGACGAACCAGTCACTGTGGCAAATAATACAACTTGACCAACGGTAGACCCGTAGCAGTAGGTAATTCATCCCTAGGGTGACAATATGGAGAAAGGCAACGGAGATAAATGCCAGAGAAAGAAAATATGTACTATGGTCGCAGATCCAGCCGTAGCCCAGAAAGGGCAGTTCATCATAATAAAGAGGAATCAGCCAACTGGATCAATAATACAACTGCATTGTTAGTACAGCAACATACTAACTACTCCAAAGGAGGAGTAGTTCAATTGATATTGTTTATTGCTCAGGTGACCACAAAGTGTCATACCCGAGCTGTCGTCTTGTCAAAGTCGATTCTGTACATTGGACAGAAAAAAAACCCAGGCAAAATCTTCTCTTACATCATCCGTGAAATGCAAGATCGGATGAAAGATATTTCTTTTGAGAACTCAAAAATAACATCACGAGAAACGTCTCTGAACAAACATTTCATGGAGTTTGCTGTAAGTTGTCCGTGTCTGATATCATATAAGTCCCAAGAGTCTATAGGACATGTAATGTAGTGAATGGTACATTACATGGAATCCGCCAAGGGGCTTCTTCGCCTTTTTTCTTTTAAATGGAATGAGTGGGCGTAAAATGTGTACTCTGAGTAGTCGCGCAAAACTCTTCTTTTGGCCGCCAGTGGTACACGGTAAAAACTCTCTAAGCTTTGGACGGATTTGAAAAAGTTTATTTTTCCGTCTTCACATTCCGGTCCACGTGGCGTGGGTCTATGACGTCAGCATGAGCTTTGGATTTCAGGTCTGTGTGTAGGATAGGAAACCCGCACAATTCTTTGTTCGTGGTCTTCAAGGCAAAATGATCAGCCACTTCATTGCCTGGAACGCCAACATGACGGGAACCCAAGCAAACACTACATTGTAACTTTCAGACTTCAGAAAGGTGTACAGAGCAAAAATCAGGAGTATGAGGTGACGGCCTCTAAAGCAGACTGGGAAATGAAAGGACGAGACAGCCTTTATGTTTTGATTTGAAACCACTTGAAGTACCAGGACCAATGCTGTAGCTCACCATTCCAGATGGAGCTTCAGAGAGATTGTGTTTTGAGCATTTCTCAGAGGGAACTGCAGACACAGCAGAAAATGTTTCTGTTCAGATTTGGATCCAGTGGTAAATATTCTGTGAAAGGATGGACGTTCAGAACAAAAATTCAGCCTAATTGCCCTCTACGCCAAGGGGCGCATGAGTCTTTTTGATAGACGGCAAGCTCAACGTGGCTCTTTCGGTGCGGAAGATCCATGCTGGTTGTCAGAGATTTGGATAAATATCACACAGCTGCAAGGTCTATGTTTGTACTGTTCAGATGGAGAAAAATAGGAATAAAATTCGGTTCATCTTTACATTTCTAAAGAAACTTCGAGTCAAAAAAGGATATTGGGATTCAGAGAAGAGATTCAAACAATAATAACGAGAAAGTTTTGGTCAGCGGTTGGACAGGAATGGTTCCCAAGCCTCTGTATTCAGACTTTATACAGAAGTGGCGCGGAATACCCAGGCAGAGTCAAAGCTCTTGACAGTAAATGGAATCCAGAGTTTCAGGTAGGAAGGCCCAGCAGAACTATAGAAAAATGCAGCCGTAATAAAGTTTGGAGCAGATCAGTACCCTGTAAAGATGGAGAAAATTTTCTTTTAATCAGAGCCCCATTCTGTATGAACCAAAACTCAAAGTTCATTGTTTTCTGACAACAAATTTCAAAGTGCTGGATGTGACGCCTAACACTGAGGTTTTGATAAAAAAAAAAATCGGAAATTTGGCTTCCTTCATATCTGACATGGATGTAGGGTCAGCAGAGCACTGTCAAAAATTGTAAAAGAATACGTTGAGTTTTGTTGGTAGCTGAAAAAGTAAAACCATTTCCCTTGGCCCACTATTGGATCTTATTCACGCAAAGCTGGAGATGACGCTGTATACCGGCATAGAAAACGTGGAGAGCAAAGTCTTTAACAAAGTGAACACGAAACCTTGCTTTGTTGTGCCGACTATCCCTTTGATTTGTAAACTGAAGAGAGCGAGTGAAAAGATGCTCCCTGGGGTTACACCCAGTTACTGGTCGTTGATGTCAGACAGCGTATAGCCAACATAGGCTTGGAACTGTCAATGAGGCAGACAGTTTTATACCGTAAACGGAGGTAGATGGCCTCTAAGGCCAAGATTATGAAGACTCATTAGAATACCTGATTTTCGAGTGGCGTTATAAGCCTCCTATAAGTTAGAAAAGCAACGACATTCTGTTTGTTAATGGATACATTGTTTATTAATGAAGACGGTGCTAACATTGCCTTAGGGACGGTGTAAATTATAGTGGTTTCGAAATGGACTAAATAGTCAACTGTAGATGGTACATTCTGCTCTTTGGGAGGAGTGAAAAAAGAGCAATGACGATAATGCACGTACAACGTGCATGTTGATCCAGCCCTAACTATAAAAGAGGAAGACCATGATAAGAGGGAGACTGAATCACCACAGCCAGTGAAACAACTTTACTAATGGCACAGCAGCAGTAGATAATTCGTTCCTGTCCATGAAGGTGAAGACCTTGACGATAAAGAATGAAAGGAACTCCGTGTCAGCAACCACTTCTTCACTTCAACAGTCTGACGACACAGTGTCAATCTGTTCCTAAAACAATAGCTGCAGAGTGTTGAAGTAATATTTTGTCCGTTTAGTAATTGTACTGGTTAATCGGTGAGTGTACACGTATGTGTACAGGTAACAACCCACAGGAAACACGGAGCTTTGCGAGTACTTTTTTTAAAAAAAGAAATCGATTGGGATGGAAAAAGTTCAAATGTATATTTTCTATAGCAGCAGATCAGGTTTACTACACATTGTATTGTAAAGGCCATTTTCGTAAGTTCTGGCTTCTTCTTCTAAGTACGTCTTTCGAATGAATGTCAACAGCAGCCTTGACGCCAGGGCCCCAACCCCTTACCCCCTCTGACTCCACTCCACCACCACCCTCCCGCCTCTGTATTGTGTTATCTCCCTGAGAAAAACCACCTGAAACGGAGATAATATTACTAATAGCCCAATCGACCACAAAGGGCCGTATCAGGGTTTGACCTCGTCGAAATCGACACTCAGATACTTTTTTTTTCTAAAAACACACTACATTTTCGTTCAAATTTTTTGATTTGTGAAATGATACTCATCTTACTTCACAAAACTCGGCGTTGTAGTTCAGAGTTTGTGTTCTGTATAATTTCCTGAGGGTAGAGGAGAATGGGATGGGGTGTCAAAGAGTATGACAGAGGAGCGGAAATTAACACACCATTTCCAGAAGACGAAGACACAGTCATATTGAAAGAGCGTCTGGCGTCCCATGGTGACACAATAACAAACAAACAAACAAGCAACAACAACAACAGCTACAACAAAAGGTAGATGTAATAGTCCCCATTCACAAACAAAAGACACTAGAGCATAAATGTTTTTCAAAGTGGTGCATGGAAACATTGGCAGCCACAAAAACAGATTAACCTTTACCGGATAACATTTTTGACTACACAGACGCCATCGTGCGGGTCGCCCAAGACCCACACATTTTGCAGAGGCTTTTCCTATAGCTTATCCCTATTCAGATCGCGTGGTCTTGAAGGATCCACACCTGATAAAGAGCGGTTCAGCAACTTATTCTTCATCCGATGGCGTGGGTCATGTGCGACCCACTAAAATGTATAGGTCCTGGGGGAACCGCGACTAATTACGCTGATGATTGATTGTGCCCATACATGAAATTTCTGTGACCAACGGCTATTAAGATTGTTGACAAACTCCAAAGATTTTGTGAGCATAGCTCTATCCGTTCATAAGATATGATGTTTTTATTGAGTCACTGGGTCATGGTAAGCACGGTAAAGGTTAAAATCGAAAACCCTCTAAACATTCATACTCAACAGACGCACAAACACTTCAACAACAACAGCACCCTCACCTCCATCCATCCCAAAGCAACAGCAAACAAATTAACTGAAAAGCAAGCACATGGAAACATACATACAGTGTATCCATGCATAAAAGACTAGCATGCTGATTTTGTGATGTGTCTGTTCTGCAATGGCTCAGAAGAGGGACAAACTATCAGAAAAAAAACACGAAATGTCGAAACAAAGAATGAACGGGGAAGACGACTTTGTAATATGTTTGTTGTGTAATAGCCCAGAAGAGGGAAGAACTAGCAGAGGGGAAAGAAATGTCTAAACAAAGAATCAACGAGGAAGATGACTTTGTGATTGTCTCTTCTGTAATGGCCCAGAAGAGGGAAGAACTACCAGAGGGGAAAGACATGTCTAAGCACAGAATGAACGGGGAAGATGACTTTGTGACTGTCTCTTCTGTAATGGCCCAGAAGAGGAAAGAACTAGCAGAGGGGAAAGAAATGTCTAAACACAGAATGAACGGGGAGAATAGAACTGCAGCAGGGTGAAGGGGACCGACAAAGAAAAGAACGTTACTGCACAAAAAGACACTGTCCAGACTGCATGCAATTGAGCATCCCCCCCCCCTCTCTCCCACAAAAAGGACGCACCCTCTTACCAGCTGACACCACCATCAAAAACTGCTTTCATAGATATTAACACCGCCATCAAAAACTGCTTTCATAGATATTAACACCACCATCAAAAACTGCTTTCATAGATATTAACACCACCATCAAAAACTGCTTTCATAGATATTAACACCACCATCAAAAACTGCTTTCATAGATATTAACACCACCATCAAAAACTGCTTTCATAGATATTAACACCACCATCAAAAACTGCTTTCATAGTATTAACACCACCATCAAAAACTGCTTTCATAGATATTAACACCACCATCAAAAACTGCTTTCATAGATATTAACACCACCATCAAAAACTGCTTTCATAGTTACACACATAAAGCTCATAGATTTAACACCACCATCAAAAACTGCTTTCATAGATATTAACACCACCATCAAAAACTGCTTTCATAGATATTAACACCACCATCAAAAACTGCTTTCATAGATATTATTAGATGTCAGTTCTGAAGCAGTGACATTGAGCCTGTGGCCTGAACGGTACCCACTACGTTTGACTGATGGTATGGTCTACCTTATACTTCGCTGTGATGTTATGGTCTATCTTATACTTCGCTGTCAGGATTAGCGTCCTTCGCGTCCTTTTACGGAATAATCATGCTGGGAAAAATTATCTCCGAATAGTTTATCATGGCGATGTGATTCTTCCCTTTCAGACGCCTACACAACGCCCCACCCCTCCTCCCTCTCCCCATCACTTCCCGTTCCTCCACCCCCCGCCTGCCCAGCCGCAATATTTTTCTGCCGCTACGTGCTAAGTGGCATTAAGTGGATCATTTATATCACAGAGAATAAGGTGTCAGCTATCAGCTATTTCCTGGGCTTCAACAGGCATAAAAAGCAAAACCTGCCGCATGCACAAGTCAACCCATAAACCCACAATCAAAACGCATACATTTCCGCCGACCTCATAACCACCCACTCTCTTCCATTCGGCTCAGTGCCAAACTACTTTACTCTTCCAACGCGTCCATAAACGAATAATATGTCATAGTCCATGTTTTGGATCCAGGCAACCTTATTTACATTGCGGTATTTAGGAATAATTTTGTAGAAGCATGATCTACATTTCAGTGAAAGCAAATATGCATTTCTTTTATGAACAATGCGAAATTATCTCGGTTTGAAATCAAGTCGATTTCAAGCATTTGGATGTGTTCGCCATTTGTCAGCTGCGTTCATCAATTTAATGCAAGTTACGTGTTCATCACTGACGATAAAGTTTTGCGATTTCACACACACACACACACACACACACACACACACACACACACACACACACACACACACACACACACACACACACACCACACACACACACACACACACACACACACGCACACACACACACACACACAAAGAGAGAGAGAGAGAGAGAGAGAGAGAGAGAGAGAGAGAGAGAGAGAGATGTTTGGGTCAGATTAAATCGGTGTTGCCTGGTTTCCGACCTTTACGACCCATCTCTACACTCTCCTCACCCTCCTACCCCCCCCCCCCCCCCAAAGAAATAAGGAAAACTGCTCCCTACACACTGCTGAAGTTAGTTGCACACCAAGACCCGCCCTCTGGGAGTTGCCAGGTAATTGCTCACAGACGGGTGCCATTTTTTTTCCTGCCAGTGAATCTATTATCAGAATGAAAGGGGGTCCTACTGGGTGGACAACGTCTATTGAAGTGCTGATCATTGCCGCTGTTCTCTAACCAGATGAACGTCCTTTCTGGGACAGAGGTTTAAGGTCCAGCATCTTTCTTCTCTTTCAATGCCGATACACTGAGAGTGAAGACAAACTCTCCAACCCTGTGAGCTGGTGCAGTGCTCATCAATGCAGCACTTCCTCGGGGAGCCAGGCCTCAGTGGGCTCTGTGGCTGATGACAGTGATATATACAGCAGCAGCATAGTCATGTATTAGGCTGCCTGCAAATCAGCTCTGCATCTTGATTCAGAGAGAGAGAGAGAGAGAGAGAGAGAGAGAGAGAGAGAGAGAGAGAGAGAGAGAGAGAGAGAGAGAGAGAGAGATCCTTAATACGTAAAGTGAAGTTTTTGACTGAAGCATAGTATTACAATGGCCCTAGTCACGCATACATAATGAGCCATAGGAGAGAGAGAGAGAGAGAGAGAGAGAGAGAGAGAGAGAGAGAGAGAGAGAGAGAGAGAGGGGAGAGAGAGAGAGAGAGAGAGAGGTTGGGGTCAGATTAAATCGGTGTTGCCTGGTTTCTGACAATTACGACCCATTTCCACGCCCTTCTCCCCTCCCCCCCCCTAGAACCCCCCCCCCCCCCCCCAAGAAAAACCGCTCCCTAGACAATGGTTGCTGAAGTTAGTTGCACACTGAGACCCGTCCCCTGGGAGTTGCCAGATGATTGCCCACAGACAGGTGCCATTTTTTTCTGCCAGTGAATCTATTATCAGAATGGAAGGGGGTCCTACTTGGTGGACAACGTCTGTTGAAGTGCTGATCATTGCCGCTGTTCTCTAACCAGATGAACATCCTTTCTGGGACAGAGGTTTAAGGTCCAACATCTTTCTTCTCTTTCAATGCCAGTACACTGAGAGTGAAGACAAACTCTCCAACCCTGTGAGCTGGTGCAGTGTTCATCAATGCAGCATATATATATATATATATATATATATATATATATGTGTGTGTGTGTGTGTGTGTGTGTGTGTGTGTGTGTGTGTGTGTGTGTGTGTGTGTGTGTGTATCTATTTATCTATCCATCTATCTATTTATCTCTCTCTATGTATCTATCTATCTATCTATCGATATACTGTATTGAAAAGAACTCAAAAGTACCATTATAATATATATATTGAGTCTCTTTCTTTCTGTTTCTGTAATATGTCTCTGTGCCTTTTTGAAACTCACTGTCTTCCTACAACTAGCTTTCCTCTCCCTCCTCTCTCTCTCTCTCTCTCTCTCTCTCTCTCTCTCTCTCTCTAAGCAGCTCAGGTCTGAGTACAAGGGCGGCATTGGTAGAAAGAGGAAGAAAAGAGGCTGAAAGGAATGAAACGCCAGCTAAACTGCATTAAAGCGAATTCTTCTCCCAACACAACCCTAACCGCATCTTCATCTTTGCCATCATCGGCAGCAGCAACTGCACCATCACCACCACCATCACCACCATATGCATTAGCACCTTGATATCTTCACGGTTGATATGTTTCACGTATGAACTATATTTCCAGTGCGGTGACCTTCAACTACTTATTTGGAAATGATTATCTTCACATTAAACCCCGTCTATTACGTGACACGAGGTGAAATTGTAAGGTCGTCAACTGAACATACACAGCGACGTGACATAGAGCAAGGAAGAAAAAAGGAATAAAGCCCATAGCCAAATGGGTAAATACTCCACCTTACGCAACAGATCTCTATAAATAATTGCTTGAGGCACCTCAGAAAAAGAAAAGATTTAGTTACAGGAGTTCAGGTGAAAAGCTATTCTTGTCAGTAACGTTTCTTTCTTTTTTCCCTGAGGGTTGGTGGGTGGATGAAATTAGATTTGATAGATATGCATGCCTCCTGGGTGGTGATTTCACACGGATCTGGGTGGCCCATGATTATTTTTGTCTCTTTTTCCAGACGGTTAGTGGATGTGTGCAATTTGATGTAACAAAATGCATGTCTCCTCGGTGGTGAGTTCAAAAGTATTTACGTGATTTATGTTTTTTTTTTCAAAGCTGTGTCCCATGATCTTACCACCTAGTCGATATCTTTCTGACACTGGGAATCATAGCCGTTTTGCAGACAGGCAGTGGCGCCCAGCTCCCAGTCTCTATCATCATAGCCGTTTTGCAGACAGGCAGTGGCGCCCAGCTCCCAGTCTCTATCATCACAAAGGCCTTTGAGCTGTGGCAAGACCTATGAACTGTGCGGAGAAAGCCATGGATGCCTTAAAGCCAAATGTCTCTTGAGCAAGGGAATTCAGAAATTCAGATAAAAATGATACGCTTATTTTCTGGACAAACAAATAACAAAATGGGTCAGCTAGAATGAAGTCTTGCAGTTCTGGACAAATCAGTCATCACATCAACAACAGTAGGCCGCCATTTAAAGGTACGTTTGATGTTAAGTCAAGGACAGGTCTGCAGTCATCTGACCTGACCAATGAGATCACAGACAGGATCATGAATGAGGAGGGTCTCCGCCACTTTCATCGAATTTCACATCTAGCCGATCATCAAGCAAGTAATGAAGTAAACAGCGAGTAGCTTTGCAGTGATTACATCTTCTCAAAGGAGCATTTTCCAGTCCAACGGTTAGAGTCCGTCGACAGGACGTCGTCGGGTGACCTTGAGAATATCAGAGAAAACACCATCAGGGATTTTGTCATGATTCTACAGCAATCATTACTGGAGGAATCAGATATCACGGTCTCTACTGCTGTGAATTTGGAAGCCCCACTTTTTTTAAAGATACCGATGCAACAGTGCAAAGCTCTGTAATGGAGCATTAGTAACTAAGTCAGGATGTCATTGGTACTTTGGTTCTAACATCAATGGAACGGACTCTGCCTCCAGACAACGCCAGTTCCGCAGTCTGCAATGCTGCCATTTTCCATGTTTCAATGCTTTGAAGACTTGCTGTCAATTTCACCACCATCTATATGTAAACATGAAGTAAAAAGCTAGTTATTCTTGGAGTGTTCTGAATATGGTCATAAGTGATGGAGGAATTCTGAAGTTGACTTCTGATCACCGTATCACAACAGTCACCATGGACAACGTAGAACAAGATCCCTGGTGTCAATAAAGATACACGTCAAAGCTAAAACCAGCAGGCAAACCAAACCAAACCTGTTGGAAACAATTCGTTGGAGCGCTGTAGAGATGATTTCTGTGCATTCAAATCACACCGTTGTGATACTGATACTATTACTTGATAACCGAAGGGGAATACAACAAATCTGATGAGGTT
>CM065717.1:28257200-28267200 GCA_033310375.1 Conus canariensis
GACCTTAGAGGAGAAGAGAGCGAAATAATATTGGTGGTCAGAAAATTAGACATGTGGTGAAAGGGAGTTTTTCTTCCAACTCTGAATAAACCAAAACTTCTTGTGGGGTTGTGTGACTTTTGATTTGTTTTTCAATGTATCTCAGCTTCTGACTTTACGTTCCATTTATTCTTTTTTTCTCCAGATGATCTGAACCCAGAAAATCGTCTACAGTAACGTTAATCACAGTTTGGAGGCGTTGGATTTCAGTGGAGAAACAGTGGCCCGGCAGATGACGCATTAGCGTTTGGACGTGACTAAATCTTAAGTTCGTGGTTCGAATCTCACTACAGTGCAGATTCATTTCTTTCCCCTCTCCACTGAATTTTCAGTAGTGCTAGTTTTTTTTTTAATTTGATGAGACGTGACACAGAATTAGTGATTGTAAGTCAGCCTACAGAAACGAGTGAGTTTTCCCTCGCCAGAATTATGAAGGGCGAAAACTGTAAGAACACTTCACAGACAAAATACAGGGTGGAGCTTTATTATGGCGAAACAGTCTCACCCACCGAGAGCGGCCTGATTTCCACATGAAGAGATTTGTCAAGACGGTAAGCACCACCTCTGGGAGTCCGAGCTAGAGGACATTTGGGAAAGCATAGACTTCTACGGAGATCACATGGAGCTTGAATTCATCCTTTGATTCGGATGCACACCAATACTTCATAGGTTGGTCATTTGGCCTCAATCCATCTTCCATCTAGAGTCGTTCAAATCAGTTTAGTAGTGTTTGAGATATCTTACTCTACAAACAAACAAACAAACAAACAAACAAACAAACCACGATACTGGCGAAAGCATCATCTGCATGGTGGAGATGAACATGGAAGCAAGACATTAAATTCTCAACGCCTCTAGGTTCGCTGCCAACAAGAACCAAGCACCAAAAAATCAAAACTTAAGAACACGAAAGAGCAGTTAACGTGGTTTGACCGTGTGGAGAGTTTCGCAACCTTTGAATACGGTCGTCATGGCTTCAGAGAGAGCTGGATGGACCTCCCTGGTACATGTTTTCTGTGTACTTCTTATCCGTGGCCGGACTGTATTTATCCACCAGCTTTACATCTTTTTGACTTGTTTGTCCCCCTAATCTATGTTCCTTGCCCGCTCGTCCGTTCTCTGTTGTTGATGTCCCTGTCGCACTCTTTTATCTGTCGTCTTTGGAACCAGTCAGGAGTTCTTTTTTTTTTTTATAATTTGCCCTGGTTTCCTTGGAAACGAACATGCGTCTTCAGAAAGCATTATATGGGATGGAGAAGAAAGGTAGAAAGATGCTTGACAGGTAAGTCAGAGCACATTCCATTAATTTCTTATTTATTCATTTTTGTAAGGGTGTGGGTGGAGTTGCGGTGATTTTTCAGCCATTTCTTTCTGTTCTTACTGTTTTTAATTCACTTTCCTTTTGAAGGGATTCAGAACCAATTATCCGATCCCTGCCCCCATCCCTCCATTTCTTTTCCCCTAAGATAAAGCCCTTGTGTACATTTTCAAACTGTGAATCCAGGAAGTGCACATTCGCCTACTCACAGGCTCCTGTCCATCCACCTATTTTCTCTCCCTCTCTCCCTCTCACCCCTCCCTTCACTTAAACCCTCCACCCCCCCCCCCAACACCTTTCCTCGATCTTGGTCACAGGTCTTTGAACAGTGTGTTGTTTCTTTGGTCGTCTGCCTATCCTGGCGGATAACTGTTACCGTAAATACTTCACTTGCCTTTCGACTGTATCCTCTCCATTCTCCAACTTCCACTGACAACAGCAGAAACAGGGAGGCCACTCATCCTAACCATCACCCACCAGTCATGGGTTTTTGTTAAAACCTGCATTACAAAAACCTTCGTTCTTTACTCACCAGCTGCTGTTGGCTTCAGCTTCAAGTGATCGGCTCTCAGACTGAAAGGTCAACACTCTGGCTTTTCATCTGTATGACAGAAAGTCCGGCCACCAGACACAGGCGTGCCAGGTTGAGAGTCCAGCACTGGCCAGCTGGCTGTAAGACAGACAGTGCAACTCTCAGCCACTGGCCCTCAGGCTGGAAGTCCAGCACTCTGACCGTTCATCTGTCAGATGGAAGGAAAGTGCAGTGCTCAGCTAACTGCTTTCAGCTTCCAACTCCAACACCGACCATTCCATTGTCATAGTCTCCAGTAGCATAGTCACGAGCAGTGAGCGTTTTCAAGGAGGATCAGGATGGCAGGTCCAAAGTAACTAATACAAATGTCTACCATTTGGATGTAGCTTCATTCACGCTCATTAAAAAAGTCAAGGACTTCGATTAATTTGTAAGGACAAGATGGACGTTTCTCATACATGTCATGTAATATTTGAAACTCACAATGGATGAATGTATGAGTATTGGACAGACTGTTTATGGTAGGAAGATTTCAATTCGACTCTTCTGTGCACAAAGCAAAAGACATAAGATGAGATGTGTTGGAGTGGTCGTTGTTCTTGCCTTTCTTCTTCTTCCATCTGGTTTTGGTTTCGCCGTCTCATTTTCTGTATGCATGTATGCATGTACATGTATGTATGATGTATGTATGTATGTATGTATGTAATGTATGTATTGTAATGTATGTAATGTATGGCAAGGGGAAGATATACCGATGTATGGAAAAGATGAGCCATACCAGTATCTTGGATTTCAAACAAATCTGACTGGAACTTCTGAGAAAGAGCAACTGGCACAGGCGAGCGAGGAATTCGAAAGAACGCTAGAAAAAAAATTTCGCTTTCACCTTTACCGCTGTGCAAGAAAATTGATGCTGTAAACGTCATGGCTTCTTCAAAATTGAGCTTTTATTACAGCAATTCAAAATTCACAGAAAGACTCCTGAAGACTCTGGAAGATAAGATAGTTGATTTTGTTCGCATTCATCTCAAACTAAACTCTTCTACCAATCGAGCGCACATGTTCCTTCCCCGAAAACAAGGCGGTCTTGGTCTGTTGAAACCAAGTACCATGTACTACGCCAAACGCATCTCCTTCCTGATCTCTGTTCTGAGCAGTGATGACCAACATGTCAGAATGGTAGCGCGCAACAGTTTCCATCTCCACATGGAAAAGAGAAAAGTGCCTCATGCAGATCCAGACGACAGCAGTTTTGGAGGATATGCCACAGACACCGAAGGGAAGTTAAGGAAAGGCAGCAAGGTCAACTGGTCACGTTCTTCCTTCGTTGAGCTCCATGAGCTGTGTGTGCGACTGGATCTTAAGCTGGAATTCGATGAAAACAGCGACAGTTTCGGAGTAGTACTCCCAGCTTCTGATGATGGGGTAGTTCAAATGCGCTGCAGTAATTCTAAACAATTGTACAGCGCAATCAAAAGAATGCAAATGGACAAAGATACACACCATTTTCGGCAGCTGCAACAACAAGGGAGAATCACCCGCGATGCAATTCCGTATGCGGCAGTGGCCCACTCCATAGGACACCTCACCAACACCAACGTCAATGACCAAATAACCAGGTTCATCAGCAAGGGACGTCGACAGCTGCTGGAGACCAATGCAGTGAAGAACATCTACTATCCTGATACTTACCGGAGAGAGTGTGCTTTGTGCGGGTTTCGTTCTGACACAAATTCCCATGCCTTGAATGGATGTCGTCGACTGAGGGGCCTCTACACACAAAGACACGACAGATGCGTTGAAATCATCAGAAAGGAGCTACAGAAATGTATTGTGACGGATTTTGTGGATGTTTTTCAAAATAGGCCTGTCTATATAAACGGTGTTGAAGATCTACCAAGGCTGAAACCTGATCTATGCTTCATCGACCATCGAAACTCGGTGGCATTCGTCATTGAGGTTTCAACCCCATTTGACACATTCATACAAACATGCTATGAGAGCAAATTTCAAAAGTACTTGCCTCTTTGCTATGCTCTAAGTGATGCTGGATTTAGCACGAAAGTGATTGTTCTTGTAATAGGTTCACTAGGCATGGTTCATAAAAGAGTGGTTTCAGGACTTTCAATGTTAGGACTGCCCATAACCAAATGTAAACAACTCGCAAAATACTTGAGCATGTTTGTCATGATTGGGTCTAGGCGTGTTTGGTCAAGGCGGAATCACCTCATGAACCAGCCTTGAAACTGACAGATGTTGACTTTCAAACAGTGCTTTAAATAGTATTAGACATACAAAGCTGACTAAAGCACTGACAGACAAAGAATTGGAGCCAGCCGGAGAGAGAAAGAAGGACGTGGGGACAGAGACAGAAAGAGGGGGAATAGAGAGAGAGAGAGAGAGAGAGAGAGAGAGAGAGAGAGAGAGAGAGAGAGAGAGAGAGAGAGAGAGGAGGTATATGAAAGATAACTTTTATCGATGCGCCTGCAGTCTGGACTACTGTGCATTGTTGTTGATTTGACAAGTTGATGCATTAAAGTAATTGATATGTATGTATGTATGTATGTTGTATGTTTATATGTACGTACGTACGTACGTATGCTATGTTATGTTATGTATGCATGCTTGCGTGTATGTATGTAAACATGTAGGCATGTATGTATGTATGTATGTATGTATGTATGTATGTATGTATGTATGTATGTATGTATGTATGTATGTGTGTATGTATGTATGTATGTATGTATGTATGTATGTATGTATGTATGTATGTATGTATGTATGTATGCATGTATGTATGTATGTTTGTGTGTATGGGTCTGTCTGCATATCTATCTATCTATCTAACTATGTGTCCATCTATCTATTTATCTATCTATCTACCTATTCATGTATGTATGTATCTATCTGTCTGTCTACCTATTTGTTTGTTTGTCTGTGTCGGTCTGTCTGTCTCTTTACCTAATGTAGAAAATAATCTATAACAATATGAGTCAGAGAGTGCCGAATCATTGCTAATAAGAGCAGCAGCAGCAAATTTTCCGGCTACAAAAGCAGACACCTCTCCTCCATGTCATACAAGAAGACCTTGGTGACGTTCTGGTGCGCTAAAGTGAGTCCTTTATATCGATCACCTAAGACCATGTGGAACTTCAAATGATACCAAGGATCTTCCTCCGAGGACAAAGACAGAGGGCTCGTGGCAAAAACCCGACAAGCCCAATTGTCAGACCCTGGAGAGTCCTCGTGTACCCGGTAAAAAGACAGAAATGGAACAGCACTGTGTTGATCATTAAGCTTGGTCTGTACCTCCTAATGACGACAGTGACCGTAAGGGAGCCTGGGAGGCCGGAGGAAATGCTTTGAGAGAAACAGACAGGATGGCAGATAGACCAACTGAGAAAATAGCAAAACAGCAACAAAAGCAAGGACACCTAGCAGCAGCAGCAGCTGCGGCAGCAGCAGCAGCAGCAGCAGCAGCAAGAACACAAACAATAACGTTAATATGAAATGTGAAATTACCTAAAATTCATATTCGTGGGGCTTTTGCTTTTTTGTTTTGCCCAGTCATTACACAAGCACGTGCGCAAACACACACACACACACACACACACACACACACACACACACACACACACACACACACACACACACACACACACACACACACACTCACGCACGCACGCACGCACGCACGCACGCACGCACGCACAGAGAGAGAGAGAGAGAGAGAGAGAGAGAGTTATATGAGATTATTTTCTGCAGTTCTTTTCATCCGTCTGTCCACGCAGCTCTCTCCCTCCCTTCCCTTCTTCCTCCCACTTTCTCACTCTGTCTTGTCTTTGTCTGCCTGTCTGTTTGTGCCTCTGTCTCTCTGTTTGTCTCTGTCTCTCTTTGTCTGTCTGTCTGTCTGTCTGTTCTTCTCACCTCGCCACAATCTCTCTCTCTCTCTCTCTCTCTCTCTCTCTCTCTCTCTCTCTCTCTCTCTCTCTCTCTCCTCCCTACCTCCCCTCATTTCAAACTGAAGTTTAATCATTCAGAACCTGACAGAATCGTGTGAACTGATTTTTAATTGATGTTTTTATTTTTCTCCCCGACCCCCATCCCCACCCCCTCTCTCTCTCCTTATCTCTGTCTGTCTGTCTGTCTGTCTGTCTGTCTGTCTCTCTTTCTTTCTCTCTCCACCCCATGTCTCCCCACCCCCTTATGTTTCACTGCCTCTCTTCCGCTGCTGTCCGATTCTCTCCCTCAGTCTCTGTTTTTCCTCCATCTTTTCTGTCCTTTCTTTCACTCTCATTGTGGTCGGTGTCTTAGAGTCGCTGTCCTTCATCACCCTATTTTTTCTCTTCATTTCTCTCACTCTCATTATTTTTTCTGTATCTCATTACGTCTGTCTTTTCTTTTTTCGTACTTATGTCTCTCTAATCCTCTGTCGCTCTTTGTCCTTGCTTTCTCTCTCTCTCTCTCTCTCTCTCTCTCTCTCTCTCTCTCTCTCTCTCTCTCTCTCTCTCTCTCTCTCTCTCTCTCTCTCTCTCTCTCTGCAAACTTCCGGTTTTTATGTATGTATCTGTCTTTCTGTTTGTTTGTCTGACTATTTGCCTGCCTGTGTGTCTGTCTGCCTGCCTGTCTGCCCCCCCCCCCACCTCTTTCTCTCTTTGTCTCTGTCTGTTCTCCCCGCCCCTCCCTCCCCCCCCGCCCCCAATACACACGTATATTTCTCTTGGATTAGAGTTCAATCATATGTTCATCTGTCTGTATGTCAATCTTCTTGCCAACCTGATTGCTGAGATGTTTGTCTATGGGTTGTCGGTATTTTATCAGTCTGTCTGTCTGTCTGTCTGTCTGTCTGTCTGTCTGTCTGTCTGTCTGTCTGTCTGTCTGTCTGTCTCTCTCTCTCTCTCTCTCTCTCTCTCTCTCTCTCTCTCTCCAGGGCTGGGTGGAAAAAGCATGTACACTTTGCTTATCTCATTACCCTGGTAAAATAAAATTTCGTTCGTTCGTTCGTTCGTTCGTTCGTTCTCTCTCTCTCTCTGTGTGTTGGGGGAGGAGATAAGCTAGAGGAAAAGCTGTTTATTTTTGGAATATCAATGTTCCCACTGCAAATATTTTTCGTGAAACTGTACGTCAAGTTCCTATCGAAGCAGATCTTGGCTAGCCGGCTCTCCTTTCACAGGATGCTATGCAAATGTTGGCGAACTTTCTTACAGAATGAAAAGGCAAGACAAAAAAAACGTCTGTGTGTACGTATCAGAACATAGAGAGTTTTGAAGGGCTTAGAAGTAGTTCTTGGATATTTTGGAGGTAGTTTAGGAGACATTTCTTTTAGGGTTGACAAGTTCCGGACGAAAGAAATACCCACTCTTTTGTATATTTAACTGACTTGACGTAGATTGAAAAAGTATAAACTGTTTTCGATGTCTGTCATAAGCTAGTGCAACTGGTTCTGAATTTAGCAGTTGATTTGACCACAAATATCCAACCTGTCTTTCATGGATACCAGACAAGGCATTCCAAAGGACTGGAGAACAGATTGCGGAAACGTTGCATTTTCAAAATAATGATTATGTGCAGAATTTCGCTTTCATCACCAGAAAGCACAGATACAACTTTAGCTGTTTTGTTCAAAACGCTGTTTGCTACTCACGTATTGCGGCGTGTGTGTGTGTGTGTGTGTGTGTGTGTGTGTGTGTGTGTGTGTGTGGTGTGTGTGTGTTGTGTGGCGCGCGCGCGCGCGCGCGCATGCTTAGGTACGGGGTAGGCGTGTTTTCAGGGGTCACACTCATCACTCACGGATTCCCCTCATGAATCAAATTCCAAAATGATAACAACATCTGGGAATTCTTCAGGAAGCGCTTTCAGCAGAAAAAAAAGAATTAGAGAGAAAAAAAATCCAAATAAACATATCATCGGGAAATATAGCCGACAATGTGCAGATTGCGCACTCTTCCTCCCCCCACCCTCCCCACCTCCCCGCTCAACAGCATTTTTTGAGTGAGTATTAACAAGACAGAACTGCCGCTGCCCCGTGCTATCCACTCCCCCCGCTGACCCCCCCCCCCCCATCTCCCCTGTCACCTCTCCACAATCCCACTCCCCTTTAGTTCTCGCCTCCCTGTTCTCCCTTTTCGTCTCTACTCCACAACGTTTTGGGTCACTGAAAAACCGCTCAAAAGATATTAGAAAGACACCCCGAACTCTTACTTAATAAAATGATCCACCCCTGTATTAGTACTATGACTATCATTGTCCATTGTCTTGCTCGATGTGTTTTCCTCAATCCAGAAAAGGTTCAGGCCTGTCCCTATCTATAATCACTGCTTCCAATTTTGAAGAGAAACAAGCGGAATGTGAAGCGGGTCTGAAAGTTGGGATCCGTGGTATTTGCAATAGTCCACGCCACCGTGTTCTGTGTCCGATTCATCTGATTGGTCGACACGCCTTCACATCCGGTCTGAGCTATTCCTGGGGTCGTCATTTCCTGTCCGCCGCACGTGCTCAGTGACTGTGAAGCTGAAGACAGAATATGATTGGAGCTCATTAGTCTGCTGCTGAGGATTTCTTCATGTTGTATTTGCCAGCAGTCTGAAACGACATCAAAGCCAACCCCCCCCCCCCCTCTTTCTCACTCACCCTCTCCCTCTCTGTCTCTCAAAATGTCTAGACTAGATGCGAAAAGCTCACCCGCTCTGAATGATTATAGGCCTCATATATAATCTCTCTCTCTCTCTCTCTCTCTCTCTCTCTCTCTCTCTCTCTCTCTCTCTCACTCTTCGTTTGTTTGTCTGTCTGTCTGTCTCTGACGCCCAATTCTTTTTTTATGTAAAGTAGTTACTTACGAGGTGTGGTTTAGACTGGAAAAAACAGTCATGCGTGCCCCATAGCTATTGTCCTCTTAAAAACTCTGTCTGTCTGTCAGTCTGTCTGTCTGTCTGTCTGTCTATCTGCCTGTCTGTCTGTCTCTGGCCCCTCACCCCTCAGTCCCTCTCCTTTCCCGCTCTCTTGCCGTCACTCCCCCGCCCCAAACCCCCGCCTCTCTCTCTCAGTGTCTGGAAGTCCTCATCAACCTGGATCTCTCTTTGTCTGCCTGTCTGTCGATGTCTGCCTGTCTGTCGATGTCTGCCTGTCTGCCCTTTTCACCCTTCAGTCCACCCTCCCTTCTCATCACCCCTCCCGATAACCCTCTTCTCTCCCCCCCCCCCTTTCTCTCTTTCTGTTTCATCGGGTCTGAATATTCTGTTGTTGTTCTATATTTTGCCTTGGCCTCTGTATGACGGGATCTAACTGGTCAACAGCTGAACTCGTCTTTCTGGGATAAACGACAAAGAAACAAACGAACAAACGGACAAACAAAGAAGCAAACAAACAAACAAAGAAATGGTAGAGACGTGACAGGAACATGATCTCGCTGTCGCTGAGGATCTTTTTGATTCAGCTTTCATTTCTTTTGCACCAACAAAATCCTCTATTCTCTAGATATTGTTTTGCTGATATCAAAGCTATCATGATGATGATGATGACGACACTAATGATGATGATGATGATGATGATGATGATGATAATAATAAGATGATGATGATGATGATGATGATGATGATGACGACGATGATGATGATGATAATGAGATGATGATGATGATGATGATGATGATGAAGATGAAGATGAAGATGATGATGATGATGATGATGATGATGATGATGATGATGATAATGATGATGATGATAATGATGATGATGATAATGAGATGATGATGATGATGGTGGTGATGATGATGATGATAATGAGATGATGATAATGATGATGATGATGATAATGATGAGATGATGATGATGATGATGATGATGATGATGATGATGATGATGATGATGATGATGATGATATTTCTTCTTCTTCCTCCTTCTTTTTCCTGTCCTGTCTTCTCTGTCACCTCAGTGGCATTGCACCGACGCTCCTCAGTCCGACTCCTCGTCCGCAGCCACAGCCTGGCCTGTCCCGCCACAGCCCCGACACCAGCAGTCCACATCAATGTCAAGTCGTCACGAGGCAACCCACCAGGGGAGACACAGCCCTGCTGTCCGGTTACTTCGGCGGTGTCCAGTGCTGCCTGTTCCGAT
>CM065717.1:28272200-28284700 GCA_033310375.1 Conus canariensis
TATGTATGTATGTTATGTATGTATGTATGTATGTATGTATGTATGTATGTATGTATGTATGTATGTATGTATGTATTGTATATATCTCTGTGTGTGTGAGTTTGTGAGTGAGTGATGTGTGTGTGTGTGTGTGTGTGTGTGTGTGTGTGTGTGTGTGTGTGTGTGTGTGTGTTAGAGTTTCCTTTCCTTGGCAAGGGATGCAGATCCCTGTGCTCCTCCCCGACTCCTTTTTCAGGACGTCCACCCCTCCTCCTCCAAATAAAAGTGACGGTTGTGTGTGCCGTTAAACCAACAAACTTGGAGGCGGACGGCAGCCATCTGACTATCATCGCCTCCCACTCTTTTTGCCCCCCCCCCTCTCGTTAACCCCCCTCCCTCCCTCCCATCACTGACATCTCCACTCCCTCCCATCTGGCCTCGATCTTTTGACAGTTTGCTGCTATGACCTTTCATGGCTGATAGTGATCGCCCTTGATAATGGGTTATCCTTACTACCATACTAACACCCCCACCCCACCGTCTCCGTCACTACCATACACCACACCACCCACATCCTCTCCGTCACTACCATACACCACACCACCCACATCCTCTCCGTCACTACCATACACCACACCACCCACATCCTCTCCGTCACTACCATACACCACACCACCCACATCCTCTCCGTCACTACCATACACCACACCACCCACACCCTCTCCGTCACTACCATACACCACACCACCCACATCCTCTCCGTCACTACCATATACCACACCACCCACACCCTCTCCGTCACTACCATACACCACACCACCCACACCCTCTCCGTCACTACCATACACCACACCACCCACATCCTCTCCGTCACTACCATACACCACACCACCCACATCCTCTCCGTCACTACCATACACCACACCACCCACACCCTCTCCGTCACTACCATACACCACACCACCCACATCCTCTCCGTCACTACCATACACCACACCACCCACATCCTCTCCGTCACTACCATACACCACACCACCCACACCCTCTCCGTCACTACCATACACCACACCACCCACATCCCTCCGTCACTACTTTATACCCCCCCCCCCACACCCTCTCCGTCACTACCATCATACACCCACCCACCCACACCCTATCCGTCACTATACCTACACCACAACCCCAAATCCTCTCCGTCACTACCATACACACACCACCCACATCCTCTCCGTCACTACCATACACCACACCACCCACATCCTCTCCGTCACTACCATACACCACACCACCCACATCCTCTCCGTCACTACCATACACCACACCACCCACATCCTCTCCGTCACTACCATACACCACACCACCCACATCCTCTCCGTCACTACCATACACCACACCACCCACATCCTCTCCGTCACTACCATACACCACACCACCCACATCCTCTCCGTCACTACCATACACCACACCACCCACACCCTCTCCGTCACTACCATACACCACACCACCCACATCCTCTCCGTCACTACCATACCACACCACCCACACCTCTCCGTCACTACCATACACCACACCACCCACACCCTCTCCGTCACTACCATAACCAACCACCACATCCTTCGTCACTACCATACACCACACCACCCACACCTCTCCGTCACTACCATACACCACACACCCACCCCCACACCATCCTCCTCTCCGTCACTACCATACACCACACCACCCACATCCTCTCCGTCACTACCATACACACCACCACACCCCCCGTCACTACCATACACCACACACCCACATCCTCTCCGTCACTACCATACACCACACCACCACACCCCTCGTCACACCATACCACACACCAACCTCTCCGTCACTACCATACACCACACCACCCACATCCTCTCCGTCACTACCATACACCACACCACCCACATCCCTCCACACCATAACAACACCCCTCCTCTCCGTCACTACCTCACACCACCACATCTCTCTACTACACACACACCACCCACCACATACCTCCTCTTCGTCGTCTTCCACCAGTTGGAAAGACAGGGAGGCTGCTCATCCACGCCATTCCCCACTGATCATTGGGTGTGTGATAGCAGAAAATGTGGACATTTGAACCATCTTCACCCTTCAGTCACCAGGCTTCTAGCCTCTGCCTCTATGGTTTAGAAATCCAACATTCCCGCCTTTCAGCTGTCAAATGGAATGTCCTGCCCCGAGCCATTAGCTCTCCAGCTGAAAGTTTGATACTGACTTCTACGCTGTCTGGTGGTTAGACCAGCATCCTCAACTTCTGACTTTGAGCGTTAAAAATTCCAACACTGTGGCCATTCCGATGTAAAGATATAAAGTCTGGCTCTCAGATGATAGTTCTTAAGTTTAAAGCTCAGCGCTCTGACCCCTCAGCAGTCAGATGGAAAGTTCAGCACACAAAGAATGGCTCTCAGGCTGAAAGTCCAACACTGGCCGCTCAGCCGTCAGGCGCAAAGTCTGGCACCCAGCCACTGGCTTTCAGGATGCACGAGTGACATTCTATCACATGATCAGTCTGACCAGGCAATATCTCTTACATCTTTAAAAAGTCCAACACATTCCACCTGGCTGTCAAATCGAAAGTCTGACCCTGAGCTAATGACTCCCTGGTCCAGTCCAACACCAGCCACTCACTTATCAAATGGAAGGTGCAGCACACAGATCATGCTTCACAGGTCAAAGTCCAACAGTGACCATTCGGCTGTCGTGGTCATCAGTAGTATCATGCGCGTGTTCTATAGCAAACAGAATGACAGGCTGAATAAGGCTGTGTACAATTTACAGTAGCTTCATTTTCTCTTGGTATTCAGGTACATGTCTTAATTCGTAAACATCAAATGAATATTTTCCGTATGATGCATGTTCTGTTTGAAACTTGTGATTATTGTATAGATTAGTGCACAGCGTTATTGTATAGATTAGTGTACACCCCGCTTATAATGGTAAGATTTCATCAATAATGTTGTGCATTAATAAAGAATATATCAGATGGTATTGCTTTGAGTGATTTGTTTGCATTCTCATTTTTCTTTTAATTTGCTGCCTCATCTTCTGTGTCCCCATCACTAACTCCATGTCCTCCCCTGTGGCATGTTTCTCACACCACTCATTTTGGTCACCATTGCCCGCACCTGTAAGATTGTCATGATATCATCTTCAAAAGGGGCCAAGATTTTAGGTTAGACCTTTCACATTATATTTACTTTTTCATTACTAGTGAGTCGAAATGTCTGTAAAAATGGTTTGTTGATTTTGTTTGGATTCACATCATACCTATCACACACGCACGCACGCACGCACGCACGCACGCACGCACGCACGCACGCACGCACCACACACACACGCACACACGCACACACACATACACACACACAGGTGTGACATTTGTCTCTTTGGAAAATTAAACATCGTTTGTCTCTCTGATCCCTCAGAGCATGTGAGGGAAAAATATATATACGACACAAGATATGCATTGCAGAATACTGCCATGATCTTGGCTTAGTCTGTCAACAGTAAGTGAGCTGTTGATTAATATCAATACTGAAAGAGTCTATGGAACTAGCCAACGCATAAATGTGCATCTCTCTGTCTCTGTCTCTCTCTCTCATGATTTATGACAAATGTTTAAGAATTGTCATACACCATAAATACTCCATGAAAAAGGCGTATTTCCAAGACAGTCTCTATGTTTCTGGGAGCCGAACGCCTGCATGAAATCCACATGAGGAAGTAGTGTGCGTATATGTACGTGCGGTGGGAGGGAGGAGAGGGGGGAGGGAGAGGGAGGAGGGCAAGAGGCTGGGGCAAAGGAACGGGAGAAGGGGGTGTGCTGGGAGCACACGGAGGGTCTATAAAAGAAGGTCACTTTGAATGCAAGCCATGAAGAATAAAAAGAAATGGGAACAAACCGAACTGTTGATGCTTGATGTGGACGGAAGTGATACTTGCATGTTCCCTTAAAAACAGAGTGAAGGAGAAAGAAAGATAAGAAACACAGAAAAAGAAAAAAGTACAATAAAGGAAAAGGAAGAAAAAAAAGGTTGAATAGAAGAAAGAAATAAAAGAGGAAGAAAAAAAAAACACATACAAATCAAGAAACGGGAAACCAAAAATGAAGGGAATTAAAAAACACAAACAAATCTGCAAACGACAATAACCACAAAAACTAGTAAGAACAGGGAAGAAAGAAAGAGCATTCAGAGAGGGTTAGGGTGAAAAAAAAAGCCCCAGAAGATTGCAGTAAGGTGGCTGTGCGAGTAGGGAGGAGTAGATAAAGAGTGAAGAGATGAGAGAGAGGCAAAGGAACAATGCAAGGTATAGAGAGTGGACAGGGGGGAAGAAAGAGAGACAGGTATAGGAAGAAGGGGGTTGTGTGGGGACCGGTGAATGGGGAGCCAGTCATTGTGGAAAGAAGGTTACTTGAAGCAAGATGAATGGAAAGGTGGCAGAGTGGTTAAGACGTTCGCCTGCCAATCCAACGTGTGAGAAGTGCGTGGGTTCGAGCCCTGCCTTTTTCGCCCTTTCTTTCCCAGTTTGAATGACAAATCGAACTGAACGTCAAATCCATTGGATGGGGACCATAAGCGAGTCGGACCCGTGTGCCTTCCTGGCCCCCTGCACACGTTAAAGAACCCACGGCAGTTGAAAATCGAAAAGAGCAGGGGGGTTCCCCGCTGCCCTGGCAAAGTTGATGTAAATTGAAGATAGCCGCCTGGTATTTCTTACCAAGCCACAAAAATTGTCACTTACTGTTATCGTGTGCCATCGTGTACCGGTGGAAATGGAGGACACGCATAAAACATCGTATGCATCCTATGTCAGAAACTGGAGGAATAAATGAGATAAATGAAAATGAGTGACTGATATTTGAATGGTACGGGAAACGACTGAATGAGCGCCAGTAGGCTGCTCTTCGGCCGGCTCTACCTGGGTAGGCAGCCCGTTGAGTGAGTGAAGTAGTGTGTTTATTGTAAAGCGCTTAGAGCTTGGTCTGGGACCGAGGATAGGCGCTATATAAATACCCAATATAATATAATAAAGTAGGGGGAAGGCAGAAATCACATAGTTCAAGACCTGTAAGGAAAAGAAATCGAAGAATTATTGGAAGAGAAAACTGAACAGGTAATAAAATGGGGGATTTACTTCAGAAAGATTTGGACACACCGAAATATTGCTTTTTTGTGAGTGCTTGTGGGTTTAGATTTTTATTTGTCTAACCTTGTAAATTTCAGTCATTCTTTTTGAAGAAGATTTAAACCCAGGAGGTCACTATCGTCAAAAGTGACGTTAGTTACAGTTTAGAGGTCTTCAGTTCTATGACAGAAATGGTGGACCACCCAGAACCTAACAAAATCTCATTGCAGGGGTTATTTTCTTCCCCTCTCCGCTAAATGTTCAGTGGTACCGTTTTTTGTTTCTGATGAGACGTTGAACCAAAATAGCGAACACTAAAACCCTGTAACAGGAAGGATAGTTGTCCTTAGCCAGAATTGTAAAGAAAAAAAATTAAGCTGACAAAAATCTTCAAAGACAGAAAATGATGGAGCTGTACTGTGGCGTCCCTCTGTCTCTGGAAATACTGCCTGATTTGCACCTGGAGAAGTTTGTCATGACGAAGAAAAGACTGCCTGATTTGCACCTGGAGAAGTTTGTCATGACGAAGAAAAGACTGCCTGATTTGCACCTGGAGAAGTTTGTCATGACGAAGAAAAGGCTGCCTGATTTGCACCTGGAGAAGTTTGTCATGACGAAGAAAAGGCTGCCTGATTTGCACCTGGAGAAGTTTGTCATGACGAAGAAAAGACTGCCTGATTTGCACCTGGAGAAGTTTGTCATGACGAAGAAAAGGCTGCCTGATTTGCACCTGGAGAAGTTTGTCATGACGAAGAAAAGACTGCCTGATTTGCACCTGGAGAAGTTTGTCATGACGAAGAAAAGACTGCCTGATTTGCACCTAGAGAAATTTGTCATCGAAGAAAAGACTGCCTGAATTACACCTGGAGAAATTAGGCACTGGGGAAATTTGTCATGACAAAGAAAAGACTGCCTGATTTGCACCTGGAGAAATTTGTATGACAAAGAAAAGAGAGCCTGATTTGCACCTAGAGAAATTTGTCATGACAAAAGAAAAAAAAACTCCTGCTCTTTGACAGTCCAAGCAAGGAGGGCACATGAGAGGGCACACAGCTCCACCAAGAACACAGATTCTAAGACCACTCTTTGATTTGAAACTTATCAAACTTTAAATGAATTGCCCTTCGGCTACATTTATTTTTTTTTCACCAACAGTCGTTAAGATCAGTACAGCAAGTTTTGCCAACTAACAAAGCAGCCAACAGACGCAGGTGAAGACATCATCTCTGTGATGGAGGTGAAATGGAAGCAAGGCATCAGATGCTCAATGCCTCTGGGTTCACTGTGAACAGAGGATCAAAGCTTGGAAACATCCAAGGATAGTTAACGTGGTCTGACCAAGTGGAGAGTTTCGTAGCTTTTGAATTTGGTCGTCATGGCTTCAGAGAGAGCTGGGTGGACCTTCCTTGCTCATATTTTTTGTGCTTCGTATCTGTGGCCAGACTATTTATCTATTTTATATCTCGTGCCCGCTTGCCCTTTCTCTGTTTTTTTATGATTCTGTCGCATTCTTTTACCTGTTGTCCTTGGAACCAGTCAGGATGTTTTAAAACTCCCCTGGTTTCCTTGGAAAGGAACGTGCATTCTCAGGAGGTATTATCTGGAGTAGAGAAGAAATGGAAAGAAAACGTGCTTGACAGATAAGTCAGAAAGCATCCTATTATTGATTTTAATTTTGTTTGGAAAGGACTGAGGGGAGGGGGAGGGAATGCCACTTCTTTCTTTCTTTCTTTCTTTTTTTAACAATCTGTTTCGTGCCCTTTGCAAGAGATCCAGAACCAAGCAGTCCCTCCCCACCCCAAGCCTTCTTTTTCTCTTAAATAAAAGCGTTTGTTGTGCATGGTGTTAAACTGATAAACTGCTTGGGAGTGGGGGGTGGGAGGGAGCTAATCTTCGCTCACTCATCATCTCCCTTCCTTCCCTATGTTTTCTTTACCCCCCTGTCCCTCCCACCATTTACACCTCCCCATCTCCGGCTAGCCGGAATAGCTCAGTTGGTAGAGCGCCTGACTCGTAATCTTGGTGATCACGGGGTTGCGGGTTCGAATCTCTGCCGGGGCGTTTCGGTACAGGGGGATTTTTCCCTCGGAGTTAACATTAGTTCTGACTCCATTTCCCATACAGTCCTTCGAATGAGACTATAAACCGAGGTTCCGTGTGTGAACGCACGCATAATATCTTGCACACACGTAAAATCCCATCACCAACTTTCGGAAGAGTAGGCCAGTTTGGCCGTTGGTATGGATGACACGTTACACACAGCATGCACCCTGCGTAAGAAATGGAAAAAAAAGAATGAAGGAAGTAAAGAAACTGAGTGAACGATATTGACTGGATGACACGGGAAACGACTGAATGAAGCGCCAGCTGGCAGCTCTTCAGTCGGCACTACCCAGGTAGGCAGCCCGTTGTGTAAACGAGTGTTGATGAATAAGTGCAAATGGTGGATGTAAGCGCATTGAGTTGTGTAACAAGAAATGCGCTATATAAGTATTATACATTATTATTATTATTATCTCACCCACCTGTTCGGTGGCTTTTCAACAGTTTATTGCTTATTTGGTCGTGGTCCTTTCCTGGGGGATAGTTATTGCTGTAGATTCTGGACTTGCCTTACGACTGTACCTTCCCCACTCTTCATTCTCCACAAACAATTGAAGAAACAGGGAAGCCACACACAGCAACCATCACCCGCTGGTCATGGCTTCTGCGGAAACTTGGACATTGGAAACGTCTTCACCCTTTCGTCATCAGCCACCGCTGGCTTCAAGCCACTGGCTCTTAGACTGAAAGTTCAACACTATGGCCTGTCGTTTGGAAGATGGAGATTCCAGCCATCAGCCACTGGCTGTCAGGCTCAAAGCCCAACACTCTGGCCATTCGGCTGTAAGATATCTAGCCACTGACTCTCGTTCTCAAAGCCCAACACTGGCCATTCGGCTGTAAGATATCTAGCCACTGACTCTCGTTCTCAAAGCCCAACACTGGCCATTCGGCTGTAAGATATCTAGCCACTGACTCTCGTTCTCAAAGCCCAACACTGGCCATTCGGCTGTAAGATATCTAGCCACTGACTCTCGTTCTCAAAGCCCAACACTGGCCATTCGGCTGTAAGATATCTAGCCACTGACTCTCGTTCTCAAAGCCCAACACTCTGGCCATTCGGCTGTAAGATATCTAGCCACTGACTCTCGTTCTCAAAGCCCAACACTGGCCATTCGGCTGTAAGATATCTAGCCACTGACTCTCGTTCTCAAAGCCCAACACTCTGGCCATTCGGCTGTAAGATATCTAGCCACTGACTCTCGTTCTCAAAGCCCAACACTCTGGCCATTCGGCTGTAAGATATCTAGCCACTGACTCTCGTTCTCAAAGCCCAACACTGGCCATTCGGCTGTAAGATATCTAGCCACTGACTCTCGTTCTCAAAGCCCAACACTGGCCATTCGGCTGTAAGATATCTAGCCACTGACTCTCGTTCTCAAAGCCCAACACTGGCCATTCGGCTGTAAGATATCTAGCCACTGACTCTCGTTCTCAAAGCCCAACACTGGCCATTCGGCTGTAAGATATCTAGCCACTGACTCTCGTTCTCAAAGCCCAACACTGGCCATTCGGCTGTAAGATATCTAGCCACTGACTCTCGTTCTCAAAGCCCAACACTCTGGCCATTCGGCTGTAAGATATCTAGCCACTGACTCTCGTTCTCAAAGCCCAACACTGGCCATTCGGCTGTAAGATATCTAGCCACTGACTCTCGTTCTCAAAGCCCAACACTGGCCATTCGGCTGTAAGATATCTAGCCACTGACTCTCGTTCTCAAAGCCCAACACTGGCCATTCGGCTGTAAGATATCTAGCCACTGACTCTCGTTCTCAAAGCCCAACACTGGCCATTCGGCTGTAAGATATCTAGCCACTGACTCTCGTTCTCAAAGCCCAACACTGGCCATTCGGCTGTAAGATATCTAGCCACTGACTCTCGTTCTCAAAGCCCAACACTGGCCATTCGGCTGTAAGATATCTAGCCACTGACTCTCGTTCTCAAAGCCCAACACTGGCCATTCGGCTGTAAGATATCTAGCCACTGACTCTCGTTCTCAAAGCCCAACACTGGCCATTCGGCTGTAAGATATCTAGCCACTGACTCTCGTTCTCAAAGCCCAACACTGGCCATTCGGCTGTAAGATATCTAGCCACTGACTCTCGTTCTCAAAGCCCAACACTGGCCATTCGGCTGTAAGATATCTAGCCACTGACTCTCGTTCTCAAAGCCCAACACTGGCCATTCGGCTGTAAGATATCTAGCCACTGACTCTCGTTCTCAAAGCCCAACACTGGCCATTCGGCTGTAAGATATCTAGCCACTGACTCTCGTTCTCTAAAGCCCAACACTGGCCATTCGGCTGTAAGATATCTAGCCACTGACTCTCGTTCTCAAAGCCCAACACTCTGGCCATTCGGCTGTAAGATATCTAGCCACTGACTCTCGTTCTCAAAGCCCAACACTGGCCATTCGGCTGTAAGATATCTAGCCACTGACTCTCGTTCTCAAAGCCCAACACTGGCCATTCGGCTGTAAGATATCTAGCCACTGACTCTCGTTCTCAAAGCCCAACACTGGCCATTCGGCTGTAAGATATCTAGCCACTGACTCTCGTTCTCAAAGCCCAACACTGGCCATTCGGCTGTAAGATATCTAGCCACTGACTCTCGTTCTCAAAGCCCAACACTGGCCATTCGGCTGTAAGATATCTAGCCACTGACTCTCGTTCTCAAAGCCCAACACTGGCCATTCGGCTGTAAGATATCTAGCCACTGACTCTCGTTCTCAAAGCCCAACACTGGCCATTCGGCTGTAAGATATCTAGCCACTGACTCTCGTTCTCAAAGCCCAACACTGGCCATTCGGCTGTAAGATATCTAGCCACTGACTCTCGTTCTCAAAGCCCAACACTGGCCATTCGGCTGTAAGATATCTAGCCACTGACTCTCGTTCTCAAAGCCCAACACTGGCCATTCGGCTGTAAGATATCTAGCCACTGACTCTCGTTCTCAAAGCCCAACACTGGCCATTCGGCTGTAAGATATCTAGCCACTGACTCTCGTTCTCAAAGCCCAACACTGGCCATTCGGCTGTAAGATATCTAGCCACTGACTCGCGTTCTCAAAGCCCAACACTGGCCATTCGGCTGTAAGATATCTAGCCACTGACTCTCGTTCTCAAAGCCCAACACTGGCCATTCGGCTGTAAGATATCTAGCCACTGACTCTCGTTCTCAAAGCCCAACACTGGCCATTCGGCTGTAAGATATCTAGCCACTGACTCGCGTTCTCAAAGCCCAACACTGGCCAACAAACTGGCCATACGGCTAGTTAATACTACCACTACTCTTTCCAAGCCAACAGCTCGCTGTAAGATCTAGCCATGACTCGTTCAAAGCCCACGGCCATTCGGCTTTAAATATCTACCACTGCCTTCGTTCTCAAACCAACACTGCTTCGATTACATCCCACCACATGCTCAGCTAACTGCCACCTGCTCGCTTAATCAGCCAACACGGCCATCGCTTACAACCCAACACGACATTCGTCAAATCAAACTGGATATCAGCACTGACTTCTCAAAGCCCAACACGGCTCGGCTGTAATACACTGCCATCTCGTTTCAAAGCCCAACACTGGCCATTCGGCTTAAATATCCAGCCATCGCCTATTCTCAAACCACACTGCTTCGGCTAACCAACAGCCATCGCAAATCTAGCCCAACTGCTGCTAAGCACACAATCCGTATATCAAGCCACCCATCCAGAAATCTGCACTCGCTTTAAGCCAACAGCCATCGCTTGTAGAACTGCCACGTTCTCAAAGCCCTACAGGCCATGGCACTTCGTTCAACACCGGCTTCTAAAGCCCACTGCACCAAATCAACCCTGACTTCCAAACCAACTCCTCGCAATTAGCCATTCCGTAAAACGGCCACGGCATTAAAGCCACAATCCTACCAAAACTCCTACTCGTTTCAAGCCAACATGGCCTTCGGCAAACGACCACTCTCGTCTCAAGCCCAACATGGCTCGCTTAAGATATCACCACTGACCCTTCTCAAGCCCAAACGCCATTCGGCGTAAGATATCAGCCACTGCTGCGTTCCAAAGCCCAACACTGGCCTTGCTAAAACCACTGACTCCGTTCTCAAAGCCCAACATGCCATGGCTGTAAATATCACCACGCCTCGTTCTCAAAGCCAACCTGGCCATTGTTAAGATATCTACCACCACCGGTCTCAAACCCAACACGCCATTGCGTTAAAGCCACACTGCCATTCCAAACCCAACGCTTCGGTTAAACACCACTGTCGGTTTCAAAGCCAACACTGCTCGCTTAAATACGCCATGACTCGTTCTCAAAGCCCAACACTGCCATTCGGCTGTAAGTATCTAGCCAGACTCGCTTCTCAAAGCCCAACACGGCCATTCGGCGTAAGATATCAGCCACTGACTCGCTCTCAAACCCAACACTGGCCATCGGCTGTAAAAATCTAGCCACTCCGTCCAAAGCCAACACTGGCCTGCTGTAAGATACTACCACTGACCCGTTCTAAAGCCCAACACTGCCATTCGCTTAAATCAGCCACTGACTCTGTTCTAAAGCCAACTGGCCTCGCGTAAATCACCACTGACCCGTTCTCAAAGCCCAACCTGCCATTCGTGTAATTCAGCACTGACTCGCGTCTCAAACCACGGCCATCGCTTAAGATATCTCCACTGACTCGCGTTCTAAAGCCCAACACTGGCCATGGTAATATCCCACTGACTCCGTAGCAAATGCCACGTGGATTCGCCCTATCGCTCCAAAGCCAACACTCTTAAAGAGCTGACTCAGCACCCCTCTCAAGCCACTGCATCGCTGTAATTAGCCATGCCCGTCTAAAGAAACGCATCGCGTTCCCCTGCTAAAGCCAACACGCCATTCGCGTAAGATATCTAGCCATACTCGTTCTCAAAGCCAAATGCACGCTTAACCCACTCCGTTAGCACACCCTTCTAGACAGCCACTGCCGCGTCAAGCCACCGCCATTGTAAATCACCTCTCCAGCCAACACTGCCATGCTAAGAATCAGCACTGACCGTCTCAAAGCCAACACTGGCCATCCGTAAGTTCAGCACTGCTCGTTAGCACACGCCATCGCTGTATTCAGACGACTCGTTCTCAAAGCCAACACGCCATTCGCTGTAGAATCTAGCCACTCTCCGTTCTCAAGCCCAACACGGCCATTCGCTGTAATATCACCACGACTCCGTTCTCAAGCCCAACACTGGCATTCGCTGAAACACCACTGCTCCTTTA
>CM065717.1:28289700-28294700 GCA_033310375.1 Conus canariensis
GAGAGTGAGAGACAAGAGGAATGGTAACAGAGAGTGAGAGACAAGAGGAGTGGTAACAGAGAGTGATAGACAAGAGGAATGGTAAAGGAGAGTGCGAGAGACAAGAGGAATGGTAACAGAGAGCGAGAGACAAGAGGAATGGTAACAGAGAGTGAGAGACAAGAGGAATGGTAACAGAGAGTGAGAGACAAGAGGAATGGTAACAGAGAGTGAGAGACAAGAGGAATGGTAACAGAGAGTAATAGACAAGAGGAATGGTAAAGGAGAGTGCGAGAGACAAGAGGAATGGTAACAGAGAGTGACAGACAAGAGGAATGGTAACAGAGAGTGAGAGACAAGAGGAGTGGTAACAGAGAGTGAGAGACAAGAAGAATGGTAACAGAGAGTGGGAGACAAGAGGAATGGTAAAATAAAGTGACAGACGAGAGGGAGTAATTGGCACGGAACGTCAACAATGGGTTGGGGGGGGGGGGGGGACCTATTTGTACTAAATCAGCCCCCGGGCATTCCCACGGGTTCATACTCTCCTCGGGTTTGACGGGTAAAACAAATCAACAGATAACAGGAACAACAGATAAGTTGCAGATGAAAATACCACCCTCATTCTCCTACCTAGCTATAAATCAACAACAGCAGAAACCACAGCAGCAGCTTCAACAGCAGCAGCAGCAGCCGCAGCAGCAGCAGCAACAGCAGCAGCAGCAGCAGCAGCAGCAGCAGCAGCAGCAGCAGCATGAACAACAGCAAAGACAACAGTGACAACACCAACACAATCTGATACTGAATCTTTTGACCTTGGTCATGATAATGAACCCCTCGAAGAAAATGACTACCAAAATATAATAGTGAATTATTTCTAATAATATCATAATCAGCAGCAGCAAATCTCAGGAGACAAGCATGTAACCTTTATGAGGGCAATCACGCATGGCGTCGTTCTTGTGTACCAATGCCAGAGTCCTAGATTTCCATCCCAGAAAACATCTCGGCAACTTTAAATCAACAGTTCGGTTCTTCTCAGTCCAGGGTCGTCTCCCCGGAACTAAAACGTGCAGTGGCAAACATCGACCATTTTCACCCTCCCTTCGTCAGGCTTTTGATGCTTCGTGTTCTCTGTGAAAAGACAAGAATAGAACAGCGCGGCTGTTTGGCATGGTAGGTATAAGGCTGTTCTGTAGCTCCTAACGACATTTATTGTAGGTTACGTGGGAGAAGGATGAAATACTTCCAAAGAAAAGACAGACAACCAGCCAGCCAGCCAGACAGACAGACAGGCTGGCAGACAGGCAGGCAGGCAGACAGGCAGGCAGGCAGACAGGCAGGCAGGCAGGCAGGCAGACACACAATGGCATAGACACATTGACAAACTACCGAACACAAAACAAAATACCAAAGGAAATTAGCAGCAGCGGCAACAACAGCAGCAGCAGCAATAGCAGCAGCTACAACAACAACAGCAGCTGCAGCAGCAACAGCAGCAACAACAACAGCATCAATCTAACTATCGAATTTGAGTTTCTCATCGTCGTTAGATTCGTGCGTTTCCATTGCCTGGTCGTTTTAGACATAAACGAGTGTAAAGTGATGTGATTAATTTCACTCCATTTCACTGTGCCACAGGCTTATTCCTCCCGCCTCTATTCTCATTGTCTTCTGTCTGTCTGTCTGTCTGTCTGTCTCTATCGCTCTCTCTCTCTCTCTTCTTCGCATTCTTTGCCTGTCTCTCTCTCTCTCTCTCTCTCTCTCTCTCTCTCTCTCTCTCTCTCTCTCTCTCTCTCTCTCCGTCTCTTGCCCTCTTGTTTTCAAGTAAAAGATTATCTGTCATACATGTACACATTTGTATTGATTTAATTTTTACATTCAGCTGCTTGTATTTATTCAGATTTCTGTCGCATTAATTATTCATAACACTTTTTTTTTTCAAATTAAGGACAATTAAAAAAAAATCGTGTGCGGAATACTCTGGGATTAAGCTAAATCCCACCATTTCCTGTCTTTGTCAACGGGTAGTTTTGCTGTCTAACAGTGTTCCCCCCCCCCCCCCCCCCCCAGATTTGTATACATTGCTTTTGTTTCCGTTTATTTCTGTTTATTTATTGTATTGATGTCGCTGTTGAAGTGACAACGGCAGCGACAACAGAAACGACAGCGGCAACCATCACCACAGCAACGATAACAACAATAGCAGCAACAACAAGACTAATACTGCTCAAAATAATCATAATGATAATAAAAATGATGATATATATAATGATAATAAGAATAGCAATAATGATAATGATAACAATAATAATGATGATAATGATAATGATGATGATGATGATGATAATGATAATAATAATAATGATGAAAATAATAATAAAGATAATAATAACAACGATGATAATGATGATGATGATGATGATAATAATAATAATAATAATAATAATAATGATGATGATGATGATGATGATGATGATAATAATAGTAATAATAATAATAATAATAATGATGATGATGATAATAATAATAATAATAATAATAATAATATAATAATAATAATAATAATAATAATAATAATAATAATAATAATAACTCCTTGACTTGTCTTTTATCCTTGTTCTTTTGTTACAATGTATTACTTGCTCCCCCCACCCCCCTTTTTTTTTTATTGTAATCTGGCAACTAGATGGGTGGAAATGTAAAAATAGCTCAATGTGGACACCCAGAATGCTTTTCTAATGACATATGCAAACAAGTGAGTCTACGTAACCACATACTTTGGGTTGTCTGTGTATGTGTCCGCATTTGTGCATGCGTGCGTGTGTGTGTGCCTTCGTGCGTGTGTGTTAGAGTCGATGGTAAACTTTAACACTAGCATTTTAACGCGAGTAAAAGTATTAGTGCAAGTTGGCAGAATGACTAATATTGTCAAAACCTATCTAGCCATAGATGTCATCGAATCGTAACATCTGTTGATTTAATACACGATTAAAATTTCAGCGATAATTTAGATATTACAAATTGTTCTTCTCAAGTGAAAATGTTGTAACTCACAACGAATGGTTCAAGACATGTCAAGTGCTGTTTGCAAAGAGGGAGAGAGAGAGAGAGAGAGAGAGAGAGAGAGAGAGAGAGAGAGAGAGAGAGAGAGACGGGGAGGATTATGCCGGGGGGGGGGGGAGGGGAGGGGGGGATCAACAGAAAAAGATAAGAGGAGAAACGAACCCCATAGAAACGTATCCTTAGCAATTGCAGCCAGACATCGAAGTGTCGCCTAATTTGAAGAAAAAAAAATCTGTGCACATAAGGTACAGTGTGTGACCACTGCCATTTTTCACCGACTGTATTTGACCACCGCAGCTCCTGGCCAGATGGCCTTTTCTCTTCCCTTTCCTGTGAGCTCGGTCCATATGGCTGGTCACCCATTTCATTGACCTCTCAACAGCGTTGAAGGTTTTAGCAATCCGTCTAACAAAGGTATTATCATTTTCAATGTTACCTGTATGAAGCACACCTGGATATTTGTCTCGACGTGAGAGTCCTATCAGTCTGTCAATGCTTTCTTTGAGAGAGTTCTTTCACTTTTCATTTTTTTTCGACATTGGAGACGAGGTTTCGAAGCCCTTCATTTTCGACTGATTGACTACACAAGTCATATTACTTACCAGTCACCACTCACTTGCTTTCCTTCAGGTCACGTGTCGGTTCTGATTTCACCTAAATCCCTTCCCATGGTAAAGAAATGGTCGTCCATAAAATGGAATCTCTCGCTTGGAAGTTTCAGCGTGTCCAATGTTTGTGATGCCGCTGTACAGGAGATGCTGGAGTCAGCAAGGAGCTGGGAAGGAGCACCCAGCAATACTGTCACTGTGTGGTTCTGCCATTCAGTCACACTTTGTTCTGGCACGACTCGAGCAAGAAAACAAATACGAAACTCATGGCGATTGGAAAAAGCACACGTAATGGTTATGTGGATGTTAGTAATGCTGCTGTTGCTGTTGCATTGGTTTTTGTTGCTTTTGTTATTTTGTTTTCTGTACTCTCTCTCTCTATGTCTCTCTCTCTGTCTCTCTCTCTGTCTCTGTCCTCTCTCTCTCTCTCTCTCTCTGTTTATTTCTCTGGGAGTCTTTCAGCCTACCTCCCACGCTCCCGTCAAGAAATGTCGTTACGAGATACAGAACAAGATTACAAACCATGCCTAACAACCGTGTTGTTCCATTCCTGTCTTTTTACTGCAACAGAACGAATGATCAAGGCCTGGTAATGGTGAAGGAAGGAGAAAGTGAGGATGGTGGTGGTAGTGGTTGTTATTTTATTATATATTTTTTTTAAACCACAGCACGTCTTGCCCTGTGGGAGACGAGTCTAAGTGCCACTTAAAATGTTACCTAGGTGATAAAAGTTGAGGACTTACATTAGCGCACAAGAGCGACACCTGGGCCTTGTCGTACACATGAAGGATGCTGGTACGTGTCCGTAAAGATCAGCCGCTGCTATCAGTCGTGATTCACTGTTTTGATTTAATGTTTTGGATCATTTTCTTTTCGTGGAGTTGAAATTCATTATCAGACCCAAGGCCAAAAGATTCATTCTAATTTTTTTTTTGTTGCTGTTGCTGTTTTCGTTTTGTTGTTGTTGTTGTTGTTGTTGTTGTCGTCGTCATCGTTGTTGTTGTTGTCGTCGTCATTGTTGTTGATGTTGTTGTCGCTGCTGCTGTTGTTGTCATTGTTTTGTTGTTGTTTGAAGCTGCAACTTGCCTGTCCTTTCATAAATTGTGTCCTTTCATAAACTGAGAGAGAGAGAGAGAGAGAGAGAGAGAGAGAGAGAGAGAGAGAGAGAGAGAGAGGTAAATTGTGTAGATGCCGAGACTGTTTTACTTCAAATAGCTCCCCTGCACACCCCCCCCCCTCCCCCCGTTCTTCTGCTTTTGTGGAGTGTCCTCCTACATTTGTTTAGGAAACTCTTTTACACTTTTTTTCTAATGAAAATATCGACATACCAACTTTTTTTTTTACTCA
>CM065717.1:28312200-28314700 GCA_033310375.1 Conus canariensis
GTAGCGGATGCATCTTTCTGCTGCCAGCACATACAAGGGATAACGACCGAGTTCCCCCAAGACCATACTATTCGGTGACTGCATTCCAGCATTTAAATACCTTTTACATGCAAATAGGTGGGTTTTTTCAATAACATCGAGTTGTTGATAACCCCATATCTCTGCCCCATAAAGTAAAATAGGAGTAACTTGGGTGTCAAACATTTTGAAAAAAACTTCCCTGGGAACATCCCCTAGTTTCCAAAGGCACCTGAGTAATTGGCTAGTTCTGATCTTACCCTTCTTTGCAAGTTCTTCGACAGCGCATGTCAAGGATAATTTGGTTGTAAAATGTAGACCCAAATACTTATAACTGTTTACCACTTTAATATCTACATTTCCATATTTCCACTTTTCATTAGCCCCCAGAAATCCCCCTTTTCTAAATACAATTATCTTAGTCTTGTCTAAATTTAGTTTAAGGGAGAAGTTATCAGCAAAACCTTTGAGGATGTCAATTTGTTTTTGTAGACCGACAGGGCAGTAGGAGGCGAGAGCCACATCATCAGCAAAAAGGAGAATTAGAATCTGAGTCACGTCGGGTGTTAGCTGAACACCGTGCTGACCATTCTGCGCAATCTCTAACGCCAGTTCGTTTATGAAAAATGAGAATAATGTAGGGGACAGGACACAACCTTGTCTCACTCCCGCATTGCATTCAAAAAAGTCTGTCATGCTACTGGGACATCTTACACACGATCTCACACAACGATACATTGTTTTCAGCATCCTTAACATTTTGCATCCAACGCCCATATTTCGAAGCACATTCCACAGGATATTTCTATTTACAGTATCAAAAGCTTTTTTAAAATCGACAAAGCAAACATACAGTTTACCTGAATTTTTCAAAAGATATCGTTGCACAATAGCATACAAGACAAAAATGTTATCTGAGGTAGAGTAACCTGTTCTGAAGCCACTTTGTTCTTCACAATCTTTCCATTCCTTTCGGCCCAATTAACAAGACGATTATTTAATATTTTTGCAAACATTTTTCCAAGTATACATAATAACGAGATACCTCGATAATTGCTGGGATTATCGGTATCTCCAGCTTTGAATAAGGGCACAACGATTGCATCATTCCACGCACTTGGATATTGTTGTGTGTCGAATATATGATTAAATAAGTGCAAAAGAAAAGGCAAAGTTTGATCCAAGGAATATATCAACATTTCTGGCAAAATACTATCTGGTCCTGGAGCCTTGTTCTGCTTGAGAGACTGGACAACATGCCTTATTTCGTCCGTGTCGATCGGTTTATCCAACTCCTCGATATATTCGTTGTTGTCCCCACTGTCAGACGCAATATGTTCTACGTTTTCATTTGCTTTGAACACAGACTGGAAATGATTGCCCCATTCCTCATCGGATGGTTAAATCTTTTTACTTCTTTCCAGAACTTACTGGAATTCTCTTTAGCCTTTAAAATAAGAGTTTCAAGTTTTTTTTGTTTGAAAATTTTTTGTTTACTATTGAGTAAACGTCTATATGTAATTCTACTATCAACATACTTAAGCCTTAACTGGTTTTGTAATTTCTTGACTTTACAGCGAGTGAACATCCTCCAGCAACGTCTCATTTCTTTTTTGGCTGTTCTGCACTCGTAGTCGAACCAACTATTGGATTTAGGGCCGCTGCTGATTCTACGTTTCATGCATTCTGCCACCTGAAGTAGTCCTTCATTTAGACACTTCACTGCTTCGTCAACTGACACTGTCCTGAGATTTATGGTGGCTTTGTTCAGAGCACATTGAAAATCATTGCTATGTATGTACTGGCAAAATAGCTCTTCCTTATCTTTGTCCCAAACAATTTTCTCTGTATATGTTACTGTAGACTCATCGTCCTTGTTTCCATTACAGTTTATACTCAATACTATTGGCATATGCTTAGAGTTGAACATTTCGCCCACTTTTATTTGCATGGTTTTGTGATTCATTTCTTTTGAACAAATAAAATAGTCTATTACACTGCTGCCAGTCGAACACACATATGTAAATTTTCCCTCTTCGTCCCCGGCACAAACTCCGTTCAAAATCGTTAAATTGCAAACAGCACAGAGCTCGAGAAGAACACGACCAAAGTGGTTAACAGTTTCGTCCTGAGATTGCCTCTGCTCACATAAATCAGACTGGATAAAGTCATTATCATCTTCTGCTTCACATGAAGTAGCATTTAAGGAACCAGTCCTTGCATTGAAATCACCACACAATAAAAACTCGTACGGTTCGTTTTGAGACTGGACGTAATCAAGAATACATTCTTCAATCACATTTATACTGGACCTGAAGGGAATATGGGGCTGTCTATAGTAAGGACTGTCAGGGGGACATACATAGGCACCGCACAATATCAAATGATTTTTGTTCATTAACATGCTTTTATCGAACTCTATAACCACAATATTATCTTTTGAAATGTCTGATGATTTGATAAAAACCTTCAGAGATCGTTT
>CM065717.1:28322200-28324700 GCA_033310375.1 Conus canariensis
CATTTATCCATCAGCTTCAAATCATGCGTAGCATGGTCTCAAAACTTAGCGGATGTGGTGTAGCGTATATGGACTAGTCCGCACGCAGTGACGCCTCCTTGATGAAACTGAAACTGAAACTGTACACATTACCATGACCTTGGGGAGCAGGACAGTTCAAAGGGGCGTCAATCACAGGAAACGCCCGTACCAGGAAGATAGCGCCCCAGCAGATTAGGACCAGGGCTGACAGAGTCATAATAATAATAATAATAATGTATAATACTTATATAGCGCATTTCTTGTTGTACAACTCAATGCGCTTACATCCACCATTTGCACTTATTCATACAATATTCATGCACACAGCAAAAAGAAAATACACAATGGCAGACGCACCTACATGTATAAACTGCCTCACCGAACTAGTTGTCATCCACCCTCAGATAGGACGCCATTACAGATGTGGCTCCCTCACGGACCAGACGGATCGGACAGCTCCCCACGTATGAAGCAAGTCCAAGTAATCACACTCAAATTTTCTCAGAAATAATCATAAGAGTAAGAACAATGCACTCTGCACAAAATTCTGTGAATTACTTCGAATTCGAACTCCAGCTGAAGAGATCTATCCTCAGGCACATTGTGAGTCGTCCCACCGTCACTGGAGCTGGCTACACCTTCTTGACACTTCCTCCTTTCTTAGTCAGAACTTTCACAACTTTCTGCGTCAAAAACAAATCGATTGTCATCTGATGCACAATCGAAATAAATTCATATGCAGCCAATCCTTCACAATAACTGTGTAATTTATTTCAGCTTACGATCAGGCTTCGCTGGATCAGCAGTTAGATCTCCGAATGCCCGTTGAAAAAAATTGATAACAATTGATTACAATATTTTACATCCGTTTATCTTCAACATTTTTACGTACGAAAAGAGACTGCATTTTCAAAAAAAAAAAAAAAAAAAAAAGTCAGTAAAATAGATGAATAAAACGAAGACACATCCTTTCGTATGGAAAAGTTTCTATGTTTACTGGTTTTCAACATGCACTCCACAATTTAACTTCACAGGCCAATCCAAAAACATTTCTCATTTCAGCCAATGAAAACACAGATAATGAAAACAACACCACTCCACAAAAGCAAAAACGGATCAAACTACACCAATGTCAACAGAATAGGAAAACAGCAGTGTGAGGATGATAACAGCACATCCGTCACAAAATCCAACAGAGCGATTTTTTTTACCATCTTTGTCTAGCTTTGTTGTGTTTTTTTCTTCTTTTTGGTCTACCCTGTCTTACCTGTTTCAATTTTTTTTAACCTTTTCCTATTTTCCCTATCTTTTTGTTCTTTTTCGTATCTGTTCCAATGCTTTCCTGACTTTCATTGCTTTCCAGTCTGTATGATGAACCTTTTTTCTTCGTTTTCTAATCATGAAATCTCTTTGCTTGTCTTTTCCTATTTTTCCCCTGTGTGTCATTTTCCTATACGTTCCTACATCTTAGTACCCTTTCTAACTTTTTTACCAGCTTTTCTTTTTCTATTTATTTCTACTTAATTCTTGTAACTTCCAACTTATACTTATTGTTCTCTGGTGATTTATTTTGATGTTTACGTCTGATTCTAACTTGCTCTTGGCCCAGTGGCTGGCAGCGTTATAAACTACACATTCTGACTTGAAGAGGGAACACTTTTCAAAAAGAGGAAAAACAGCCTGCGAATGGCTTAAGCCTATTCACCTGTTGTACATCTGAATAGACTTAGGGACTTTGATCACCCTACCTGAGGTATTCTAACACAGTTGATTCAATTCCATTGTGTAGACTTTGGGACTGTCCAGACCTATCCCTACAGTTTGCCTCCAGTGTCCTCTCAAATATCAGGCTTTGATTTTCTGTTCGCTTGCTGTCAAAGTGTGGATAACGAAAACCAATCCCTGAATGTGTCTCCGGAGGTGAAGGGAGTGGCCAGGGAACGCCAGTCAAATCAGAAACCACACACTCGAATCTCATTCACTTAATAGTTGCATGACAGTATTGCTCTAAGTTCATGACCAAAACTCCATGTGTCTGTTTCTCTCGGGCCTGGTTGACGCTGGGATATATTACGAAAGGAAGCGAAGAGTACTATCCTGCCATGTAGTCTCAGACCAGAACGGAACTCCATAACACCGTCTACAGCATCCTCTTCCTCATCCTCATTGATGATTATGTATATTCTCTGCTCTCTCATGATGACCTCAATGTCGATGTTTGTCTCCACGTCCTTGGTGAATGTTTGGGTGGGTATTTTCAAGTTCATGGGACTGTCATGGCCCTGGTGATGCACTGCGCTAGTCAACACGACAAAAAAGACCCTGGTACACGCCACCATCCCCTGCAGATTCCAGAACTTACACCGGACCAACTTCAGAATACTCTCAGCTCATTTCTGTGATGTTCTCTTAGAACGTGTGATGTGGACTGTCTGCCTTCATCTCTGCTGTCTGGATGTCTTGACTCTCTACAATAACT
>CM065717.1:28334700-28337200 GCA_033310375.1 Conus canariensis
CTACCTGAGGAACAGCTTGACTGGGTGCAAGCATGTGTAGCTTGAACTTCAACGTCTGAAGGAACGATCCTGTTCGATGAACAGGTGAAGTGGACGTCAGCCTCTGTAGAAAGTATCATAGCTATGGAACGGGTTAATTAGATGGAAGCCTCTGTTGAAATCCTACTACCTTTGGAACAGGCTGACTGGATATTAGCCTCTGAGAAACTATCCAACGTACGGAACAGATAAACTGGGTGTAAGTCTCTGTGAACATTATCCTACAAAAGGCATTTAGAAATCGTTCTACTATGGAACAGGTTAACTGATTTACGTCTCCATAGAAATGAACCCCTCTGTGTATGGATTAACTGCATAAAAATTAACATATCTATGTAAAGGTGAACTGTGTGTTCGTCTCTTTAGTGAATATTCAGCCTATGGACCATGTACCAGGTCAACTGGATTGACGTCTGCAGATATTATCCTACCCAAAGGAATGGTTAATTAAGTGAGTGTGAGCCTCTGCAGAAATTGTTCTACCTTTGGAACAGAGTAAGTGTAAGCCTTTATAGCAATCGTCCTACTCAAAGTACAGGTTAACAGTATGTAAGCCTATGTGGCAATCAGCCCAGAGCCGCACAGCAGTATGGTGTAAATCGGGAGGGTGTGGGCTCCCCTCACTCACTCTCTCTCTCTCTCTCTCTCTCTCTCTCTCTCTCTCTCTCTCTCGCTCGCTCTCCTCATCTTTGGCAGGCAAAAACGGCATTGTTGGCACGTTGCCACCTGTGCCACAATCCTGATAGAGGGCGGCTGCACCCCCCCCCCCCCCCCCCCCCCCCGTCCCCTTTGTGGATTCGGCCCTGCATTCTCTCCACGATGTAGGTTCAGTGAGTGTAAGCCTTTGTGGTTGCCAATTTATCATGTGTTGGTTTAAGGGCAGTGGCTTTAACTGGAATTGTAGCTGCAGGAAGACAGATCATGCATTCAGACATTACTTGCGCACCCAGTCTCCTCTCTCTCTCTCTCTCTCTCTCTCTCTCTCTCTCTCACTCTTTAAGCCATGCGCGCGCGTGCACACACACACACACACACACACACACACACACACACACACACACACACACACACACACAAGCTCTCTCTCACAACACACACACACACACACACACACACACACACACACACACACACACACACACACACACACACACACACACACACACACAATTGCTCGTATTGAATTAGTTTCTCTCTCTCCCTCTCTCCCCCCACCCTCCGCTCTCTCTCTCTCTCTCCACACACACACACACACACACATACACACACACAAAGTCAGACACACACACACATACACTGACATAGAGAGAGAGATGGAGAGAGGGAGAGAGATCAAGCGCAGAGAGATGGCTCAGACTGGTCCAGAGATCTCGGGGAAGGAATGTGTTGAACGTCAAGTGCACCATCGGAGGGTGGCACTCAGGAGACGTGGTATTTCTGGTGATGGTCTGGAAGGATGGGAGACCTGGAACCGGGATGACGATGGGTTGGAGGGGGGAGAGGGGAACACGAGCCTGCACTCTATTATTAAGACTCATCTGTCGGTGCGTATCTCTTTTTTGGTCCTGTCTTTTACTTCTTACGTGGACATAGTGTTTCCAACCGTGTCCCTTCAGTTGTTTGGCTATCGTCTAGGTTATTCATCAAATTCTGAACTGATTTTAATCAAACTTGGAGAAAAGATAGAATTTCGCCTACAGACAAATCTAAACTGGCATAGACCCGCTGTGATTATCTGAAGCAAATGGCGAATACAGTATTTGTTTCGCCAAATTATTATAAACTATCCACTTCACATGAACACTGAAATTCTCTCATGAAATTATAAAGATTTGTGAAGTAATTTCTAATGGACTGGCATCTCTTTCAAGTGATATAAATGTTGACATTTTATATTTTGCATAGCCTATTCGAAAAAAAAAAAAAACTACATGGAAGAAACTCTTTCAGTCTGAATTTATTTCATCTGGCGGGGAAAAAATGTCACTCATAAATTACGAATCCAGGATCCCTTTGACTTTTTCTGTGACTGAACTTTCCATCTTTCCATGTGTTGGTTTCTGGCTCCCCTCTACCCCTTTTTCCCTTATTTTCATAATGTATGTTTGTTAAAGGTTTTCTTTTATTGTTTTCTGTTCTGTTCTTGAAAGTTTGGAAACAAAGTGAAAACTGTCATGTTTTGAGGCAGAACAGGCAGGAAGGAGAAGTGGGTGGGGGATGGAACAGACCATGGTAGCGCTTCTCTAAAACCGAGCAATAAAGTGGTATTTGCCTTGGTGCACATATTCTATTTTGTATCCAGAAACAAAACAACCCTTTGCAACCTTGCATGGGCTGAATATGTTTTGAAGAGAAGTCTAGGCCATCTATTTGGACAATTTGGACAGCCTGTCAACTGGATCCAAACGGCAAAATGTTTGACATTCTCTCAGTCACTGCCCTCAGTTGTCTGAAGGCGTGG
>CM065717.1:28344700-28352200 GCA_033310375.1 Conus canariensis
GGTTCAAGTCTGTGTAATTCCATCCAACCTATACAACAGGTTAATTGAATATAAGTCTGCGTAGATCCACTCTACCTAAGAAATAAGTTAACTAGGTGTAAATGTGTGTTAATCCATCCTACCTGTGAAACAAATTAACTGGGTACAAGCCTCTTTAGAAGCCATTCTGCCAACAGAATAGATTAATTGGATGTAAGTTTCTGTAGATGCCATCCTAGCTTTGAAACAAGTTAATTGAGTATAGACTCCATAGAAATCGTTCGACACATGGAACAGGATCACTGGGTGTAAACCCCTGTGAAAATTATCCTACTAAATGAACAGGCTAATTAGGTGTCTCTGCAGTAATCATCACACTCAGTTAACAGGTTAGCTGAGTGTGAGCCCGTAGATAGAAAAAGGCAGCCTACCGATGGACTGACTACATTGAGTATGTGGCAGATTATGAAGCTATTTTCCTATCTGGCCTACCCAGCATATAGATGTGACAGACAATGGTAAGCCTCTGTAGCTATCATCACACGTCCAGAGACGCAGAGGCTGTAGTGGTACGGGCGTTCATGGAACACACACACACACACACACACACACACACACACACACACACACACACACACACACACACCACGCACGCACGCACACACACACACACACACACACACACACACACACACACACACACACACACACACACACACACACACACACTAGCGCGCGCGCATGGATGGCAAAAAAGACATTTTGGCGCGTTGTTCCCTGTCATATCTACTGAAGGAGGCCCCTTTGGAATCCTCTCTCTCCTATAACCGATGTAGTGTTAGTGGGTGTAGGGCACTCTTGTTGTCTCTTTATGACATGTTTGTCGCGAGGCAGCGATATTTATTGGAATTATTCTACTGGGTGGTGCTTTCAGGCAGGGCACCCAGACTCCTTACTCCTCATCTTTTTCTGATGTGCTGCTCTCTCTCTCCTCTCTCTCTCTCTCTCTCTCTCTCTCTCTCTCTCTCTCTCTCTCTCTCTCTCTCCGTCTGTATGTCTGTTTTTCTGTCTCTTCTCTCTCCCTCTCTCTCTCTCTGCCTATCTGTCTGTCTGTCTGTCTTCTGTCTCTCTCTCTCTCTGTCTCTGTGTGTCTGTCTGTCTGTGTGTCTGTGTGTGTGTCTCTCTCTGTGTCTTTGTCTCTGTCTGTGTGTCTGTGTGCCCGTGTGTCAGTCTGTGTCACCCTCTCTGTCTCTGTCTCTCTCTCTCTTCCTCTGTCTTCTGTCTGTCTGTCTGTCTGTCTCTCATTCTCTCTCTCCTCTCTCTCTCTCTCTCTCTCTCTCTCTCTCTCTCTCTCTCTCCTCTCTCTCTGACCACATGTGCTTTTGGTGTGTGCCTGTAAAAGAAAATCAATTCAGGGCAAACGACCATTTGCAAGCGTTCCCTGCATATATCATTTCACCTGGCAAGACCAGGCCAAACATACCGTAAACCAGTGCTAGGCCAACAGTATCCGCCGTACCCTACTGGTTTTCTAGGGCAAAGATGCTGTGTCTGTTTGTCTTTCTTTCTGTCTGGCCGTCTCTTTGCCTGTCTGTCTGTCTGTCTGTCTCTCTTTGTCTGTACGATCGCGCGCATGTATGTATATTTGTATGTATGTATATATATATGTATGTATGTATGTATGTATGTATGGTATGAATGCATGTATGTATATGTGTGTATGCGTGACAGAGAGAGAGAGAGAGAGAGAGAGAGGAGAGAGAGAGAGAGAGAGAGAGAGCGAGAGAGGTGTGTGTGTGTGTGTGTGTGTTGTTGTGTGTGTGTGTGTGTGTGTGTGTGTGTGTGTGTGTGTGTGTGTGTGTGTGTGTGTGTGTGAATGCGCGCGCGCTAACGCGTGCATATTTAGAATGGATGCTGCCTAACTCAGTGTTGAATCAAGTCCGTCATCAGCCATTATCAGCTCAAATTCCTGGCATTTGATTTGCTTTTTTCGCTACCCATCTTAAGATGCTCTCCTCCGGTAGTGTAAGTGTAGTGAAAGATAGGTCCTTCTGCCCTCCATCTCCTGGACTGTTTTCCCTGTTGGCCATTTCTTCGGCGGATGTAAGTAACTAACAGACAGACGGAGATGGCCGACCTTAGCTGTTCCAGACCTTCAGTTACTATGACACACGATCCGACTACCAAACCACTTGGTAGTAAAGGACATGGCTGGGAATAGATGTAGGTCATGCACATATATGTGAGGGCGTCTGCGCCCTACTGCGAGAGAACTCCGATAAGAATTGAGCAGTGTTCTCGTCGATGGTTCGTGCAGTTCGTGCTAAACGTATGAACAGTTTGTCCCCCACTGTCACAAATGTTTCCAAAATGTAGTCTTTTGCCTTCAGTGTGTTTGTCCCACTGTCACACATGTTTCAGTGTGTTTGTCCCACTGTCACAAATGTTTCAGTGTGTTTGTCCTACTGTCACACATGTTTCAGTGTGTTTGTCCCACTGTCACAAATGTTTCAGTGTGTTTGTCCTACTGTCACACATGTTTCAATGTGTTTGTCCTACTGTCACAAATGTTTCAGTGTGTTTGTCCTACTGTCACACATGTTTCAGTGTGTTTGTCCTACTGTCACAAATGTTTCAGTGTGTTTGTCCTACTGTCACACATGTTTCAGTGTGTTTGTCCTACTGTCACAAATGTTTCAGTGTGTTTGTCCTACTGTCACACATGTTTCAGTGTGTTTGTCCTACTGTCACAAATGTTTCAGTGTGTTTGTCCTACTGTCACACATGTTTCAGTGTGTTTGTCCTACTGTCACAAATGTTTCAGTGTGTTTGTCCTACTGTCACAAATGTTTCCAAAATGTAGTCTTTTGCCTTCAGTGTGTTTGACCCACTGTCACACATGTTTCATCAAAACTATTGCCTTCAATGTGTTTGACCCACTGTCACACATGTTTCATCAAAACTATTGCCTTCAATGTGTTTGACCCACTGTCACACATGTTTCATCAAAACTATTGCCTTCAATGTGTTTGACCCACTGTCACACATGTTTCATCAAAACTATTGCCTTCAGTGTGTTTGACCCACTGTCACACATGTTTCATCAAAACTATTGCCTTCAATGTGTTTGACCCACTGTCACACATGTTTCATCAAAACTATTGCCTTCAGTGTGTTTGACCCACTGTCACACATGTTTCATCAAAACTATTGCCTTCAATGTGTTTGCCCCACTGTCACACATGTTTCATCAAAACTATTGCCTTCAGTGTGTTTGACCCACTGTCACACATGTTTCATCAAAACTATTGCCTTCAATGTGTTTGACCCACTGTCACACATTTTCATCAAAACTATTGCCTTCAGTGTGTTTGACCCACTGTCACACATGTTTCATCAAAACTATTGCCTTCATGTGTTTGCCCACTGTCACACATGTTTTAAAACTATTGCCTTCAATGTGTTTGACCCACTGTCACACATGTTTCAAAACTATTGCCTTCAATGTGTTTGACCACTGTCACACATGTTTCATCAAAACTATTGCCTTCAATGTGTTTGACCCACTGTCACACATGTTTCATCAAAACTATTGCCTTCAATGTATTTGCCCCACTGTCACAAATGTTTCATCAAAACTATTGCCTTCAATGTGTTTGACCCATGTCACACATGTTTCATCAAAACTATTGCCTTCAATGTGTTTGACCCACTGTCACACATGTTTCATCAAAACTATTGCCTTCAATGTGTTTGACCCACTGTCACACATGTTTCATCAAAACTATTGCCTTCAATGTGTTTGACCCACTGTCACACATGTTTCAAAACTATTGCCTTCAATGTATTTGCCCCACTGTCACACATGTTTCAAAACTATGGTCTTTTGCCTTCAGTGTGTTTGTACCCCACTGTCACACATGTTTCAAAACCATGGTCTTTTGCCTTCAGTGTGTTTGTCCCACTGTCACAAATGTTTCAAAACCATGGTCTTTTGTCTTCAGCCTGTCTTTCTGTCCCTGCTTTTCCTTTCTCTGTCTATCTGTTCATCTGTAGGTTTGACTTTTTCTTTTCTGCCACGTTTCACCGTTTTGTCTGCCAGACGGTCACTTTTCCCAGGGGCGTCTTTTTGCCGGAAAACCATCAGAGCCGTACGTCTGTGCGGATATTTTATATCCGTCCTTTGAGCATCACTAAGTTGATTTGTTGATGCAGTCCGTTGTCCATTACCTGAATTGTGGCTTATTGTCGTCATAGTCACCGTTATGTGTTCTGATATTGCTATTGATGTTTCTTTTATTGCTGCTTGGAGTCTGTCTCCATATTTGATGTACTACAACTAAAGCTACTACCACTTCTATTACTACTACTATTCTTGGCACGATTACTTCTGCTAAATTTTGTCAAGGGTTTAAGAAGATTGATTTTTTTCCCGGTTTCGACCCTAAAATACCCCTCAATTAAAAAAAAAAAAAACGTGGTGAATTTGAAGACTCCTACCAAGAGGTGAGGGTGGGTGGGTGTAGGGACGGAGGAGGGGAGGAGTGGGGCGGGTATTTGCAGGCAAGGGCATGTTATACAGCGTACTTCGACTGAAACCTTTACCCTGCTGTGACAGAAATGTGCACGGTAGTCTTTGTCATTCTCTTGACCAGATTCCTTTTATCGAAATGAATTCACATTTTGTGAAGCTGCAAAATAAAAAGTATCCTGACCACATTTTAAGAATATGATTTCTGCATGTACGTCTTTGTCTGATCTTTGTTTGTTTTTTTTTGGTTAACCGTCATTTTACATTAAAGTGACAGCTTATTACAAAAGCAAAAAGCTAAAAACATGCACACTGACCATGCCCTCACATAACAGCCTGCAATGGTAATCACTGTAGACAGCTGATATGAACATATTTTGTATATTAGAATGTGTCGTGCACATGTATTGCCACAGAAAGGATTCCCACAACTGAAGGAGAAGCCACTCTATAGGATATTCATCAACGTAAGGATACAGAAAGCAAAGAAAGAAAACACACACAAAACAAAACACACACACACACATACACACACACGCGCGCGCGCGCACGAACAGAGAGAGAGAGAGAGAGAGAGAGAGAGAGAGAGAGAGAGAGAAGAGAGAGACATACATACATACATACATACATACAGGCCTATACAAAAGCAGGTGCCTACAACACACACACACAACCCCCCCCACACACCACACACACACACTCACACACATACATGTCACACACAAATGATACATACAACACCCCGCGACTGCGCATACATAAAAACAATACACGCGCACACCGCACACACACACACACACACACACACACACACACACACACACACACACACACACACACACACACACACACACACACACACACACACACACACACACACACACACACACACACACACACACACACACACACACACACACCACACACACACACACACACATTATTTTGAACAATTTGATAGTGGGGAAAACACAAGTGCAGACCAACAAGTTCCTCCATCATTCCGTTAATGACGTGACATGGATTAAAACAAAACTGGAAAGGGGATGAGGGGATGGGAGAAGGAAAAATATGAAAATGAAAGCTCCGGGAAATATCGTTTAAATACGTGTTTTCACAAACATGTATACATAAACGCAGACACATATGCATATGTACATACATACCTACATACATACAGACATCAATACATACATATATACATAAATATTTAAACACACACACCACACACACACACACACACACACACACACACACACACACACACACTAACTATATATATATATATATATATATATGTATGTATTCATACATATATACATTTACAAATATATACAAATATATATGAATATATCTATATCTATATCCACACACACACACACACACACACACACACACACACACACACACACACACACACGCACGCACGCACGCACACACACACACACACACACACACAATATATATATATAAACATACATGTATAGATATACATGCATATATATCTATATATAAATGCATGCATACTTTCATACATACATACACACATATACAGAGAGAGAGAGAGAGAGAGAGAGAGAGAGAGAGAGAGAGAGAGAGAGAGAGAGAGAGAGAGAGAGAGAGACGCTTAAATCTTAAAGGAAAACATACAGGCATCTGCGGGGAGATGCTTTACAACATCGCTGCAGAACTCTTGAAACATGGCGGAGAGGTAGTAACTGTCACCGCCACCAACATCTGACTCGCTGTCAAGTGTTCTAAACATCGTCAGCACCCTTCCCAAGAAAAAAAAACTCATCAGCATTACCACGACTACCGCACTATCAGTTTAAATCGCTGTATTAGCGAAGTGATGCTAAAAGTCATTGCAACCGCGCATAGATACCATAAATGCTGAAGAACAGGAGAGATTTCTGCGTAGACAGGACAGTCGAACAGACTTTAGTCTGCTTACCCTTTGTAAAAAAAAATATTTCCAGCACCCAAAGTAGTTTCACCGCGTCTGGTCTGCATAGACTTTATGAAGGCATTCGACAGAGAGTGTCAAGAAGCGCTGTGATCTGTGATGAAGAAATGTAACATCAAGCGAATCATTACCGTTTAATCTTAGAAAGTTTAAGTAATACATCGACAAACATGGAGAAACGATTTACAAGACAAAACACGACGCGTTTCGACCTCTTAGGTCTTCTTCAGGCAAGATAAACAACACTCAGGACAACGAAAATGGTATCATTCAACGCCCATCTTGTGTCAAATTTGATGAGATAAGTGATTGCTCGTTCTTCATTTTCGTTGTCCTGAGTGTGTTGTTTATTTTGCCGGATTCACTTACTCGTGTTTGGCGGTTGTAGTTGTAAAACTTTTAAAAATTTGTTTAGATTTCCGCATGCAGTCGCCTCACTTAGCAACTAACACTACCACTTAACATCTGTATTCCAAAGCGATCAGAGCAGTGTTCACACAAGATGCTGCTCGAGAATTGTTCCAGACTTCACCAGGATTGCTGCTATCTCCCTTAGTATTCAACATAATCCTACCATGCATCATAGCTAATCTACTTGAAGATTACGTCAGCACAGTCAGTACTGGAAGAAGAACCATCACAAACCTTCGCCTTGCAGATAGTATTACTGGTCTGGCAGGCGCTTTATAAGAACTTGCGATGCTTGTTGAAAGGCTGGGTGAAACATGACAAGACATGCAGTGGGAACTAGCGCCGAGACGATGACCAAGTTGATGGACAGTCATAGCACCATCATCTTTTTTTTCTTTCTTTCTTTCTTTCTGCGTACGCAGGCTGGTACTCCTGCGGACACTGCCTGTTATAGACAGGCAGTGGAGTTTTGTGTGTTTGACCGTTTTTTTTATCCTGCCATTAGGGCAGCCATACCCATCTTCAGGGAAGGTGCATGCTATGTGTAACGTGTCATCCACACCAACGGCCAAACTGGCCTTCTCTTCCGAAAGTTGGTGATGGGATTTTACGT
>CM065717.1:28362200-28367200 GCA_033310375.1 Conus canariensis
TTCTAAACTTCAGCTAAAAGTAAATATGAAAAAGAGTGACATGGTCGTTTTCAGAAGAGGAGGTATTTGGCAGCAAACGAACGATGATTTTTTTTAATAAACAGAGGATGGCTGTTGCGAATTGTTATGGATACATTGGTATCTATTTCTCTACACGCTTAAGCTTTACAGTCGCCTGTCAGGATCTAGCAAGCAGAACGAAAAATGCCTTATTGTGTATCTTCAAAAATGACACACGTTGAATAATAATTCCTTGACACTGTTTCTTAAATTCTTTAATGCTCAGGTTCAACCGGTTGCTCAGGATGGTGCTGAGATCTGTGGCCCAGATAAATCTGCTGTTCATGCAGAAAGAGTTCATTTGTTCGCTCTTAAGAAATTTCAAGGGGTTCACATGAAGACACCTAATGAATGTGATTATGGGGAAACAAACCGCTATCCAATCTATATCAATTCGTCTGTGCAGTGTATAAGAGACTGGCTGAAGATTGTACGGATGGATGATGATAGATTACCACTTAAAGCAAACAAACAAAATAAAACAAGTGGAGGTGTTCACTGTCATTATGAAACTAGAACATCATCCGTTCAACGTCCTACAGGGATCCGTCGAATATAGTAGCCCTTACACGCATGACAGACATTATCTTTAAATGAATTTTGAGATTGTTTGATTCATATGATCTAGCAATGAACATGGCTGAGATTTATGAGTTCCTCATTGTAATCTGAATGCCGATAAAATCTGGAATACTCTTCGCCTGTTATACAAACCCTTGTTTGGAGAGGCATGGAATACTCTTCGCCTGTTATACAAACCCTTGTTTGGAGAGGCATGGAATACTCTTCGCCTGTTATACAAACCCTTGTTTGGTAGAGCATGGAATACTCTTCGCCTGTTATACACCAACCCTTGATTGTTTGGAGAGGCACGGAATACTCTTCGCCTGTTATACAAACCCTTGTTTGAGAGGCATGGTATTTTACAAATTTCTTATTCCTGTTCAATGTTGCATGAATACTCTTCTTATCACCGTTTGGATGTGGTATTATTGCAATATTCATCTTCTATTGTTTCTTAGTTTTCTTAAACCTTTCTTATTTGTAGGCGCTTATGGCTTAGATGTAAGATTAAGCGCCATAATTAATCATTACTACTATTACTATTATTATTATTGTTGTTATCATTATTCACAACAGGCACTTGAATAATTTACATAGACAAGATGGCGACAAGTGACCAGCGTTTGTGAAAGCTTTGCCGTTATTAGCTGATACGCATTGATTTATGAATGTAGAACCAAAAGCGTCTTTTAAGTGATTTATTTATATACAGCTTTGTTTTCAAGTATCACCATAATATGGTAGACTTATGTCAGTGGAGAGTCTGAATTAGACGTTTGTTGTGCTTCAGTGAAAGCCTGTGAAATGTAGGTCATGTCCATATTCAAAGGTCAAGGTATATGCGACGGATATGACAGTTATGTGACATTCTGTTAGTTTGGATTATGTTGTCTTTCGTGACGGTCATCAGTCGCTGCAACAGGTATCACATCTTTTTTCTATCGTATGTGTTTTATTTGCCTGTGTTTGTGGAACAAAAAGGAACATGCTCAGGTACGACAACTCACGCCTTTCCTCACGGTGAAATAGGCCAGCATCCAATATTTCCGAATGTCTCAGCCTTTCCCGCTGTCTGTGCTTTCACACCATGTTGCTTGCTACTCGCCTCCTCCTCAGTAGTGATGCTGAAGAGAACCCAGGAGCTGATCGTCGTGGGGAGAATCAGGAAAATGTGCACGGGGCCGTCGGTGAAGATGGTCTAGTTTTCCGTCTGTCGCTGCCAAAGAAATTCTCGATGCGACTAGGCAACAGAGTGAACAACAGACAAAACAGAATGCCTTTGTGAAATCATGACTGAACTAAGTAATATAAAACATCAATGTACAGAGATCAGTCAAAGGCGTGATGACCAGGAACGACAAAATACCAGACTGTCATCAGCAGGGTCAGAACTCACGGCAGAGTTGTGTGAACTGAACACAGTGGCAAACTCTGCGAAAGGAAGAGGCAAAGACACTGTCCCATATTGTGCAAACTCTCAGAGGGGACATACGATCTATGGGAACAGAAACAGACAGACTTGAAGGCTTTTCCAGACGTGACTACCTGCGAATGTTTGGCATACCCCAGCTTCACGAAAAGGAGGACTTTGATACCTGTGCCACTTCAGTGCTGTCAATTTTGACTGGTGTGGATGACGACAAGCTTTGGACAGAGGAGGATATTATTCGTGCACAACGTATGGGTCAGTCCAGAACGAGCGAACTTAGACCGATGAGAGAGAGAGAGAGAGAGAGAGAGAGAGAGAGAGAGAGAGAGAGAGAGAGAGAGAGAGAGAGAGAGACAGAGACAGAGAGAGAGAGAGAGAGAGAGAGTTACTACCTCCGTGGAGTTTATAAACAAATGTGGATTCTCAGAGTCCTGTCTGATGAATCTGCGTTTTGAGAAAACAACCTGACAACTCGTCACAACCATGTAGACATTTCAAGAGAACACATTCTGGAAAAAACTTGAATGAATGAAAACCAAGCCAACCTAGTTGATGCAGTGACGTAGTTCCATCTCTACGGTTACAGGACTGTTCCAAACCAAGAAACTGGTTGTGATTAAAACCAGTTTCCTAGGAAAGAGAGAAAAAAAGGCACTTCCTTCTTCCTGCATCGAGGAGACAAGATGGCATCGACATCCTCTGTGCAAAGATAAAACCTTTTCATGCTGCCAATGGAAAGAAAAGGACGCTCGTCTGACTTGTTGGTCTCTGGTGCCAATATATGCCAGCGGGTTTTCATTAAGTCAACCGCTATTCCTGTTTCCATGCCAATCTCTCAGCAATTTCCTTTTCAGCTTGGTTATTTTTCGCCAAGCACCTGGGGCTGTAATTTAAAAGTTTTACGTGACAGGTTTACTTTGTCCTAATGATTATTACCCCCCACTGCCCCTTTCCCAACCGGGAAAATGGGCTTGTCTGTTGTTTTCTTGATTCATCAATTGACGAGAGTGGCATGGGAGCTATTATGGAAAACATGAAGCGTTTCATGTTGTGTGACGGACTCGCAATTGGTTTTCTCCAAGAATTCCTGAGAACCAGACTCTCTCTCTCTCTTCTCTCTCTCTCTCTCTCTCTCTCTCTCTCTCTCTCTCTGTGTGTGTGTGTGTGTGTGGTGTGTGTGTGTGTGTGTGTGTGTATGTTGTGTGAGTATGTGTGTGTGTGTGTGTGTGTGTGTGTGTGTGTGTGTGTGTGTGTGTGTGTGTGTGTGTGGTGGGAACGGGTGCGTGCGTGCGTGTTTGTGCGTGTGTGCTTGCGCGCATGCCTTTGTGTGTTGTGTGTGTGTGTGTGTGTGTGTGTGTGTGTGTGTGTGTGTACATGCGTGCGCGCATGTGCGCGTGTGCGTGCGTGCGTACTTGCGTGAATGCGTGTGTTTATCACCAAAGCTCAAACATTTGTTGCTGCTGCCGAGATGGCAGTAAAGGACTCTTCTTCCCACATGAAGGGAGTGAGATGATACCAGTGTCATCTTCTATATGAAGATAGCCCTTTCCTTTTTCCCGATGAAACATTGACACTCTAGGCTGACTTGCCCGTCTCTGGTGCTGACAAACGTCTGACCGATGTCCATGGAGTCAGTTGAGGTGCCTACTGCCAGCAATTTCCGTCCCGTCACAGGGATGGCAGGAATGTTATGCGGGCTGTATTTATAATCTTAGGTTATCCCTAGTACGACGCTAACCCACCCAGCAAGAATAGACTCACCATTTTTGTACTCCCAGTTCTTACAGAACAGGGAGTACTTTAGAATGGGAACGAAGAAATGCTGTGTGTGTGTTGTGTGTGTGTGTGTGTGTGTGTGTGTGTGTGTGTGTGTGTGTGTGTGTGTGTGTGTGTGTGTGTGTGTTGTCCGTCCGTCCGTGGTGAAAATGTGTTCCACTCGCTCCACACAAAACTACTGGGCCGATCTTTCTGACAATGTGTAGGTATGTTCATTATGGGTCACGGATGATGCCCGATGTTTTAGTTTACCGCTATAGCCGTTATTAATGGCTGTAACGGCCTGTAACGGTTTTTCTTCTTTATGGAATATCTCAGAAAGTACTTGGCCAATCTTTGTGAAAGTTAGCATGTATGTTCATTATGGGTCACGAATGATGCCTGATGTTTAGTTTACCCCATTATAGCCGTTACTAACGGCTGTAACGCCTGTAACGGTTTTTCTTCTTCATGGAATATCTCAGAAAGTACTTGGCCGATCTTTCTGAAAATTTGTATGTATGTTCATTATGGGTTACGAATAATGCCCGATGTTTTTAGTTTACCGTCATAGTCGTCTAACAGCTGTAACGGCCTGTAACGGTTTCTCTTCTTTATGGAATATCTCAAAGTACTTGGCCGATCTTTGTGAAAATTAGCAGGTATGTTCACTATGGGTCACGGATGATGCCTGATGTTTTAGTTTACCCCGTTATAGCCGTTACTACTTGCTGTAACGGCCTGTAACGGCTTTTGTCTTAATGGAATATCTCAGAAAGTACTTGGCCGATCTTTGTGAAAATTAGCAGGTATGTTTATTATGGGTCACGATGATGCCCGATGTTTTTGTTTACCCGTTATAGCCGTTACTAACGGCTGTAACGCCTGTAACGGTTTTTTCTTAATGGAATATCTCAGAAAGTACTTGGCCAATCTTTCTGAAAATTTGTAGGTGTGTTCATTATGGGTTACGAATAATGCCCGATGTTTTAATTTACCGTTATAGCCGTTACTAACGGCTGTAACGGCCTGTAATGGTTTCTATTCTTTATGGAATATCTGAGAAAGTACTTGGCCGATCTTTGTGAAGTAATAATAATAATGTATAATACTTATATAGCGCATTTCTTGTTACACAACTCAATGATTAGTAGGTATGTTCATTATGGTCACGGATGATGTCCGATGTTTT
>CM065717.1:28372200-28377200 GCA_033310375.1 Conus canariensis
GAGTAACAAAGATGTTTTATACATTGACGGACATCTGCAATATTCACAAGATATGAACGGTACACGCAGTTCAGAGTATGTTGGGCTTGCCAATAGACAGTGCAGTGCTGTTTTGAAAGAACCTGTCTGGAATGGACATAAAATATTCATACTATACTAACATCATGAATGTGGAGAGAACGCGAATACAACGGTGGCACACCAATCCTTCTAATTCTACAGAATGTCACACAGATGTTAACCGTTTCTGTATGAGGCGAAAAAGATTGCGTTCTTTACCGTCTTTCGTGCATGCACACATGCATTGTAAGGTAGGACAAAAGGTGAAAGGCGATGCATCCACTACGAGCGACAAGGACCTGGAGGACCGGGGCACGGAGTGAAGTGTATAACCAGAAGGGATCAAGTCAGTGTCCTTGGCTTCATCACTGGATGAATGTAGCCAGGTCTCAGTCAGTAGCATCACGTCAAACTCAATGTCAAGAATGAAGTCAGTGATCTTTAGTCATGTGAGGGCAGGGCCCACAAACTGAATACGGAATACGGAATACGGAAAGTTTAATCATGTATAGGCCATTGCCCCTCATGATGGGATACATATATACAAGCATTTCTTAGAACTGACGATTGTGAACAGTGAAATCATCCAAAATTCACTTGGTAATAAGTTTAAGAAGTAAGAATGGAACGCAGCTTAAAGGCTTTATAAAGATAGATAGATAGATAGATAGATAGATAGATAGATGCGCACACAAACTGAGCTTTGCAGAGTGACATGCACAGCAGATCTTGAGAACATTGTACAGTTTTCAGAATAGGAATATATGTCTGGTTTTATGACGTGGTCCAGAGTTTGGGGCAGGAGCATATCTCTTGTTGAAAGGTTTGCGTGGGTGTATGACGCACGCACCATCAACTGACACAAATCTCCTTTTTTTCCGTTTACCTCCACGGCAGGATCATCTACCGACTTTGTCTACTGACCACAGAGTAATAATTTGCTGTCATTTGTCTATGCATGTCAATATTTTGCTGATTGACTCCAAACATCACAATATTTTGCTGATTGACTCCAAACATCACAATATTTTGCTGATTGACTCCAAACATCACAATATTTTGCTGATTGACTCCAAACATCACAATATTTTGCTGATTGACTCCAAACATCACAATATTTTGCTGATTGACTCCAAACATCACAATATTTTGCTGATTGACTCCAAACATCACAATATTTTGCTGATTGACTCCAAACATTACAATATTTTGCTGATTGACTCCAAACATCATCAACAACACTGACGACAATAGCTGAGACAGAATCAACATTTTGCTGGTTGACTCCAAACATCATCAACAACACTGACGACAATGGGTGAGAAAAAAAAAATTGCTGGTTGACTCCAAACATCATCAACAACACTGACGACAATAGCTGGGAAAAAATATTTTGCTGGTTGACTCCAAACATCATCAACAACGCTGACGACAATAGTTGAGAAAAAATCAATGTGTTGCTGGTTGACTCCAAACATCATCAACAACGCTAACGACAATAGCTGAGACGGTCTTTGGAGGTTAACGTTGTTCTTTGGGGACATGGCTGGGAAAGAGGGTGTGGGGAATGGGATTCGCTTCCATATCGCCGCGTTTGGACAGCTAAGTGTCGATCAGAAATATCAGAACGATGTCTGAGGACCCACCAGATACAGTAATCTCGACAGTTTCCACAATACGCGCCATTGTTTATCATGCTGTGACAGCCATAACTACCAGGAAAGTCAACACGAACATGTCCATATTGATCGTCCATTGTATGAGATCAGTCGGTATTTCTACATGCCAAGGTAAGTGGTACATAACAAAGTCGAACTCATACACAAGATGTGTCCTTTATCACATGATCAGTCGTGTCAGGTTCGAAGCTGTAGGCTGTAGGTGGTGGAAGGGGTTAGAATCTCCAGAACCCTGCGATCCCCTGATCTGTACCCATCTTAAAAACAAATCCTAATAGCCTGTAAACAACTCAGGATAAACAGAGAAAAAATCGTAATAGAAAACAAAGTTAATGAGCAAAACATGGTATACAATCTGCGTGAATTAGGTACCGCGCATCTCTCTTCCTATCCCTTTACCTCCCTCCTTCCTCACCCATCCAACAATTTTGGGGCGAGTGTCACTGATTTGGCAAGCGGCGAGATTATAGCTCCTCCTCTCCCTGTTCCTCTTCCCTCCCACAGCTCTCCACCTACACCCCCCCCCACACACACACACAGTCACCCCTGCCACACACACACACACACACACACACACACACACACACACACACACACACAGAGTCATCCCCGCCACCTACACACACACACACACACACACACACACACACACACACACACACACACACACACACCATCTCTTCTACAAGTGTCTGGACTGAGTAATTTACTTGTCAACAAAAAGAAAGTCCCCCCCCCCACCCCATGCGTTTCCTCTCCCTCCACGCATCCCTCCTAAACATACACATACAACACACACACACTCCTCGTTCAACAAATTGATTCGAGCTTTGTTAACCTCTGACAGGAAAATGGACACTTACCAACTTTCAATCATTTCTGATTGGATAAAATGATCCATTCGATCATCCATGTACCCCACACACCTCCACCTCCCTCTCCTCCTCCTTCTAACTCCACAGAATACAAAAAAACCCACAGACTTAGCATCACTCACATACACCCGCACGCATATAAGCATACGCAGGGTGGGAGAGGAGGGAGCGGGGATGTACATTTTTCATGTCACTGCTTTCAAGTGGCGTGACGTTCATCTCAGGAGACAGGCTCCCACTTTCAATGATTATTTCCTCAGGCAATGTCTCAAACAGAGAATTTTTTCCGTGTTATCTTTTGAGGGAGAGTGTTTACGATGATGCCAGTCCATGCATGTGTGTGTGTGTGTGTGTGTGTGTGTGTGTGTGTGTGTGTGTGTGTGTGTGTGTAAGTGCGCACGCGCATGTGCGAGCGCGTGTGTGTGCGTGTGTGTGCGTGTGTGCGTGCGTGTGTGTGTGTGTGTGTGTGTGTGTGTGTGTGTGTGTGTGGTGTGAGAGAGAGAGAGAGAGAGAGAGAGAGAGAGAATTATTTCTTGAGATTGATTTATTTACCTCTGCATGAGTGTATGTACATGATTGAATAATGAATTTAAATGAAGTTTAAATACAAGGAACAGAAAATCAATTATATAAAGAAAGGAAGAACTACAGAATCAAAAAGTCAAAAATAGATTCAAAGATCAAACAAACCACCCACCCCTCTCCCATTCCCCATTCACAACCCCTGCCCTGCACACACACACACACACACACACACACACACACACACACACACACACACACACACACACACACACACACACACTCAGACTTTAAAAAAAGCAAATGAAATAAAAGGAAGAATGTTAGAATGGTCTGTCGTCCTGGCTTTCTCATTGCCATAGGATTCTTTTACAAATCAGCAGGAAGTCCGGTTGTCGGAGTAATTACGGTTGTTTAAATCTGAATGGAGCGAGGCGAGGGCGACTTTTCGGGAATTAGTTCCCATTTCTACAGCCCGGCATCTGGCCAGTGTGTGTTCGTTTCCCATTATTTCGGGGGAGGTTTCAAAGGCCAGATGTGTGTAGGCCTTCAATGGCAAGTTTTCGTTTGTTGGTTTGAATAGCACTGAAGCAAACTAGGCAGTTGTGCAGTGTCTCTGGAAGGTGTCTTCTTGGCTAGCACATCTGGATGTTTCTTTGGTGATTATGGTCCTCTTTCTTTGTGTATTATTTCATGTGTCTCCCTCTCTCTCTGTTATTTCTTTCATTATATATATATATTTTTTTATCTCACATCTTCTGTGCCATCTCAGTGGCATTGCACCCACGCTGCTCATTCCAACTTTCCCGTCCGCAGCCACAGCCCAGCCCAGCCCAGCACCCTGCAGCCCTGGTACCGGCAATGCACAGTCAATGTCAAATCGTTAAGAGGCAACCCATGGGAGCGGAAACTGCACTGCTGTCGAGTCACTTCAGTAGTGTTCATTGGTGCCTGTTCTGATCCAACATACACAGGACACCGCATACGAAGCCCCCTACTGATGACATAATTACTTAGTCATGGAGCTGGCGTGATTGAGCTCTCCCACCGGAGGGCGCCACCACGTCCGTTTAACGACAGCCCCATGAATCTGCCAGTGCTGGTGACCCCAACAGAAGCAAACCAAGGCCATAGACATGGAGAGGACATTGAAACTGAAGTCACCATGAAGGCAGGGCATGGAGGGCTACTGAATTTGAGCCTTTTTTTTCTTAATGCTGATCACTGAGAATGAGGATGGTGAAGATGATGCGACGGATTTCCATTCCGGTCTGAGACTGCATGACAGGGCTATGCTCTACACTTACTTTCATGATAAATTCCGGCGTCAACACCACCAGACACTTGCAGTGTTGGTCAGGAAATTTGAGTAGCACTCTCAGAGAGACATCCATTTAGTGGATTGAACACGACTGTGTGGTCCCAATCTTTCCAGCTAAGCCTGCAACAAACCCAACTTTGGGCAGGACCTGGTCGGGGCAGAACATTCCCACATGGCTCTGACAGGAATCGAACCCATGACCTCCCAGCTGGGAGTCTGTGATGCTACCATGGCAGCTAGTCTATCTATTAATTTCTATTCATCAATTAACCTAGTTTTTAGTATGCGTTTCTAATGTGTGTGTGTGTGTGTGTGTGTGTGTGTGTGTGTGTGTGTGTGTGTGTGTGTGTGTGTGTCCGTGCGTGTGTGTGTGTGTGTGTGTGTGTGTGTGTGTGTGTGAGAGAGAGAGAGAGAGAGAGAGAGAGAAGGGAGAGAGAGAGCTGTCCTTACCTGTATACATATGTGCGTATGTTTGTGTATGTCCATATACATGCATGTGTGTGCCCACAGCTTCTTACCTTGCCAGTAACAGTCAAAGCGATG
>CM065717.1:28387200-28407200 GCA_033310375.1 Conus canariensis
CGGGCCGTTTCGGTTCGGTAAAGGGGGATTTTTCCCTCGGAATTAACATTGGTTCTGACTCCATTTCCCATACAGTCCGAATGAGACTATAAACCGAGGTTCCGTGTGTGAACGCACGCATAACATCTTGCACACACGTAGAATCCCATCACCAACTTTCGGAAGAGTAGGCCAGTTTAGCCGTTGGTTTGGATGACTCGTTACACATAGCATGCACCCTGCGTGAGAAATGGAAAGAATGAAGGAAGTAAGGAAACTGATCGAATGATATTGACTGGATGACACGAGAAACGACTGAATGAAGCGCCAGCTGGCAGCTCTTCAGTCGGAAATACCCAGGTGGGCAGCCCGTTGTGTAAACAAGTGTGGATTGTAAAGCGCTTAGAGCTTGGTCTATAGCCGAGAATAAGCGCTATATAAGTATTCAATATTATTATTATTATTAAATCTGAAGAATGCTGTTGTCTCTGCTGTCCCTCGGAACCTCCACAGTGCCGTCTGTCTCCTTTCACCAGGCCTGGTCAGCGAGGAAAGAAATTGCTTGGATCAGATTTCTGCCAGGTCTTGTCTGCAAGCTGTCCAACACTACTTCTTTATTTCCAGACTTTTACTTTCTTGTATTTATTTCAGATGTGTTTATTTCTTTCTGTCTGTAAAGGCCTGGGAGACGTAATATAGCGTATATGGACAAGACCACAAACAGTGACGGCTCCTTCACAACACTGGAACTAATAGAACGAGGGAGGAAATGTTCCTGCCGTCTGTCAAATGCACACGAAACAAAACAGCCTATTGTGAAGTCTTCTTTTGTCCGTTTGTTTACTTTTGTTTGTTTGATCCTGTCTCAGAGTCTTTTCCAGCCTTTACAAACTAGTAAACAAAGGAACATGCATCCCCACCCCCACCCCATCCCCTTTTTATTTTTGAAGATACACAGAGAAGGTTTTGTCCCCAGCTGGTCTTTTGAAGCAGTGATACAAAGGACAATGTGATCCAGTGGCCTTCATCACCCCCTCCTCTGTCCACCTCCCCATTTTCATCTCCCCCCCCCCCACTCCTCTTTTTCCCTGGCGCCTCGGATGATGGAAACGCCATTGCATTTTACTGCGTGTAGCCTTCAGAATTTATGGGCAGATAACTGATGTTGCACGGCTACTGATAACTCGTCTGGATGACGTTCCCACTGTACTGTTCATAGCTCGTGTGAAGAGTTACACGGCTGGTCTTTTCATCAAGAGAAGTTCATGGATCCCAAATGCTTTCATGGAAGTGTAAGTCTGGTGATAGCAGCAGTCAAAACAGTGGTAGTAGTAGCGGCAGCAGGAGTAGCAGCAACAGGGGAGTTGCCATGGTGATAGTGGTAGTTGTGATGATAATACCAGGGATAGTAGTGGTGGTAGAATTCGCAACAGCAGCAACAGCAGCAGCAGCAGCAACAGCAGCAGCATCGGCGGCGGTGGCGGCACCAGCAGCAGCAGCAACAGCAATAGTGGTAGTAGTCGTAGTCGTAGTAGCAGTAGTAGTCATTTTAACAGCGATGACAGCAGTAGTTGGATCTGGAGCAGCAACAGCAATAGCGGTAGCAGAAGCAGTGGTAGTAGCAGCAGTAGCAACAACAGTTGCAGTAACAGCAGCAGCAACAGCAGCAACAAGAGCACCAGCAACAGCAGCAGTAGCAACAACAGCAGCAGTAGTAGATGTAGTAGCAGTGACAGTGAAAACAGCATCATAGCAGTGATAGTGAAAACAGCATCAGCAGCAACGAGGCAGAAAGATAGAAACAGAAGGACAAACAAGCAGAGAGAGAGAGAGAGAGAGAGAGAGAGAGAGAGAGAGAGAGAGAGAGAGAGAGAGAGAGAGAGAGAGGCGCATCGAACAGAGCAAATCGGATAACAGACCAAAAGACAATAACAGACAGACGACCAGAAAGAGAGAAAGAGTGGGCCTTAAACACAGTCACCAGGAACCTCCGATTGTCAGCCGACCGAGGAGAAATTGAAAACTAGTCTGTCACGAGAGGCAAATATGCTGACTCATGGTCTGTTGGATCCAGACAATGTCGTGTAGATACAGCAGACCCCCCCCCCCCCCCCCAAAAAAAAAAAAAAAAAAAAAAAAATCAGACACACAAGACACCTGGCCTTGTAGCAGTATTTGTTTGGACACTGTCAAAAAAAACCCACCCCCAAACAAACAATCAATCAATCAATCAAACACACAAATAAACAAACAAAAACAACGAAAACAAAACAAAGGAAAAAAAATGAAGGGATACTCTGTGTGTGTGTGTGTGTGTGTGTGTGTGTGTGTGTGTGTGTGTGTGTGTGTGTGTGTGTGTGCGTGTGTGTGTGTGTGTGTGTGTGTGTGTGTGTGTGTGTGTGTGATGTCTTCTCTCTCTCTCTCTCTCTCTCTCTCTCTCTCTCTCTCTCTCTCTCTCTCTTGACGGATCTTGAAGGAAGAATCCAAACAATGGAAAAGAGCTGTTCTGGAAAGATAATAAACATCAAATAGATCGATCACACTACCAATGAACAAATATCCCCAGCCATCACACAACACATTGGATCATATAAAAATCGGCTGACATCAGTTGAAAAAAAAAAAAAAATCTGTGTTGGTACGGCCACGAACCAAGATCCTATTCCCTCGCCAAAACATCGATCCTATTCCCTCGCCAAAACATCGATCCTATTCCTCGCCAAAACATCGATCCTATTCCCTCGCCAAAACATTGATCCTATTCCCTCGCAAAACATTGATCCTATTCCCTCGCCAAAACATCGATCCTATTCCCTCGCCAAAACATCGATCCTATTCCCTCGCCAAAACATCGATCCTATTCCCTCGCCAAAACATTGATCCTATTCCCTCGCCAAAACATTGATCCTATTCCCTCGCCAAAACATTGATCCTATTCCCTCGCCAAAACATCGATCCTATTCCCTCGCCAAAACATCGATCCTATTCCCTCGCCAAAACATCGATCCTATTCCCTCGCCAAAACATTGATCCTATTCCCTCGCCAAAACATTGATCCTATTCCCTCGCCAAAACATCGATCCTATTCCCTCGCCAAAACATCGATCCTATTCCCTCGCCAAAACATGATCCTATTCTACGCAAAACATTGATCTATTCCCGCCAAAACATGATCATCCCGCCAAAACATGATCCTATCCCTCGCCAAAACATTACCCCATTCCCTCGCCAAAACATTATCCACCCTCGCAAAACATTGATCCTATTCCATCGCCAAACATCTAAGGATACAAGAACTGCCAAACAAACATAACAAACGAACAACAAAACACAAAACACACACACGCTCACACACACACACACACACACACTCACTCACACCACACACACACACACCACCACACACCACACACACACACACCACACACACCCCACAACCAACACACAAAGCACAGCACGCACGCACGCACCACGCACACACACACGCACGCACACACACACACACACACACACACACACACACACACACACACACACACACACACACACTAAAAACATCGCAGAATGCACAGGGAAACCATTTGCAGAGACTCAGCTTCTGGCACACAACCATCAGAGTTTCAGGAATTTGTTTTCCCCAATGCGGTGCCCCAGTAACTCTACAAAGAAGCAGAGAGAGAGAGAGAGAGAGAGAGAGAGAGAGAGAGAGAGAGAGAGAGAGAGAAGACGAGAAGAGAGACAGAAGAAGACAGACAGACGAAGACAGAGAGACAAAGAGAGAGAGACAGACAGACAGGGAGAAAGAGAGGGAGAGAGACAGACAGACAGACAGAGGCAGACAGAAGACAGAGAGAGAGAGAGAGAGAGAGAGAGAGACAGAGAGAGAGAGAAGAGAGACAGAGAGAAGAGAGAGACAGAGACAGACAGACAAAAAGAGAGAGAGACAGAGACAGACAGACAGACAGACAGAGACAGACGAGAGAGAGAGAGAGAAGAGAGAGAGAGAGAGAGAGACAGAAAGATGATAGATAGATAGATAGATAGATAGACGGACGGACAGACAGCCACCCAGATAGATAGATAGACATATGGATGGATAGATAGATAGATGGATGGATGGATAGATAGATAGATAGATAGATGGATGGATGGATAGATAGATGGATGGATAGATAGATAGAGATGGATGGATTAGATAGATAGATAGATAGATAGATAGATAGATAGTGGTTTGATTGATAGATAAGTCAGTAGACACATCAGTAAGTAGATCGACACCCCGACAGAACGACGGAGACCATCAACAGATCAATAGGCCAGTGACAGAAAAAGAAAAGAAAATCCGGTCTACTTTCCAGCAAGTCTGGTATGTCTTGAAGACTCATCTGTAAATTGGTTTCGTTTGTTGGTTGTAATCCTATACGCAGCAAAGTACAGCAGAGCACAGAGTAATTTGAGGGTCTGACAAATATATGTCTGTCTGTCTGTCTGCAAACTAATAAAAAAAAAGACATTCCCTACATCCAGGCAACCCAAGAGCACATAACCCTTACCACACTTCCACCGATACCGAAAAAAGCTAATGTCATTCTCTACAGTGTGTATGTGTGCGCGGGCGTGCACGCGCGCGTATGTGTAACACCCGAAGAGCACCAACCCGTTGTGTCTGTGTTATTACTTGTTTTGCTCCACTGGTATAGCGATCAACTGGTTCTGCGTGTGTTCTTTAAATAAAAAAAAAAATGTTACAGTTTTAACATGGATCTCAACTAAATAGATTGTTCACGGTCAAGAGATACGACGTACATACTTGAAAAAACATCTTTTGTATGTCTCCCTTACATACAGTATTTTGTGTAATATGCCCCTTACATACAGCCCACACAACCCACACACATTTTTCAGATTGTATGCCATTAGTAACCGGTATTGCAGTAACGATAGTCAGGAAAGAGGAGGGGGGGGGGGGCGACGGCGGGGGGTGGGGTGGGGTGGGGTGGGGGTTGGGGGTGAGTGTATGTGAGGGGTAGTGAAGGGGAGGGAGGGAAGAGCTATCATTTGGAAATGGTTTTTTTTTTGTGATGAACCTCCAATTCAGGATGAAATCTCCAGTTCAATGTGGAATCTCCAGATTAATTTCGAGCCTCCAGTTCAGTCTGGACACCCCCGTTTAGCGTACAACCTCCAGTACAGTGTGGGACTCCCCGTTTAGCGTGGAACCTTCAATTTAGTGTGAAGCCTGTAGAGCAATGGATATCTCCAGTTCCGTCAGAAAAGCCTCTAAATCATTGGGACCTCCAGCACAGTGGCGTTCTCTCTGGACTTCCAGTTCATCAAAAAAAAAAAAAAAACTCAGGTCATTGGGAACTCACTTCAGCCTGCAACTCAGCAGTACCTCCCGGTTAGTGGAACATCCAGAATGATAAAATTTCACTTCAATTGAACTTCTACGTCAGTGGGATATCTACTCCAGTAGACTTTCAAGGCCAGTTAAAGCTCAAGGTCAGGGGACACTCAACCCAGTGGAATCTCAAGGCCAGTGGAACGTTGTTTAGTGGAACCCCAATGTCAGTGGAACCTCCTCTTCCTCAGAATCTGCAGTTCAGCACATTTTGCAGATTAATGGAACTTCCAGTTGAACGTCAAGGCCAGTAGACCCTCAAGGTCAGTGGACATCCAAACCATTGGAATCTCAAGTTCAACGCCCATCTTGCGCCGAACTTGATGAGATAAGTAATTGCTCGTTCTTCATTTTCGTTGTCCTGAGTGTTCTCTTGCTTGAAGAAGACCTAAGAGGTCGAAACGCGTCGTGTTTTGTCTTGTGATTCGTTTGTTCATTTTGGGTGGATATAGTACTTAAACTTTTAAAGAATTGTCCAGTTGAATGGAACCTGCAGTTCATCAGAACCTCCTGATGGGTGAGAAATCCACTTCAGTGAAACTTCCTGTTCCGTGCAACCTCCAGTGTTCTGGAATCTCCATGTCCAGTAACATGAACAAACGTAAGTAAAAACCTCCATGTCAGTGGAACATACACGTAAGTAAAAACCTCCATGTCTGTGGAACATACACGTAAGTAAAAACCTCCATGTCAGTGGATCATACACGTAAGTAAAAACCTCCATGTCAGTGGAACATACACGTAAGTGAAAAACCTCCATGTCAGTGGAACATGCACGTAAGTAAAAACCTCCATGTCAGTGGAAGTTCCGGGTCAATGGGCCGGTATGATCAGGAAAATTTTCAGATGAGCGGAATCTCCAGTCTACCAGACGTTTCAATTCAGAATGGAATATCCACTTCCGTGGAGCCTACAGCTCAACGAAACTACGTTACTAGGGAACTTCAGTCTGAAATCTTTAATGTAGTAGAACCGCCAGTACAATGTAGAACCTCTAGGTCTTTCAAAACATCTACATCATTGTAATCTCCAGTTTAGTGCCATTCTCTCTTCACGAATGAAAAGCCAGTGGGAAACAGGACCAGGGGGCCAACTCTCACCAAGCCTTTCTGTCAGACTTTCCAGGAGAGTTGCTACCGTCCAAGGAGTCCAGGTAGGAAAAAGACGTAGACTGCAGAGCGCCTTCATCTTCAGTGGCATCTAATGATCAGACATGTGTAGGACTTTCTGTAATAAATAATGTCCTTAGTCGTCAGCTGAAAGCGCACACATGAAAAGAAAACTACTGTCACCATCGTCTGTCTGTCTGAAGACAGTGCTCTGCTGGACCGGTGTCGCACAACAGAAAGCAATACAGACAGTAATGTGACAGCAATGTCATACTGGTCGCTATGCAACGCAGTGAATTTATAGCGATACAAAGCGTATATTTATATCACACACACACACACACACACACACACACACACACACACGCACGCACGCACGCACGCACGCACGCACGCAAGTACACACGCACGCACGCACGTACATACACATAATACAGATACTACTAAAATGCGCCATAGTAAATAAGACAACGGAATGACATACAATAAAAATACAGCACACTAATATATTGCGATGTAATACAACACAGTAGATACAAAATAGTGCATTTTATTAGAATACGAACCAATGCAGATATTACGACAATAGCACACACACACACACACACCCCACACACACACACACACACACACACACACACACACACACACACACACACACACACACACAGAGGCACACGACTTAGTAAATGATAGAATACCGTGTAATGCAGTTTACAGTATAACACTTCACATCCATGCGCAATACGGGATGGTACATACAATACAAACGTTGGCATAGTTACAGTAATACTGTATTGAACAATACAATGAAACTTCGGGCAGTGTAAGGCGACGGAATACAGTGTAATATACTACCTTACTACAATACAATCAATTTCAATATTTTGTGCGCAGCACAGAACGTTATCAGTCAGTCAGTCATTCCCCTGACCGCTAGGGTCGTTGGGGGGGGGGGGGGGGGGGGGGGGGGGGGGGGGACGGTGATGAGGCAGCCGCCGTTTCTCTCCAGGCTCTTCTGTTGGTGGCTGTCGTGAGGAGATCTGGCATGGTCATTTTGGTCCAGTCCTTTATACTTTCGGACTAGCTCTTTCTCTGCCGTCCTCGTCTGCGCCCTCCTTCAACGGTACCTTGAAGGATGGTTTTGGAGAGGGTGTTGTGACGAATGACGTGGCCAAACCATGCCATCTTCCGTCGTTTGACGGTTGCCAGAAGTGGTTCGTGGGGCCCAACTAGGTTAGTGATCAGGTTCCGCACATAATCATTGGTCTTGTGTTCTTTGTAGGAGATGCGGAGTAGTTTCCTCAGGCACCTGGTCTCAAACGCCCGGATTCCTCTTTCTGTTTCGGCCATCAGTGTCCATGTCTCGCAACCGTACAACAGGATGGAGACCACTAGTGACTTGTAGAGCCGGAATTTTGTGTGGAGTTTGATGTTGCTCTTCCACACTCTGTTCAGTCTGGCCATCGTTATAATGGGTTTTTTTAATACAACACAACGAAACACAGTGCAACACAATACAATAAGTACAATGCAGCTCTATACAATACAATACAATACAATACAGTACAGTACAGTACAGTACAGTACAGTACAGAACAACACCTCTTCATACAATGCGATGCAATGCACGCGCAATACAGCTGATGACAACATAATACAGCACAGCACAGACAATGCAAAAGAACACACACTGCAAATTCACATGATTATGCCGTAAAATGCTGCACAACAATACCATGCAAGACAGCCCATTGCCACACAAACAAACTGAGGGACAATATCATGCGATGAAATACACGGCAATACATCACAGTAATACAGTGCAATGCCAACACAACACAATGCAGTGCAATGCCAACACAACACAATGCAGTGCAATGCCAACACAACACAATGCAGTGGAAAACACCACACGATACAACACAAACAATCGAGCAAAGCATCGCCGTCCCCGGAACAATTGGTCCTGCCAACACCCTAAGGTTGGTTAATAAACAGCACTGTCTTTCTGCTCTGACCGACCTAGCCACGGAACGTGAGCGCGCATGCCATTGGCTTGGTCCCACCCACACCCACACCACACCACACCTTCTCCGCCCCTGGCATCCTTCTCTCAGTCTGCAAACGGAAGTTCCGGAGAATGTCAGGAATTCCTGGCACGTCCTCCGCACTCTCTATCCCCCCCTCTCTCTCTCTCTCTCTTTCTCTCTCTCCTCTCTCTCTCTCTCTCTCTCTCTCTCTCTCTCTCTCTCTCTCTCTCTCTCTCTCCAGGAGTCCTGGTGGACGGTAATTAATTCAGTAGTCTGCCGATGTTCCATCGACAATCTGGTCGACTTTATGGTTCATGTTAATTCTGCTAAATTACTGACGGAGCAAATGGTCTCTTGGCCTCTGTCTTGCTGTCTTTGTCGCTGTCTGTCTGTCTGTCTGTCTGTCTGTCTCTCAGCCTTTCTGATTGGATTTTCATCATGCAAACTGATAAATCAGAAATACTGGTGTCACTAACTAGACAAATTGCATTTGAGACTGACAGTGAGAAATGCTACTGACGTGTATTATGTTCACATGGGTAAGCATTAGTCACTGGGTGAAAATACGTGTATCTGTGATATTGAACATGTTTATGTCAGTGCCATCCGCTTTGGACGAAATATTGCCGTTAATAGTTCCCGTGCAATCAAATATCTATAGCTGTAAATATGTTTTCAGAGTGTCGTAAAAGGAATTCTGGGAGTGTAAAAAATGGAAACCTATTTAATACACAAAAACGATAAACATCAATTTCATGATAAGAACAAACAGATTAAGCCAGACCGGAGTTAAACGTTTCTTTCTAAAGTCAGGGAAACAAAGGCAGTGAGGCTTATCGTGTTGCAAGAAGATATACAAATATTAAAATCGGTGTTGAAAAAGAAATGCATTAGCAGGTCATTTTAGATCAGTCCTGCCAACGGCATCCATACCTGAACAAAATATCGAATATTTGATAAATCGATTAAATCTCAATTTCTTCTCTGTGTGTGTGTGTGTGTGTGTGTGTGTGTGTGTGTGTGTGTGTGTGTGTGTGTGTGTGTGTTGTCTTGTCTTCCTCTCTTCTCTCTCTCTCTCTCTCTCTCTCTCTCTCTCTCAAAGTCGGATACACTGCTGATCTAATAACTTACAGATGTGTGTGTGTGTGTGTGCGTGCGTGCGTGCGTGCGTGCGTGTGTGTGTGCGCGCGCGGTGTGTGTGTGTGTGTGTGTGTGTGTGTGTGTGGTGTGTGTGTGCGTGTGTGTGTTTGAAGAGACGGGTCGAGGGCGAAGTCTGTTAAAGCACATTTCATAAATGTTTGACTGTGCATTGATTTTCGCCCGCAAACCGGATCGGTCCCACGGAGGGCGAGAAATGATGAAAAGTGTATTGCTTGGAGGAGAGATGCGCGTTGATAGAATCTGTCCAAATATTGATCTCTGTTTCACATTCATGAAGAGAGAGAGAGAGAGAGAGAGAGAGAGAGAGAGAGAGAGAGAGAGAGAGAGAGAGAGAGAGAGAGAGAGAACTCAAACTCAAATACTTTAATTGCAACGGCCACTGACCTATCTGCTATGAGGTCAAGAACAGAGACAGACAGACAGACAGACAGACAGACAGACAGACAGACAGACATATGAAGAGACAGACAGAGGTTCTACTTCAACCAGACCAAATTCGAGAACGGGAGTAAAGTGCTGATGAAACAATGTTTGGGCATTCCCTACTTCATCTGCTAACAGCTGTATGCAGAGACATGATGAAACAATCGTTTGGGCATTCCCTAATTCATCTGTTAACAGTTTTATGCAGAGAGCTCATGATTAATTCGTTTTTTTTTTAAAAACCTTTGTGTGTGTGTGTGTGTGTGTGTGTGTGTGTGTGTGTGTGTGTGTGTGTGTGTGTGTGTGTGTGTGTGTGTGTGTGTGTGTGTGTGCTTTGAGTTAGAATTAGTATTTTATCATATTTCTGTAATATGCGCTTTGGGCTCTCGCACGGTAAAGCGCTCTATGAGTATCCTTTTACATTACATTACATTACATTACATTACATAAATCCTTGTTAGTGCTGGACAATCAGATACCAGGTGGCTGACAGAAATGCAGTGGCATCGGAAGACATTTTGCGTTGGAGAGGCCAGCCTGGGCTGAGACTGACAAAACCATTACGAGAGTCCTCCAAGTTTGAATAAAAGCGGGAGGAGGGGGAGGGAGGGGTTAGCTTCCAGATTTTCAAAAAAAAAAAAATAGGGGAAAGGGGAGTGGGGATGGGGAAAGAGAAACTCATTTTTCCAAATTTTCATAAAAAGCCTATGACAGGGGAGTGGGGGGGGGGGGGGGGGGGGGGAGACTCATCTAAATTTTCATGAGAGGCGGCGGAGGGGAGGAATGAAGAGGGACTCATATTCTAAATCTTCATAAAAACGGGAAAGTAGGGGGTGGGGAGAGGAGGGGGAGGCACACACATTCTTGTAAAAACGGAGGCTGGGGAGTGAGGGACTCTTTAAACCATGAATGTTTTGTGTGTATACTTTTGACTTCAGTTATTAGGGGTGGTGGGTGGGAGGGCAGACGATAGTGTGGCTATCCCTATCTTTTCTGTTGTCAAGTCATTTGTGTTCTGCCCAGCTGTGCACACATGTTATCTCCCTTTGAAAAGATACTGGTAAAAGAAAGCGCGTGCGTGTTGTTGTGCGTCAAAGAAGTTGTATCTGCATAAAATGCACAAACACACATACATCTACATCCGCATGGAATGCACAACAACACACACCACACACACACACACACACACACACACACACACACACACACACACACAGAGTAATCTCTCTCTCTCTCTCTCTCTCTCTCTCTCTTTATTCACACAACACTGCATGCGCGCGCACGCGCATGCACTCTCTCTCTCTGTCTCTCTCTCTCTCTCACAAACACACATACATCCTCTCTATCTCACATCCTCACACACACACACACACACACACACACACACACCACACACACACACACCACACACAAACACAACACACACAGAGTAATCTCTCTCTCTCTCTCTCTCTCTCTCACACACACAAACACACATACATCCTCTCTATCTCACATCCTCACACACACACACAGAGTTATCTTTGTGCTTGTGTACCATCGACAAGGCACTGCGTTTGAAACCGGTCTTGAACGAAGTTCAGAGTTCGGTGCAAGTCATGTTTTTCCCCCCGTGTTGCACGTGTCTTAAACTTCCCGCCCGCTGTGTGAGCAACCGGTCTGCGCAGTCTCTGGACCGTGGTCACACCGGGGTCGGAACAACAAGAGGAGGAGAAATAACACCACCTCGACAACAAAAACGAATACGTTTATCGTCAGTGGTCTTCGCAGGAGTTTTCTTGTTGTGGCGACAATGCTTTTGGGCATGCTCAACATTCACCCACGTATGCATTTCTACCGTAAGTTCGGAGAAGTACCTGTCTGAAAGTTGCATGGGTAGTTCCACTCACCGGAGAAAGCGAGGTGGTTCTGTACTCCAAGCAGAAGGGCAAGATGGTATCACCAGGGACGGTGTTGACACTGACAACTAAATCTGCGGGTAAGTTATTATTCGTGCGAGCGAGCATGCTCTCTCTCTCTCTCTCTCTCTCTCTCTCTCTCTCTCTCTCTCTCTGCGCGCCTGCTCGCGTGTATGTGTGCTGCTCGTGCGCGCGCGCGCGCGCGAGCGCTGTTGTTTTGTCGTTATTTTTTCAATCAGTTTAATTCCACATTAACTGATAATAGACATTCGTGCGCGTTCGAGCGGGGCGCGCGCGCGTTCGCATGTATGCATGTGCGTGTGCGTGCGCGCGCACATGTGTGTGTGTGTGCAAGCTCTGTACGCGGGAGAGGGGGAGGGGGGCGCGCCCGCGCCTGTGTTGTGTATGTGTACACGCACATGCGCAGGTGGTGTGTGTGTGTGTGTGTGTGTGTGTGTGTGTGTTAGTGGGTTGTTATTGTCTTTGTTGTTGTTTCTTATTCACTTTAACGGCTGCCGACATTAGTATCATATAGCAGGTGTTTGTATGTGTGTGCGCTCGCGCATGTTTGTGTGCGTGTGTTTTCTGTGTTGTACTACACTGTTGTGTGTCCAGTTGTGCATTTTTATGTTTTGCGTATTAGTGTGAGTGTGTGTTTGTGCGTGCGCGCGCACATATGTATGTGTGTGTGTGGTACCCACGCACACGTGTGCTTGTGGACAGTGATTCCTCGGAATTTACTTTGCCGATTTCAGTACAAGATTACTAATCGATTCTTTCCTTGGTTTAAGAAAAAACTCTTCACCAATCAATAAAAAGATAGTCAAGATTCATAGATAACAAATGGGAAAAATTAAAAGAAAATCAATCGAACAGTGAATCAGTTGAGCAGTTTAACGATCAGTCACTTGGATACCCGTTCATTGACCCTTTCATGTAACATAAAATCTGTCTGTAGTTTTCTCTTGCAGTGACGTCAAACAGTTCATACTGTCCTCACCGGCGAAAAAGTTAAACGATGGCTCTTCATTTATGAGCGGCCACTTGTAATGAACCATAAGGCTCGCACACTGCCAGATCCCTTTTGGCAAGATTTCCGATCCTTCCCTTCTGTCAGATTTATTGTCTGCAAAGGCAGGAGCACTGAATTGAATTGAGAAGAGAAAAGAAATGCATGTTGGAGACGATTCGTTTTCTACCGTCTTCATCTGTACAAGTGCTTCTTCCTGTTACATGTTACATGTTACATGTTAAAGCTGTTGCACTGTATTGAATTCTCATGGCATTGTATGCTCCCAAAGTATTTAAGAACCTCGTCAGTATTTACATATGCTTATGAATCTTTGGCGCCGTGAGGCTCTTCACTGTAGAGAGCAGAGGAATACGGAGGAAAATCTTATTTTTATTTTTATTTATATTGGGTATTTATATAGCGCCTATCCTCGGTCACAGACCAAGCTATAAGCGCTTTACAATATACACACTACCTCACTTACTCAACGGGCAGCCTACCCTTTGCTTTCCGGTCTTCGTCCTTTCTTTTCTGAAAATGTCCTGGCTGTCCTTTCTCACACTGTCCTCCTCGTCTTTGCTTATGTTCCCATCCTTCGTTTTCTCTTCATGTCTTCGTCCATGGTTTTCTTTCTCATGCCATTTATTCTTTCCTTGGCTTTGAACCTGCGGCGTCCTCATTCGCCCTTTCCCCCCTCACCATCGCTTGCCCGTTCTTTCATTCCTCACCAAGCCTCATCTGTTCTTTTCTTCTCTATCATCGTCTTTCTTCATCTTCATCATCATCATCATCATCATCTCATCATCATCTTCTCTTCTTTCTTCATAAATGTCCGCCTTCAACCAGCTGAAGATTCTTACACTACAAAAGGGGTTTCCGGATTTAACAGATAAGTTGAAAGGCTGTCTGGATCATCAGCTTATAGTGGGTTGGGGTAGGAAAAAAGGGGGTCTGGGGCCACCCACTATTTTTCAGGCTTCTGGGGGAGGGGGGGGGGGCGTAGGTAGACCTTACTCTGTAGCGGGTGGGAAGGACGAGGGTGAGGGAGAGGGATAGGTGAGGGGAGCAGGAGAGGGATAGGTGAGGGGAGCAGGAGAGGGATAGTGAGGGGAGCAGGTGAGGGGAGCAGGAGAGGGAGCAGAAGTGGGAGCGGGGAGTGGGTTATATCCAGGATTTGAAGCCCTCCAGCGAGGCTGATGTTCCTGCTGATGTTACTCTTAACCCACAATGTCCGTTCTTACACGTGGTGTTCTCATACGCCCTTTTCTTTCTTCACATGTCGTCGTGTGTTTTCCTTCCTCACCATGTCTTCACCCGCCGTTTTGTCTTCCTCACCATTTTTTTTTCATCGGTCCTTTCCTTTGTCACCATGTTTTTCTCCGTCCTTTCCTTTGTCACCATGTTTTTCTCCGTCCTTTCCTTTGTCACCATGTTTTTCTCCGTCCTTTCCTTTGTCACCATGTTTTTCTCCGTCCTTTTCCTTGTCACCATGTTTTTCTCCGTCCTTTCCTTTGTCACCATGTTTTTCTCCGTCCTTTCCTTTGTCACCATGTTTTTCTCCGTCCTTTCCTTTGTCACCATGTTTTTCTCCGTCCTTTCCTTTGTCACCATGTTTTTCTCCGTCCTTTTCTTAGTCACCATGTTTTTCTCCGTCCTTTTCTTAGTCACCATGTTTTTCTCCGTCCTTTCCTTTGTCACCATGTTTTTCTCCGTCCTTTCCTTTGTCACCATGTTTTTCTCCGTCCTTTTCTTAGTCGCCATGTTTTTCTCCGTCCTTTCCTTTGTCACCATGTTTTTCTCCGTCCTTTCTTGTCACCATTTTTTCTCCGTCCTTTCCTTTGTCACCATGTTTTTCTCCGTCCTTTTCTTTGTCACCATGTTTTTCTCCGTCCTTTTCTTAGTCACCATGTTTTTCTCCGTCCTTTCCTTTGTCACCATGTTTTTCTCCGTCCTTTCCTTTGTCACCATGTTTTTCTCCGTCCTTTCTTTGTCACCATGTTTTTCTCCGTCCTTTCCTTTGTCACCATTTTTTCTCCGTCCTTTTCTTAGTCACCATGTTTTTCTCCGTCCTTTCCTTTGTCACCTGTTTTTCTCCTCCTTTTCCTTAGTCACCATGTTTTTCTCCGTCCTTTTCTTAGTCACCATGTTTTTCTCGTTCCTTCCTTTGTCACCATGTTTTTCTTCCTCCTTTTCTTAGTCACCATGTTTTTCCCCCGTCCTTTCTTGTCACCATGTTTTTCTCCGTCCTTTCCTTTGTCACCAGTTTTTCTCCGTCCTTTTCTTTGTCACAATGTTTTCCTCCGTCCTTTCCTTTGTCACCATGTTTTCCTCCGTCCTTTCTAGTCACCATGTTTTCTCCGTCCTTTTCTTAGTCACCATGTTTTTTCTCCGTCCTTCCTTTGTCACCATGTTTCTTCTCCGTCCTTTCTTAGTCACCAGTTTTTTCTCCGTCTTTTTAGTCACCAGTTTCTCCGTCCTTTTCTAGTCACCATGGTTTTCTCCGTCCTTTCCTTTGTCACCATGTTTTTCTCCGTCTTTCTTTGTCACCATGTTTTTCTCCGTCCTTTCCTTTGTCACCCTGTTTTTCTCCGTCCTTTCCTTTGTCACCATGTTTTTTCTCCGTCCTTTCCTTTGTCACCATGTTTTTCTCCGTCCTTTCCTTTGTCACCATGTTTTTCTCCGTCCTTTCCTTTCTCACCGTCACCATGTTTTTCTCCGTCCTTTCCTTTGTCACCATGTTTTTCTCCGTCCTTTTCTTAGTCACCATGTTTTTCTCCGTCCTTTCCTTTGTCACCATGTTTTTCTCCGTCCTTTCCTTTGTCACCATGTTTTTCTCCGTCCTTTTCTTTGTCACCATGTTTTTCTCCGTCCTTTTCTTAGTCACCATGTTTTTCTCCGTCCTTTCCTTTGTCACCATGTTTTTCTCCGTCCTTTCCTTTGTCACCATGTTTTTCTCCGTCCTTTCCTTTGTCACCATGTTTTTCTCCGTCCTTTCCTTTGTCACCATGTTTTTTCTCCGTCCTTTCTCACCGTCACCATGTTTTTCTCCGTCCTTTCCTTTGTCACCATGTTTTTTCTCCGTCCTTTCCTTTGTCACCATGTTTTTCTCCGTCCTTTTCTTAGTCACCATGTTTTTCTCCGTCCTTTCCTTTGTCACCATGTTTTTCTCCGTCCTTTTCTTAGTCACCATGTTTTTCTCCGTCCTTTACTTTGTCACCATGTTTTTCTCCGTCCTTTCCTTTGTCACCATGTTTTTCTCCGTCCTTTTCTTAGTCACCATGTTTTTCTCCGTCCTTTTCTTAGTCACCATGTTTTTCTCCGTCCTTTCCTTTGTCACCATGTTTTTCTCCGTCCTTTTCTTAGTCACCATGTTTTTCTCCGTCCTTTCCTTTGTCACCATGTTTTTCTCCGTCCTTTCCTTTGTCACCATGTTTTTCTCCGTCCTTTTCTTAGTCACCATGTTTTTCTCCGTCCTTTCCTTTGTCACCATGTTTTTCTCCGTCCTTTCCTTTGTCACCATTTTTTCTCCGTCCTTTCCTTTGTCACCATGTTTTTCTCCGTCCTTTTCTTTGTCACCATTTTTTCTCCGTCCTTTTCTTTGTTCTCGTGATTTTCCTTCCATGCTTCTCGCACGTCTTCCTCCAGTTTTTCTTTCTTTCTTGAACTCATCCATCCTTCCTCCTTCACAGTGTCCTCGCCTGTCCTTTCCTGTCTCACCGTGTGCCTACATACCAGCTCATGATGCCCTCATCCATTTTCCCTTTGTCATGATGTCCTCGCCCATCTTTCTTTCTTTCTCTTTCCTTCTTTCGTTCGTTCTTTCTTTTTAACTTATTCATCCGTCTGTTCTTTCTCACAAAAGTGTTAGCCCCCCCCCCCCCCCCCCCCCCACACACACACAAAGTGTAGGATGTGCGTTCATTTCTGGCACCATGTTATGTTCAGTATAGGATGTCCGTTCACATTTGGCACCATGTTACTTTCTCCGTAGAGTATAGGCTATCCATGAACACCTAGCACCTTTTTTTCTTCTTTAGTGTGTAAGCTGGCATCCCTGACACTTTCGCCGTAAGACGTATGGTATCCGTGCACTCCTTGCAACATGTTGCTTAATCCGTAATGTGTACGATATTTATGCACACTTGGCATCGTGTTACTTCTCTCGTAAGGTTTAGAATACCCAGTCCACGCCCGGCACTGTTAGTTTTGTCACAAGGTGTAGGATACCCTGTCACACACTTGGCACTGTTACCTTCGCCGTGAGGTGTAGGATACTCGGTGCACGCCAGGCATTGTTACTTTCTCTGTAAGGTGTAAGATACCCGATGCACGCCCGACACTTACCTTCGCCTGAAAGTGTGGGAAACTCGATCTTCGCCTAACGCTGTGTGAATTTTGCCGCTAAGTGTAGGGTACCCCGGTGCACGCTTGGCATTAAGTAACTTACTCCGTAAGGTGTAACATATTTTTGCAACACCTGGCGTCAGCAACATGTCGCCTCTGTGGCAGCATCTGTTTACTCCGTCAACTTAGAACCTTGGAATACCTCGATTTAAAAAGAAATCCAGGTCAGCTGTCTGTAATGTTGATAGGGCCACAGTCGTTTTGTTGGCGCTGTCCAGCAGACCACCTGGAACCATGTCAGGGCTGTGACCACGCAAAGAACAGGTAGTTGTGTCAGAGTTCTGTCGGCACACACACGCACACACACACACACACACACACACACACACACACACACACACACACACGTACACACACACACGTACACACACACACACACACACACACACACACACACACACACACACACACACACCACACACACACACACTCACTCACACACACACATAACAACCCACACAGACAAACACACACACGCACGCACCCCCCCCCCCCCACACACACCACACAGGTGCGCGTTTGTGTGCGAGCGCACATATACGCACGCGCGCGCGCGCGCGTACACACACACACACACACACACACGCAGATACACACGTGCACGACACACCACACACACACACACACACACACACACACACACACACACACACACACACAGCAACAAGAAAATAGCATATGTATATATTGTCTTGTAAATCAGTGCATGTTATACAAGCTGGACGATTGGCATCATAGGACATGCAAAACTAAGCCCTGCTGAGAGTGTCAGCGATTGGATCTTGACATTAAAGACTATGAATTTCAACATTGGCCTGACGATTGATTTCTAAGTCCCTTTGTTATTTAGTTTAGGTGGTGTGAACAGAGGCTTCGATTATTTTTTTACGGTCTGTTTTCCATATTCTGTTCTTTCGTTTTCTTCTTTTTCGGTTGATGTATTATTGGTCATTGAGATCATAAGGATCATACGTCGTGTCACTTCATTGTATACAGAAGCTCGTGTGAATCGATCGTTTTTTTTGTTGTTTTGTTGTTGTTGTTTTGTTTTTTAGCTCTTTGTTACATTCATAGCAGCGCCTGATGATGGCTATAACCCTTTCCCTTCCTGTCCCCAGCATCGGTTTTAGAACGGTTTCTTCCCCCTTTTTTTCTTTCTTTCATAGATCTGTTCCTTCTTCAGCATGTTAATCAACAAGACAAGACAAAAATAAGATTGCCCCCAATGAATGAGCAGTCTGGGTATAGTGGTCGACGAGACTCTCGTTTCAACAGCTCTCTCTTCCCAAGCGCAGAAGAGTCGGTTCCTTCCGTTCCTATCTCAGTGGAGATGCTGTCTCTACTTTCATTCGCCCTTTTGTCCATCGCACGCCAGGTAACGGAACATCGTTTCAAGTTCTGAGGATCTGGCCTCAGTAAAGTCCCGGACAGTGCTGCACGGACGTGTTTTCCGATCCTCATTACCATGCTTCTGTTGCTCCTGTCGCTGTTGTTCCCCTTCGCCGGTCGCATGTTGAAGAAAAAGGATATTTCTCCAACCTCTCCTGTCGTTTAAGTCGCTTGAAGACCAGGCTCCAGCGTGTCACTCTGCACCCTTCAGTCCGTCCACACCTCTTCATCTTCGTTCTGCTGCTGACAACCATGTTTACAGACTTTCTTCTTGTAGGCCCAAACCCTACGGCCAGCGTTTTCTCTTTCTGACATCCACTTGAACTGACTTCCTTCTTTTAGGTCAGAATTCTACGGCCAACGTCGTCTTTTCATGCTAAGGTCCCTCCGTTTGTAACCAGCTCCCTTTCCCCGTTCGCCAAGCAGACCTGACCACAAGTTTTAACAATTTTCCGAAAATTGTATATTCCAAGAAGTGTTCTGACCCTTACCTATCACTCTTTTATGTTGTTTACGTCTTCTCTGACTGTTGGGCATGGTGTGTGTGTGTGTGTGTGTGTGTGTGTGTGTGCGCGCGCGCGCGCGGGCGTGCGTGCGTGCGTGTGTGTGCATTTGAAGCGTGTGTGCTCAGCGCCATTGTTGACATTTTGTTAGATCATCTTGTCATGACTGTCGTGATGCACTGGGCATATAGCAGCGGCGGCAGCAACAGCAGCAGCAGTAGTAGTAGTAGTATAGTAGTAGAGTAGCATAGTAGTAGTCGTAGTAGTAGCAGAGTAGTTAGAGTGGTGACGAAGCACCACCAGCAATAGCAATACTAAAAATAGCAGCACTGTTTGTAGGAAAAATAATACTGATAGTTGTGGTAAGTATAATGTTGCTAGTAATTGTTGCCACTGTTGTCATTTTCAAATCTTTTTTTCCCCGTGTCACTCAGTGCTGTGACTCGCGGTGAAATCCGCTTAGAAAAAAAAACTGATCCTATTCCCGCTTCCCACCTCTCCCTTTATCCTCCCACTCCCTCCGTCTTCTGCCCTCTTCCTTTTTAATAAAACTGCACTGATTGGAAAACATGTTTAGTCAGCTTTTTTTTCTCACAAAATGTAAAGCAGGTAGGGTGTATAAAATGAGTTACACAGCAGCGTAAACAAGCAAACGTAGACGTTTAGGATTCAACAAAGTACTAAGGTC
>CM065717.1:28414700-28424700 GCA_033310375.1 Conus canariensis
GTCTGTTGTGATATTGTAAACGCCTAGGGCATTCAATTGATTAGGCGTCATAAATGTTCATAATAATAATAATCCGAGCGTCTCCACCCCCCTCCCCCTTTCCCTTCAGTGCCTTTATGGTTCCTTATTCAATGAGACACCCCCCTCTACCTTCCTTTCTGTGAGTGAAATGGCAGTTCACAACCTCAGAGAGGAAAGGACGTTAGAAGTCCGCGAAACTCATTCCTGCATTAGCTTACATTATCTGAATATCCTGAAAGAACTTTCCAATGTTGCCAACATGTGAACGCAATTCTTCTGTAAGGGTTTTCTGTATGATACTTTTCTAAACCTGCTAGACCGTCCCTTTTATGGGTTTATTTTTCACCTCGGTCATCTTGGTCATCCGTTGAGCCAATCTGGAGCGTACCTCTCGCCTAGAATTCACCTTGCACAGTGGAGCCCCACGCCAAATGAAGCGGTAGGGGTGGGATGGGGGCAGCGCTTTTTGTAGTAGAAACTGTGTTCCAGTCTTCTTGCGATATTCTACTCGTGATTTCCTTTTCTTTCGCTTTTTTGACTTTTTTTGTCTCCGTTTCTTCACTCTCGTTTTTTTTTTAAATTTTTTCTGCCTCGGTGGCCTAGTCTTAAATGTGTGTTTTAAACACTCTGCATACTTTTTAACTAGCCCATAGGAATGCAGGGGAGAGAGGTTGTGGGTGGATGAGGATATTTAAACGTGAATTGTGCCCCTGCCTTCAAGAAATCCTGTACTAGTAGTTCTTTCGTGTCGCTGTCTTTGACTGCGTTCTTTTTACATTTGGATTTTTCTCTTTCCTCTGTACTTGTGCCAGCCGCTTTTGTGTATTTGTGGTCTGTTCATTTTCCTGTGGTCTGGAAAGCATCTTCTTTTTTTTCTAATAAACTTTGTAAGATGCAAGCTCTAACTTCTAATCTGGTATCCAGGTAATGAAAGTTAAACCACTTGAACGGGCACCTGCTGTCCCTTCTGCGGTGCTGCTCACTAATGAGGCCTTTTGATGTATCTTTGTGGCGTTGGTGTCTCAAAAGGATTTGTTGTTCGGTTTTTCAAGACAAGTCTGAGCAGAATGATCAGAGTAGTTGGTGCACTTTATTATGGCTTGGTTTTATACGACTGAAGGACTGTAGCATGGACATTATGAATAAGTGAACGTGTAAACCGTATGTAAGTCATAGTTTTCCCCGACGAGAGTGACTTCTTGGCTTTGTTGTTTGTGTTTTGCTTGTTTGTTTGCTTGCATTTTGTTTGTTTTTTGGCGCGTGTTGACAGCCCTGGAAATGCTGTCTGTGGTCTGCTGGAGCTGTACTAAAACAGATAGTCCCTGTGCCCATCTCTGATACTGCCCAGTCAGCTTTGTTTCTGATAATGTCTTCAGGTTTGAGTAATTCCTTTCTCCCCAGAGCACTAACAATAGTCGCTTGCTGATTGAGAAAACGGTATGCCAAGGCTTTGTTGTTTTTCCGTCACATATCCGGACGAGCACAGTCTGACTAAACCTTCCGCTTGTATCAAGCCATCCAAAGTCCGATAATGTCTGGAGCTGTTGTTCAACGTTTGTAAAAGATATTTTCCTCTTAAGAAACGCAGGTGCGCGTGCGTGCACACACACACACACACACACACACACACACACACACACACACACACGCGCGCATGTACACATGCATGCGCGCGCGCACACACGCACACACACACACACACGCACGCACGCACGCACGCACACACGCACACAATCACACACACACACGCACGCACGCACGCACGTACGCACACACACACACACACACACACACACACACACACACACACACACACACACACACACACAGAGTGTCGTGATAATTTTCTACGTTGCACATGCCATGTTCACTTCTTGCGTGACGTTCTTGCTTTGAGGGTTAAATTCCGTTTAGCTCCTTGTACCATAGGTCAGCAAACAGGCTGCCATACAAGTGCCCCCTGATTTACCATTTCCTTTCTTGAGGTAGTCAACTCGGCATGTTTTTCGTTTCTTTTTCAGTGACCAAGTTGCACCATCTGGTTGAGCCTTTCTTTCCGAGTTCTTCAGGCTTTGTGCTGTTCACTCTTTGTCAGTGTAACCAAGGTGAAGCTCAAAGTTATTTGGTTGCCGTACCGTGAAACACTTCGCTTTTGATACCGCTCTTAGTATTCAACAGTTTTTCATTGCTGCGTTTTCGTTTCTGATGCCGTTGATAGTATTCAACAACATTCCGTTGCTAAGATTTCTTGCGCATCTGTCAAACTAGCATTTAAGCTGATTTAGCATAGACCCTGTGCAGAGAAGTAACACCTAAGCCAGGTTCGGTGTGAGGTTATATTCAAACTGAGCGTCGACACTCACCAAGGTGGTAGGGCAGGCGGGATAACCGCAACAGGAAGGCCGGTGGGAGGGGTGGGGAATGGAGGCGAACAGAGGGATGGCAGAGGGTTCATGCACATTTCCACCAATACCATCAGAACATCAAGACAACAAGCCGCATGCGTGTGTGAACTCGTCTTACAACGGCCCGGGTGCTTTTACCCTGAGCCTACTTTTTAATGGGGCGGGTATGGGTATTGATGGGAAAGGGTGAGGGTGGGGTTCGTGAAGCAACAATGCTGAGTGACCGTGATTAAAGAAATCTTGGCCGTTTTATTAGTTGTTTTGATCCATGCGAGTTTCGTGTCTCGGTCTTGATAATAACTGGCATTTTTATTTAAATGAGTGCTTACGGCCCTGATATGGTTTACGTCCAGTCCACTCAAAATATATCAATTTAGCTAGATTCGGCTTGTAACTCTCTATAAATAGCCCGCTTTTGCTCCTATTTCCACCCACGTAGGATTTTCTGATGCTCATCACAACACTTTTTTTTTTACTTACTTTGCTGTGTTTCTCACTTGCCTTCTTTCGCACCAGGGTATTGTACTTTTCGGTCCAGTTTTCTCTCCACTCCCTACTTCTCAAGTTCACTCCTTGATGATCTCCAGAGACCCTTCACTTTATCGTATAAACATGTTGTGCACATGCTGCGAGAATTGGACACACCACTACCAGTTTCCCTTTCCATCCACTGGCATTTTGTCGCCTTTCCACTTCAGTTGTCTTCTGTAAATATTTCATGGATTTGAACCCCAGGCCTTTCAGTTTCTCCCCTCTCCTTTCATTCTTTGGCCCCTCTATTACGGCACATACCCCCTGTTACACATGAGTCATGTTTCCCCATTCCATTAAGGCCCATACCCCCTGTTACACATGGGTCATGTTTCCCCATTCCATTACGGCCCATACCCCCTGTTACACATGGGTCATGTTTCCCCATTCCATTACGGCCCATACCCCTGTTACACATGAGTCATGTTTCCCCATTCCATTACGGCCCATACCCCTGTTACACATGAGTCATGTTTCCCCATTCCATTACGGCCCATATCCCCTGTGACACATGAGTCATGTTTCCCCATTCCATTACGGCCCATACCCCCTGTGACACATGAGTCATGTTTCCCCATTCCATTACGGCCCATACCCCGTGTGACACATGAGTCATGTTTCCCCATTCCATTACGGCCCATACCCCCTGTGACACATGAGTCATGTTTCCCCATTCCATTACGGCCCATACCCCCTGTGACACATGGGTCATGTTTCCCCATTCCATTACGGCCCATACCCCCTGTGACACATGGGTCATGTTTCCCCATTCCATTACGGCCCATACCCCCTGTGACACATGAGTCATGTTTCCCCATTCCATTACGGCCCATACCCCCTGTGACACATGAGTCATGTTTCCCCATTCTGTTATGCCATATTTGGTCTTTTCTCACCGCACCTCCAGCCTTTGAAGTCCTGCAGTCTCCTCCCACCACTACCTCCTCTCTTTTCATTCTTCTTTGTCACAGACAAGTTCCTTTCGTACACTGCCGACATATTCTTCTGCGTTGCTACGAACTTAGTCATTTCCATTATTACCACTGTACTTTTCGTTCGGCGGTATTGAACAGATGGATGGACGTACCACATCCAACTCCATCCAGTTCTCCCCTTCCTATCCCGCCCCTCATTTAGTATTTTCATATTCTACTACCATTCATCATTGATGCTCTAAAACTCTTTTCCTCCTCCAGAGTATCATTCATCAGTTTTACATTGTCCTCTCTTCAGTCCATTCATCTTCGTTCTACTTTTCTTCACTCGTCTATCATTCATTCTTCACCGCGTCCCCAGTTCCGGTTCCGTCTCTCAGTTATCATACTCATGTTCCCTCTCATCTTGTTCTTCATTGATGTTGTCGTGTTCTGTCCCTGTCCCACGCTCTGCATTTTCATCTTCTCTTCGTCTCCTTGTGTCCACCATTCATGATCAACGCGTTCCCGTCCTCTCATTTCGTCTCATTGTTGTGCTGATTGTGTCAACTACTACTGTCGCTATCCTGTTTTTTTCATTAAGGTAATTCTCACGCTTTTCTGTTTCCTTCTCTTTCCTCGTCCGTCTTTCGTTTATCATTGTCGCACCATCCTTCCATCTATTATCACCTTTCCTGCGTTCATCTCCTCCCCTCCAGTCTGACATTCATCATCCTCACAGTCTCCTCCCGCCCAGCATTCACCATTCCCGCATCTCCCCCCCCCCCTTCCCCTCCAGCTCCCAAATCCAATATTCATCATTCTTGCTATTTTCCACAGTCCAACATCCTCATTTTTTCGTTTCCCGAAGTTTAACATTTATTGTTCTCGCCTTTTCCACAGTCCAAGATTGGTCATTATCACGTCATCCCCTCCCCCTCCCCCTCCAGTCCAATATTCATCATTTTCATATACACCCTCCTCCTCCCTTCCCGCGCGCGCGCGCGCGCGCACACACACACACACACACACACACACACACACACACACACACACACACACACACACACACACACTCCCGTCCAGCATTCACCATTCGCATATTTTGCCCTACTCCATCATTCATCCTTTTCACCTTTTCCCGCTGTCCAATTTTCATCATTCTTAGTGTTTCTTCAGTTCAGCATTATTCATTCTCGCGCCCCCACTCCCCTTCCTGTTCAATATTCATCACTCTCGTGTTTGCCTCTATTAAAAAAAATTCATCATTCTCACATTTCCCCCACTCAAACATTCATCGTTTGCACATATCCCCCCCCTCCCCGGTCCAACAGTTATCATTTTCAAGTTTTTCCCCGTCCCACATTCATTATCCTCACCTCTTCTCCAACTCCATCATTCTAACATTTTGTTCCAGTATATGATGTATCATTTTCACGTTTTCCCCTGTCCTACATTCATTATTCTCACATTTCCCCCGTCCAAATGTCACCATTCTCATGTTCTCAGTCACTCCAAAATGCTTCGTTGTCACGTTTTTCCAGCAGTCATCATTTTTGCGCCATTCTCTTCATCACGTTCGTCATTCAGAATTTCTACTTTCTCTTCTATAATTACATCTGTCATTCGTCATTCTCTCGTTCCCTTCTCATTTCATTCATCGTTGGATTACGCTGACGATGTCCGATTTTCATGTACTCCATGATTCCCACGGTTCTCCCCTCTAATCTCCCTTCTCTCATCCAGTCTCCTGTTCATCATTCTCACCTTCACCTTTGCTCTGTGTGCAAACACTCCTCACCCCCTTGCTTCCTTTGTTTTTATTCTTGTCATCACTGCACCATTGCAGCGCTGTTCAGTGTTCAGTAATCCATTGGTCTCTCATTCCTCTCGGATTTTCCTTCTAATCCTTGTTCTTCATCGTTCTCGCGTTACTACTTTCCCATCCCCAGTTCTGTGCATCGCCTTTCACACATCATGGATGTCGCTTTCTCTTTTCCTCCCACATGTTCATGATTCTGGCGCTCAAATCATTTCCATCGTTACTCGTCTGATGTTCTCCTCTCATCCATCCTTTTATAATTTTCGCGTTTGCACGTGTGGGCGCAAAATGTATATGTGTGCGTGCGCTCGCATGCGCTTGTGTGTGTGTGTGTGTGTGTGTGTGTGTGTGTGTGTGTGTGTGTGTGTGTGCGCCGTGTGTGTGTGTGTGTGTGTGTGCGCCGTGTGTGTGTGTGTGTGTGCCGTGTGTGTGTGTGTGTGTGTGTGCGCGCGCGCGCACACGTGTGTGTGTATGTGAGTGTGCTCGTGTTTATGCATGTGTGTGTGTGCGCGCGCGCGGGCGCGAGTATGCATAATATGTGCGTATTGCATGCATGCGCGGGTGTTGCACATGTGTATATTAATGCCTGTGCGCGCGCATAATTGTACATGTCTATGTGTGCTCGCGCGCGCTAGCGCTTGTATATGTATGTGTGCGTGTTTGTGACCGCGCGCGTTGTGGTGTGCGTGTGTGTGTGTGTGTGTGTGTGCGCGCGCTTGGCTTGCTTGCTTGCTTGCGCGCGCGCATGTGGGCGCGCGTGCGTGTGTGCTTGCGCTCTGGCGTGTGTGTGCGTTTGCGTGTGTGTGTGTTTGTGTGTGCGTGCGCGTGCGTGCGCGCGTGCGTGTGTGCGGGGACAGGGGTGGGGGAAGGAAGGCGGGTGGGTGGGCGCACGAGTCGACATTCTCGCTCAACCATGAACATTGATTTATTAGTGGAGGAGCGACAGGACAGGGGAAAAGATAGGGGTGGAGAGGTGTCGAGGAAAGGGGGTGCGGAGAGTATGTGTATGTAAGTTTTCAAATGTTTGGTGTGGTTTTTTGACGAATTGTGCTGCTTTTGAATGATTTTGCCAAACAGGTTTTAACCACATCTGTTTTTTCTTGTAGATTTTGCACCATGCTGGAAGTACAGCTTGGTGTAGTCACGGTGTTCTCTGTCTGTCTGTCTGTCTGTCTGTCTGTCTCTCTCTCTCTCTCTCTCTCTCTCTCTCTCCGTCTCTCTCTCTCTTCCTCCCCTTATACCCTTTCCCTTGTGTCCATTATACTCCTTTATTGATGCTTTAATAAGAGTTTACGCCACTGACTGTGAAGGTCATATAGCTCGCTTGTACTGTTTTCTATTGTGTTGTAATAATACATTGTTGTCTTTGGCACGGAAAGCTTACAATAATAACTTATGAAATTGCTCTAAAATGTGAAAATTGGTAGAATAAGCGAAGTTTTGTATCACCATTTTTTTTAATATGGAGAATGTGAATGTGCAAGAGTCGACAAAGTCTAGTCATCTTTTCAGAACATCCATATCCTTCAATGTGTCATCATTACTTCTGTTGTGTGTGCTACTCCTACTAATCTCCTACCTAAGCTACCATCAAAAGACATCAAGATGGTATAATTTTCAGACGATATTTCTATCTAGACAACTGCAGATGTGATTCTTAGATGAGGATGATAAACCATGCATACAATATTTATCGATAAATTAAATATGTGTGTACATTGAACGAAATCGGCTTGCATGTTCTGGAGAGAAAACACTGTTAACGATTTTTTAACGAGGAGAATCCGACATCATTGCGACAACATCAAGTATTAGATGAAAAAAAAACTTTACAACATTGACAAGGCGAAGTTTTTGGATACTCGCTTGACTAGTTATTGCATTGGCAATTTCATACTGAGGATTTGATAGTGACAGCAAGGAGAAAGTCAAATTTGTTTTTACAGCAGTTGATGCTTACCCATAGAATTAAGATACAACAACAACAATAAACCTTCGTTACAGCAGTCACCAGCCTCGTCCGAATCAAAACTGATGGATGTAGTCTACAGACAGTATTGAGTCAGCTCTTGGCAGTCCAGTACATACAAATACGTTGAATTCATACCATGAAACTGGCTTACTGTCTCTTTTAGAATAAGGTAAAGTTGTCAACAGCTAATCGTTTTTTATACGAAGGCTTTTTTGGTCTTGAATTCAGAAACGAACACAAGTATTCTTAGACTGTGGCAACGAGTTTTTGAAGAGAGCTAGACACACGCTGTATCTTCCCATCCAGTTAGAAATTATACAAATGAACTTCACAAAAAATACTATTTTGTTCTTTCATAAGGTGCAACAGTGCCTTTAAAGCCACATTAAGAGAACCGACCGGTCAGATTTGATAATGATTATGGTGTACTGATGACAAGTGAAAACATTTACATTTTATCATTCGAGAAAGATAACGTAAACATTTCATTTTCTGAGACTCAAGAACATATTCAAGCCGCGTATCCAAATTATCAAAAAACAATTAACAGATGCCTCAGTATTAGAGTCACGTACACGTTCTGGCATGTGTAAATAATCATTTATGAATACAAGAATAATTTTGCCTTGGTACGTTTAATGTCTAATTTCTTTTTTCCTAGGTCCGTGTGAAGTCACTGGGGCACCGCGCTGAAGAAGTGTTCATCAGTTTCCTCCAAGTCTGTCAGTTGGGCTCCGAGTCGTCAGGCTCTACAGACGGTTTCACTGTCCATTCCACAATGTTGTCAGTTCCTTTTTTCTGTTCTCCTTGCTCATGCTCTTTCAACACTTTCTTGGATCATTATTTTAGCGTGCCTTTGGATCTTCATGACAATGCCAACTTACCGTAGTTTCTTCGCTTTGCTGGTGTCAGCAAATCTTCGTATGGTCCGATGTGCTGTTTGATAGTCTGGCGCACTTGTTCAGTGGTGATATGATCAGTATAGCTGATGTCTTTTGCAATGACATCTCGTTTCTACGATTGGGTTCTTTCTTCCAGGTCCAGGTCCCGTCAGTGTAAGAGAACATGAAACACACCCGCGCATGCAGTAGCCAGATTTGTATGTAATATGTTATTGTCTTTCCATACAGGGTTCAGACTGCACGGAGAACTGATGTCTCTGCTGCTCTTGAGAGGATATCTGATTTATATCTCCCCATCGCTGGCAAAAAATTCCAGTTATATGAACTGTTTAACAGCTCCTTGCTGAAATGAAACTCGGATATACGAACTATATTTAACAGTTCATAGCATCTATCCATGGTTATATCAGTACTGAAGGTGGTGATGTGACTGGCCATTAGCTTGGTCTTCTCGGTGTTGATATCCAGATTGTCTCGTAGACGTTTCATCCAGTGTTTTAACAAGCTTAGTGAGCTCTTGTTCTGTGCCCGCCAGGCCACCGAAGTGATCTGCATTGTGAAGGTTCGTGACAGACAGGCCCTATTCCTGCAGCTCTTATTGCGTTGAGACGATCTCCAAATGGATCATTCATGATGCATTCCAGGTCTATGTTGAAAAGTATTAGAGAGTAAAGGGCCCTGACGAATCCTAACTGATATGTGGGACCACTTTCCAGTCGCGCCCTTTGTGAGTACTGTACTGATCACTGTGAGTACTGCACTGGTCACTGTGTGAGTACTGCACTGGTCACTGTGTGAGTACTGCACTGGTCACTGTTGAGTACTGCACTGGTCACTGTGTGAGTACTGCACTGGTCACTGTGAGTACTGCACTGGTCACTGTGTGAGTACTGCACTGGTCACTGTGTGAGTACTGCACTGGTCACTGTGTGAGTACTGCACTGGTCACGTTGTGTGAGTACTGCACTGGTCACTGTGTGAGTACTGCACTGGTCACTGTGTGAGTACTGCACTGGTCACTGGTGTGAGTACTGCACTGGTCACTGTGTGAGTACTGCACTGGTCACTGTGAGTACTGCACTGGTCACTGTGAGTACTGCACTGGTCACTTTGTGAGTACTGCACTGGTCACTGTGAGTACTGCACTGGTCACTGTGAGTACTCCACTGGTCACTTTGTGAGTACTGCACTGGTCACGTTGTGAGTACTGTACTGGTCACTGTGAGTACTGCACTGGTCACTGTGTGAGTACTGCACTGGTCACTGTGGAGTACTGCACTGGTCACGTTGTGAGTACTGCACTGGTCACGTTGTGAGTACTGCACTGGTCACGTGTGAGTACCTGCACTGGTCACGTTGTGAGTACTGCACTGGTCACGTTGTGAGTACTGCACTGGTCACGGTGTGAGTACTGCACTGGTCACGGTGTGAGT
>CM065717.1:28429700-28454700 GCA_033310375.1 Conus canariensis
CGGTTAATCGGTTGTTTAGCCGTTCATTCGTGCAGTCGGCCAGTCGGTTGTTAAGTTATTCATTGGTTCAGTTGGTCGTTTAGTCATTCATTCTCTAGTCGGTCATTTATTCATTCGGTCATGATACTGTAATATACACTGACGGTTCTGTCACCAAAGGTAAGTCAGGCTGGGGACACACAGTGAAGCAAAATGGCCGACCTATCCAGGAAGACGATGGTGCGTACAGTTTAACAACTTCAAGTCTAACAATGGAGGTAGACGCAGTGACACAAACGCTCCACTGGCTTTCATCCACAAACCAGTTTCAAACTCAACAAGCCATGATACTGACCGACTCCATGAACCCACTTCAGAAAGTGGAATGGGAAGCCCTGCTTGGGATGAACTCATGCGCAGCCTTCCATTGGAGAGACTCGTATGGATGTACTGCGCTGGACATGCTGGAGTTACAGGAAACGAGAGAGCAGACACACTGACTGGCTAGGCTGATGAGAAGTGGATTACAGCTTGGCCGATCTGATGTGATAAGAAATCTGAAGAATCACTTGAGCAAACAAGAGCAAAGCCACTATACCATAGGCCATCTTTCAGATCCCCGCACATCCAGACTTGAGGGAAGAGCAAGAAACGTCACCAGCCAACCAAACCTTGGAATAATCTCAAAGCCAACGCTGCGAAGACTCCTAGAGATTGGGGCAAACTCATACTAGGCCTTTCCAAACACAGACACAAATGATCAAACACATGTCAACTGAGATAAGAATATGAATGTTTCAGTGCCCCCAGTGCACACTGTAGACGTGTGTGCGCTGGTGTGTGTTCACCAGTGGGGTGATGCCAGCATGTTAGCGAGTCCACGGACGTGAGTGTGCAAGCCTTGGTGTGTATGTGTGAGTGCGTGTGTGAGAGTTAGTGAGTGTGTGTGAGGGGGAGGGGGGGAGTTGGTCTTTATTTATTTATTTTTTATTTATTTTTTTTTTTTTTGCTGTCCCAACCTCTGTGCCACCTCAGAGGCAGTGTACTCATGCCGCTCATTCCGACACCCCGACCACAGCCACAGCCCAGTCGGCCCTGCCGCAGCCCCGGCACCAGCAATCCACAGGGAGCAGTCAATGTCAAGTCGTTAAGAGGCAACCCACCGGAGGAGACACTGCACTGCTGCCGAGTCACTTCGGTGATATTCAGTGGCGCATGTTCTGATCTAACATACGCAGGACACCACCTACTAAGCCCCTACTGACGACAATAATTGTTTAGTCGCGGAGCCGGCGTGAGTGAACTCTCCCTCCGGAGGGCGCCACCACGTCCGTCCATCGACAGCCCCCATGGACTCACCGATACCGGTGACCCGACGGAACCAAACCAAGGCCACAGACGTGGAAAAGACATCAAAATTGAGGTCACCATGAGAGCAGGGCATGAAGGGCCACAGAACTTGAGACATTTTTTTTTTTAATGCTGATCAATGAGAATGAGGATGATTAAGATGATGCTACGGATTTCCATTTCGGTCTGAGACTACATGACAGGGCTGTACTCTATGCTTCCTTTCATAATATATCCCGGCGTCAACCAGGCCCAAGAGATACAGGCACCTGCAGTGTTGGTCAGGAAATTTGAGCAACACTCTCAGAAACGCATCCATTAAGTGGATGAAACTCGACTGTGTGGTCCCAGTCTTCCCAACTGAGTCCGCAGCAAACTCAACTCTGGGTAGGAGCCGGTCGGGGCAGAAAAACCCACATGACTTCGATGGGATTCGAACCCACGACCTCCCAGCCGGGAGTCCTCGACACTAACCACTTCGCCACGGCGGCTGGTGTTGTTCTTGTTATGTGTGCGTGTATGTGCGCGTGCACGTACATGTTGTACTTGGTGGTCTTGTTCTTGTTTTTGATCCTTGGTCATCTTCTGAACATACGCGCATGCACACACATTCATACGCGCATGCACACACGCGCGCACGCACACATACATACAAACTTGCATACATATGCACATGCGTAGCATGTGCACGTTCACACCCACACGTGTGCACACATACACGCATACACATGAACGCACAATTGCATACACACACGCACATGCGTGCACGCCCACATACAAAGACACACACGTATACACACACATATGTACACTTGCATATGTAGATACGTGTGTATGCTCGCACAAACCCACAAATTGCACTTCTGCACACGTACATTCATGCAGGCACACGCGCGCGCGCGCGCGCACTCTCGCACACATGCGCACGCGCACACATATGGGCCCGTGGCCACACATCCATACACACACGTGTACATTCACTACACCATACAAAAAAAAAAAAGGCAACCAGTGTTGGGTAGGCACTCGAGGTCTGACCAGCGCGTTGGGCTAGTGCGTAGGTCGGACATCTGCCAAGTCGTAGCCACGAGACCCTCTTCTTCATTTATCCATCAGCTTAAAAGCATGTGTAGTGTGGCCTCAAAACTTGTGTAGCGTATATGGACTGGTCCGCACGCAGTGACGCCGCCTTGATGAAACTGAAACTGAAAACTCGTTCGGTCAATCGATCGTTCAGTCATTCACTCGTTCCGTCGGTCAATCGATCGTTCAGTAATTCATTCGTTCAGTCGCTCGTCCAGTCATTCATCTGTTTGGTCCGTTAGTCAGTCTTTGTTCAAAGTCGGTCAGTCGGTCGGTTAGTCCTTCATTCTTTTAGTCAGTCAGTCATTCACTCGTTCAGTCGGTCGTTCAATCATTCATTCGGCCCGTCATTCATTCATTCGTTCGTTCGTTCGATCAGTCAATCGTTCAGTCATTCAGTCGATCAGTCTATCGTATAGTCATCTATTCGTTCAGTCGGTCAAGCCAGTCGTTCATTCGTTCAGTCGGCGAGTCGGTCGTTCAGTCGGCGGGCGTACGGTAAAGCACAGACGCAGGGCGTGACATGGGTGGAGGTACACGGGAAGTGAGTGCTGGTCGTGACAAGGATGGGCACGCGTGGAAGGGGAAATTGGAAGAAGCGAGTACGGGGTTTGACGATGACGCGTGAGGTGTGTCGTGGGACGCGGATGCAGGGTGTGCCATGGGTACGTGGTCGCGGATGCAGGGTGTGCCATGGGTACGTGGTCGCGGATGCAGGGTGTGCCATGGGTACGTGGTCGCGGATGCAGCGTACAACATGGTTGCGGGTATAAATGATAGGAATACAGCGTATGACGTGGATGGGGGCACGGCGGTCACGGTTGCAGGCGTGACATGTGTGGGGTGACGGGGAGGAGGTGCAGATGCAGGGCGTGACATGGGTGAGGGGAGGAGATGCAGGGCGTGACATGGGTGAGGGGAGGAGGTGCAGATGCAGGGCGTGACATGGGTGAGGGGAGGAGGTGCAGATGCAGGGCGTGACATGGGTGGGGTGAGGAGGAGGTGCAGATGCAGGGCGTGACATGGGTGGGGTGGGGAGGAGGTGCAGATGCAGGGCGTGACATGGGTGGGGTGAGGGGAGGAGGTGCGGATGCAGGGCGTGACATGGGTGGGGTGGGGGGAGGAGGTGCGGATGCAGGGCGTGACATGGGTGGGGTGAGGGGGGGGAGGAGGTGCGGATGCAGGGCGTGGCATGGGTGGGGTGAGGGGGGGGGGAGGAGGTGCGGATGCAGGGCGCGGCATGGGGGGGTGAGGGGGGGGGAGGAGGTGCGGATGCAGGGCGCGGCATGGGTGGGGTGAGGGGGGGGGAGGAGGTGCGGATGCAGGGCGCGGCATGGGTGGGGGGAGGGGGAGGAGGAGGTGCGGATGCAGGGCGGCGCATGGGTGGGGGGAGGGGGAGGAGGAGGAGCGGATGCAGGGCGCGGCATGGGTGGGGGAGAGGAGGAGGAGGAGGAGCGGATGCAGGGCGCGGCATGGGTAGGGGGAGGAGGAGCGGATGCAGGGCGCAGCATGGGTGGGGGAGGAGGAGGAGGAGGAGCGGATGCAGGGCGCGGCATGGGTAGGGGGAGGAGGAGCGGATGCAGGGCGCAGCATGGGTGGGGTGAGGAGGAGGAGGAGGAGCGGATGCAGGGCGCGGCATGGGTGGGGGAGGAGGAGGGGGAGGAGCGGATGCAGGGCGCGGCATGGGTGGGGGGAGGGGGAGGTGCGGATGCAGGGCGCGGCATGGGTGGGGGGAGGAGGAGGAGGCGGATGCAGGGCGCGGCATGGGGAGGGGGAGGGGGAGGAGCGGATGCAGGGCGCGGCATTGGTGGGGGGAGGAGGAGGAGGAGGAGCGGATGCAGGGCGCGGCATGGGTGGGGGGAGGAGGAGGAGGAGGAGCGGATGCAGGGCGCGGCATGGGTAGGGGGAGGAGGAGCGGATGCAGGGCGCAGCATGGGTGGGGGGAGGGGGAGGAGGAGGTGCGGATGCAGGGCGCGGCATGGGTGGGGGGAGGGGAGGGGGAGGAGCGGATGCAGGGCGCGGCATGGGTGGGGGGAGGGGGAGGAGCGGATGCAGGGCGCGGCATGGGTGGGGGGAGGGGGAGGGAGGAGGAGCGGATGCAGGGCGCGGCATGGGTGGGGGGAGGAGGAGGAGGAGGAGCGGATGCAGGGCGCGGCATGGGTGGGGGGAGGAGGAGGAGAGGAGCGATGCAGGGGGCATGGGTAGGGGGAGGAGGAGCGGATGCAGGGCGCAGCATGGGTGGGGTGAGGAGGAGGAGGAGGAGCGGATGCAGGGCGCGGCATGGGTGGGTGGGAGGAGGAGGAGGAGCGGATGCAGGGCGCGGCATGGGTGGGGTGATGAGGTGCAGATGCAGGGCGCGGCATGGGTGGGGTGAGGAGGAGGAGGTGCGGATGCAGGGCGCGGCATGGGTGGGTGATGAGGTGCAGATGCAGGCGCGGCATGGGTGGGGTGAGGAGGAGGAGGAGGAGCGGATGCAGGGCGCGGCATGGGTGGGGTGAGGAGGAGGAGGAGGAGCGGATGCAGGGCGCGGCATGGGTGGGGTGGATGAGGTGCAGATGCAGGGCGCGGCATGGGTGGGGTGACGGGGAGGAGGTGCAGATGCAGGGCGCGGACATGGGTGGGGTGACGGGGAGGGGTGCAGATGCAGGGCGCGACATGGGTGGGGTGACGGGGAGGAGGTGCAGATGCAGGGCGCGACATGGGTGGGGTGACGAGGGAGGTGGTGCAGATGCAGGGCGCGACATGGGTGGGGTGACGAGGGAGGTGGGGCAGATGCAGGGCGCGACATGGGTGGGGTGACGAGGAGGAGTGCAGATGCAGGGCGCGACATGGTTGGTGACGAGGGAGGAGGTGCAGATGCAGGGCGCGACATGGTGAGGGTAGAGGAGCGCGGATTATCAGGGCGTGACATGGCTGAGGTAGAGGGAAGCGAATGCAGGTTCAACACGAATTGGAATACAGGAGCGCAGACTTCGGAGCTTTGCGTGAGGGTGGTAGAAGGCGCGGATTCCCGGTCATGACATCGGTTGGGGTTCGGGGGGCGGAGGGGGGAGGGAAGGGGCGCGTAGAATTCAGGACGTGTCATGAGTGGGAATATGGGAGGGTCGGATTTCCGCGTCTGACCTGAGAGGGGGTAAAGGGCGGGGATGGGAGTGGGGGGGTGGGGGGGGGGCGGATTTTACAGTATGATACAGGTTGGGGTAGGGTAGGGAAGGCGTGATATGGGCGGACGTGCAAGCTGCACAGTTTCTGGGGCCTGACAGTGGTTAAAGTATATAGCGGGCGCAGATTTCGGGGTGTAACATCAGCGGGGGAACAGGGAGTGAAGATTTGAGGGCACGACAGGGTGGGCGAGCAAGGAGCGTCGATGTAGAGTGTGATGGGTGGGCATATTGGGGCAGATGTGGCGCGGATACTATGCGTGACACGCGTGGGCGTCCTGGGGCAGATGTGGCGCGGATACTATGCGTGACACGCGTGGGCGTCCTGGGGCAGATGTGGCGCGGATACTATGCGTGACACGCGTGGGCATACTGGGGCAGATGTGGCGCGGACACAATGCGTGACACGCGCGGGCATACTGGGGCAGATGTGGCACGGATACTATGCGTGACACGCGTGGGCATACTGGGGCAGAGGTGTAATGAAGCAGGGCGTGACATGGGTGGGCGTATTGGAGCAGAGAGAACGCGAATTCAGGGCGTGACATGGGTGGGCGTATTGGAGCAGAGAGAACGCAAATTCAGGGCGTGACATGGGTGGGCGTATTGGAGCAGAGAGAACGCAAATTCAGGGCGTGACATGGGTGGGCGTATTGGAGCAGAGAGAACGCAAATTCAGGGCGTGACATGGGTGGGCGTATTGGAGCAGAGAGAACGCAAATTCAGGGCGTGACATGGGTGGGTGTATTGGAGCAGAGAGAACGCAAATTCAGGGCGTGACATGGGTGGGCGTATTGGAGCAGAGAGAACGCGAATTCAGGGCGTGACATGGGTGGGCGTATTGGAGCAGAGAGGACGCGAATTAGGGAGTGACATGGGCGGGCGTATTGGAGCAGAGAGGACGCGAATTCAGGGCGTGACATGGGCGGACGTATTGGGGCAGAGGGGACGCGAATTCAGGGCGTGACATGGGCGGGCGTATTGGAGCAGAGGGGACGCGAATTCAGGGCGTGACATGGGCGGGCGTATTGGGGCAGAGGGGATGCAGATGAAGGGCGTGACATGGGTGGGCGTATTGGGGCAGAGGGGATGCAGATGAAGGGCGTGACATGGGTGGGCGTATTGGGGCAGAGGGGTTGCAGATGAAGGGCGTGACATGGGTGGGCGTATTGGGGCAGAGGGGATGCAGATGAAGGGCGTGACTTGGGTGGGCATATTGGGCAGAGGGGTTGCAGATGAAGGGCGTGACTCGGGTGGGCGTATTGGGGCAGAAGGGGCGTCAATTTCAGGGCGTGACATGGGTAGGACAATAATGGAGGGGGGGGGTGGGGGGGGGGGGGGAGAGTTTCAGCAACTTACACGGGAGTGGAAGCGAAAGGGAGGCTGATTTCAGGGTGTGACATGGTTATGGGCACGAGGGGAGGGGGGGCGGGGAGCGGATTTTAGAACCACGACATTGATGGGGGTAGGATAGGAAGGATGAGTTCGTGACATGGATGGGCGTACAGGATGCACAGATTTCAGGGCGTGACATTGGTGAGGATATAGAACATGACATGATTGAGGGAACAATAAGTGAAGATATCAGGGCCTGATGTATGGGGGGAGGGGGGGATCGATGCAGGATATGGCACGGGTGGGCATACTTGGGAAGAGGGGGCGCAGATGATGGGCGTGACTTGTGTGCGCGTATTGGGGCAGAGGGGCAGATGAAGGATGTGAAACGCTTGAAAAGATCGGTCTTGTCGAGAAAAGAGAAGGGGATGCGGAATAGCGCGGCCGAGGGAAAACTCTGAAAAAAGATCTTCATGTCAGTGAAACGGAGGGGAAGAAATCCATAAAGCTAAATAGGCATAACGAAAAACAACAAAAAAAGCAGTGACAAAAAGGACACATTTAGGGGAAAGTAATAGCGCCGTGCGCCTCTGTTCGTTCATGGAACTGAAGGGCCAAGGTATAAATTGAAGGAAGTACATTTCTCTTCTCTGAGCTCAGATTCTGTTTCCTCCTGATATTAAACATACACTCTCTTCATGATTTCTCACCGCAGTTTCTCATGTGTTCTTACCACCATTGCTTAAATAAAAAACAAAAAAAAACGATAAAAATCTATACCAAAAAAAAAAAAAAAAAAAAGAACGGGGAAAAAGACGCAATAACATTCCTCGCAGCGAATCTAATCCGTGTTATGGTAATGTGCACTTTCAGTTTCAAATGCTGCGCACTGTGGCCATGAAATCACATCTAAGTAGATGTGATATTCTCTCTCTCTCTCTCTCTCTCTCTCTCTCTCTCTCTCTGTCGCGCGCGCGCGCGCGGCGCCACACACACACACACACACACAAATGTATGTATGTGTATTATATGTATTATATATATATTATATATATCTTTAAAATTTTGACATCATCCTTCCCAAAAGACCATAAATTATTTAAGATATTCAATAAAAAATAACATCAAATTATCATATTCATGTATGCCGAATCTCAAAAATGCCATTGATTCGGCAAATAAAATGAAAAATAACACAGAGAAAAATGAGGGTGACGAAAGGAAATCTTGTAACTGTACCAAAAAAGAACAGTGCCCTCTAAGCAACAAATGCCTTTACAGCAACGTTGTGTACCAAGCCACTGTAACATTAGAGAACGCAGAAGAAACATATGTAGGTATCACTGGTAACCAATTCAAAACTAGATACGCAAACCATAAACAATCATTCAACAAAGAAAAATATAAAAACCAAACAGAACTGAGTAAATATATCTGGAAACTTAAAGACAAAAACACAGACTACAACATATCTTGGAAAATCTTAAAAAGAGCAGCACCATACAACAACACTTCAAAAAGATGTAATCTATGCCTAACAGAGAAATACATCATACTATGTAAACCACAATTAGCAACTTTAAATATCAAAACAGAAATGGTTAACAATTGCAGACACAGATGGAAGTTCCTAACAGTGAACAAAAACACCTGAAACACATGTAGCACGGGGAAAAACAGCAGCAAGCTATATATATACACACAACACTGGCAATACAAACTCACTACACCCTGACGACCGCACTGTCGGCGCGAAACAGATCTGTAGGTTTTAAGCTTGATTTTAACTTGCTTTTAATACAGCAGTATATATATATATTATATATATATATATATATATATATGTTGTGTGTGTGTGTGTGTGTGTGTGTGTGTGTGTGTGTGTGTGTGTGTACAGTCGAAGCCGCTTACAGCGAAGTCGGATGTAACAAATACCGGATAGAACGAAGCAAAAAAGGTTGGTCCCAGTAAAAATTCTTCACATGACTAAAACTACGTCGGATGTAAGTGAATGCCGCTATAACGAAATGGTTTTGGGGTCCGCAGGAGGCGATCACGCCGGTTAAAACGAGCAGCCGCCTATAGCGAATCATATGTTCGGCCCCGTGAAGAGTTCAAGCCGGATACAATGAAGTTGCTACATTTGTGTTCGGGAACCATTTCTCGAAAACTGTTGGTTAACTCGCTGCGATGTACATTGCCTCACACAGTCGCTTGCTATTCTAGGGAGATGGAGGAGCGTCCGCATAGCACATGAAATGTAGAGCCTTCAATGCATTGCTCTGAATAGAAATCACACGTTTATACATGTTTATGACTAGCTGCTTAACCTACGCTTGTTTCCTTTTCTTACGCAGATTCACATAGGTACATTGAAAGTACACATTATTTTCTGCTGTATGTTTGTTGTATGGTAAATGTCACCTCTGTAATTTGTAAAAAATGAAATGCAATGTCCTGTAATGTGAGTGCCTGTGATTGTCGAAGCAGAGCAGTCGACTCACGTGGGGTCAAGTTCAGCGACTGTAGACGGAGGACAGAGGCTAGAGGGACGAGGGGTGGCGTGAAGGGGAGGAGAGGATTTAACAGGCCATTTCATCGTGGCGTCTGCACGTCGCAAAGGTCCGTCGCTAAAGCGAAGAATTGAAATTCTTTAGGAAGTTGAAAGAAATCTAGAGCAAAACAGAAGAAGACAACTGCGGAAGAATATTAAATTGCGCCGTCGACACTGGCAACCATTCTGGCTTCCAAAGAGAACTGTGAAAGTCGGTAATTTGGAGGTGAGGAAACCGCAGCACGCCAGAACTCATTGGTAGCTACCTCTAGGTGTAGGTAGAGAATCACACGAGAAGTTGGACAGAACTGCAGCACGTACTTGTCCTTGGGTGTTTTGGTGTGTTCATGTGCACTGCTGTGTTACGAGGATGAAAAAACAATTTGTTCCCCATTGTTCATAGTTTGGATTTTTTTTTCTTTATTCTTTTTGGTCTAGCTGTGGCAACAATCAACCTTATCTGTTCTGTCAAAGACTGTGACATTTGAAGGTTTTTTTTCCCGTCCAGTGTGGCAACGATCGTCCTTATCTGTTGTTTCACACAATGTGAGGAATTTCTTCTATTCTTTTTCTTTCTTTCTTTTTTTTTTCTTCCCCTTTTTCTCTCTCTCTCTTTTTTTTTTTTTTTTTGGCCCAGTTGTGGCAACAATCATCCTTTTCTGTTGTTTTACAGAATGTGAACATTCACACATCAGACATTATAACTGTCATTACACTAACTGTATATGAATGACCCAATATGCACTGCTGATGATAAAGAACCCTTGATTGTATACAATAAGACATAATAACACATTTGTGATTTTCGCGGCACTGATGGAGAAAAGTAAAAAGTTATCTTTCTCTTTTCAAGATCCTCCTGAGATACAAATTATTTTTGGTTTTTGTGATTTTTGTCAACCTGTGACAGGAACAAAAAATTGCTCTCCAGTGTGACAGAGGGTGTGTATTTGATTTTCAGTTCCTCAAGTGTTTATTTCCATACCAGTGCTTACTCCAGTTTGTTAACAGTGTGAAGTAGTACACCAACAGTGCAGAAACCCCCTTTCCCCTTCCACCTTCAAATCATGGCGCTATGTAATTTTTCCTGACAAGCAATTCTTCTGAAGTCTTCAGAATAATACAATAAATTTTGTTCACCTTCTTTTAAAATTGGTCATCGGTTTCTAAGCCTTCAAAATGCATTACAGGCCTATGTGATCTGTTTTCATTGATTTATAGCCTTAGTTTGTAAACATTGTTTTTGTTAATTAACTTTCTTGAAGTATGTAACAGCCTAGGGAATGCGCTTGCTTACTGCCCAAGTAGGCTATGCGGGCGCGCACGCGAGTGTGTGTATGTGGATGGTGTGTGTGTGGTGTGTGAGAGAGAGAGAGAGAGAGAGAGAGAGAGAAACACGACGCCGGATAGAACGAAGCAACCAGATAAAAATTTGTAATAACCCGCGTGTCGGTTGTAACGAAAGCCAGACATAATGAAACAATTTCGAATGTCCTTGGCGATTCGTTATAAGCGGCTTCGACTGTTTGTGCACACACACACACACACACACACACACACACACACACACACACACACACACACACACACACGCACGCACGCACGCACGCACGCACCACCCACCACGCACATACATACACACACACACACACACAACACACACACACACACATACACACAATGATTCTTTTCCATACCGGAAATTGGTCAGGTAGGCGGAACCATACGTATGATTTTGAAACAAGCACACGAACAAATGTGGGACTGGTCCGCACATGGTAACGACTACTTGATGACTCTGAAACTAAAGCCGAAACGAATCTGGAGTTTCAGGATAATGTAATTAAGGTGAGGAGAACATAAAGTGAAATCAAGTGATGAAAAATTCCAAAGAAAAGGAAGGGGTGGGGACAGGGAGGGCTCTCACTGGCAAGATTCTGCTAGAAAATCCACTTAACAGGCATACAAAACTATACACAAAGAGGAACAAGGACAAAATTGAAAGACGAAAGGGTGGCGCTGAACTGCGGCGACACCACACTCCCTGAAGAGAGCAATGAGGATTTATCACACGGAGAAAACATATAGTAAAGCACAACACAGTACAATATTATACAGTACCATTCAATACAATACATTACAATATAATACGAAAACATTAACTTCCTTAGCCCTCTTCCTCCCCCTCCCTCCCCCCCCCCAACCTCCGCGCACACGAACACGCACACATTTTTGTTGTTTTAGACATCGACTGATTCTTATTGTCACAATCTTGTAAAATCGTGGAATTTTTTTCTAAGAAAAGAAAAGAACGAAAGACAAAGAAAGAAAATGGATAGCAAAGGGGACGGGGTGGGGAGAAAGTAAACAATGATAAACCAGCTGTCAACACACGTGCAGGAACTTAGACAAAATATAAGACATCAAAGAAAAATGCTCATAAGATTAAACATGAACAAAAACTAAGCGCAACTAATCAACAGAAATAAATGTTCTTTTAATTTTCAAAAGCCATTAAGAGAATATTGGAGGGAGAGATGGGGGGGGGGGGGGGGGGGGTGGTAGGTAGGCAGGTGAACGAGAGAGAGAGAGATTGTGGGTGAGGGTAGTAACAGCAATACGTATGTAAATGAGCGGAAGAAAATAATAGAATACAAGATTTCTTTCCCGAATGAAAAAAAAACCAAACCAACGGACAAAAAATATATCCAAACCAAATACATTTTGAGGCAGCTCATGGACTGAACCATCGGTGAACTACTTTGTTGGGCCTTTGATTCATCCACGCACCTATCCATCGATCAGTCAGAGGCCATTGACTCGCACATCACTTTTCTTGACTATGCAGCATCAGTTGTACTAGTTTCCTGAAGACAGACGAGAGAGGGAGAGAGAGACTTTGACACTTTGATATTTCATTGTCATTACGAAAGAGGTCTTTTGATAAGGGGGGGTGGGGGGGGGGGAGGGAGTAACAGAACAATAACATTTACGTCTTCCTTTCCCTGCAAACACATAGTACACGTTATTCCCAGTGTGTATGAAATAAGAGATCAACAAAAACAAACAAAATCGTAACATCTCCGTTATGGCCTCGCGCACAGGAATAATGCAGTAACGTTAAAAAACAAAACAAAAAAAGGAAATTGTAAGACTGACTCGAGCATCCACTCAATCAAATGATGATATTGTATTTTACTGATCTCCTCCACATGCGATGAATGATATCATTCATTTTATATATATATATATATATATATATATATAATATATCTTTTAAAGCATTATCTTAAATTTGACTATCCTTCATCTGGGAGAGAGAGAGAGAGAGGGATTTGAAACCTGGTGCGGGCCTCTGTTTTTGTTTGAGACTATTGTTCGACTCCATTTAACTTTGCGAAGTCTTCCAACACCAAAGAAGGCAGAGCCCACTTATCTGTTTATCATTTTTTCCGCTTTCCTCTACACTTCAGTCCCTCACTATTACTGAGCCAGGAGCACTGACGCACTTTGATGCTCACGATTTCTCCAACCAGCAGTCCAGTTTGGCTATCCACCGCACCGCAGTGACTGGCGAGAAACCCAACTTCCTGCCCCGCCCCCATGACGCATGCGCCACCATCAGCCACCGGAAGCCGTGCAGGGAGAGAACCCTGGGAGACGTATCTCCAATTCCCGCTTTGCCTCATTGACCTGGATAATGCCTCCGCTAGATGACGTCTCCGGGCTGCTGGAGTGGAGGACTCCGGGGGTCTGCCGGTTTCGGGGACCTGCGGGTCAGCCTATGTAGAGTCGTCCGAGTTGGAATTATTTATATCTGGGCCATTTTCTTTAACGGTCTGTCTTTCTGTCTGTCTGTTGATGTAGAAATGTTCTCTTTCAGTCTCTACCTGCCTGTCTGTCTGTCTCTCTTTCTCTCTCCCCCTCCCCTCTCTCTGTCTTTCTCTCTGTCTCTGTCTGTCTGTCTGTCTGTCTGTCTCTCTCTCTCTCTCTCTCTCTCTCTCTCTCTCTCTCTCTCTCTCTCAGACACAAACGCCATTCATAAGTCCTTGGCGGGTCCACAATTATTGCATCTCCCAAAAGATTTCTCTTATGAACCTCCAGACCGAGGGGCTCTAAAATTATCCGTTCAATAGGTGAAGGGAAACAGGGAGGGGGGGGGGGGGGAGGACTACAAGCGAAATTTCTACATGATTAGAGGAAAAAACGGAACGGTGTAAGTATAGGAAGATTAAAAAAAAAAAGAAAATTGTTAACTCCACAGATGCTGCATTTTCAATGTCGTCCGCCTTCATCTTTTGTCTGTTAGCACGGTTACGCAAAAACGTTTAGACTGACATTAATGAAAGTTGGTGGAAGGATTGAATGTGGCCCAAGGAATAATAATAATAATAATTCATCTCCTCTTCCTTCTCTTTCTCATCTTCTTCCTTCTTCTCTTCCTCCTCTTACTACAACAACAACAACAACTACTACTACTACTACTACTACATCTGTTACTACTACAAAAGCCACCACGTCTATTACTGCAACCACTACCATTTGTTTACCACACGTTTCAGACACTTGCATTCAATCATTCACTTGCTCATACTTTACTTGTACCGTGGCTTACACAAAATACACAAAGAGAACTAATCCTACCCAGACACACTGTATACGTAACCATGTAAGCTTTACAAATTCTAAGTACGGAAGAGATGCGTCTTTAAGCCTGTCTGAAATATGAAGTGAAAAGATCTGAGTGTGTGAGTGACGAAGACAAGATGTTCCATGTAGCCTGTGCATGGATGCAAGTACAGTTAGCTATGTCACAGACAAGACTTGCTTTCCTACAGCAACATTGCCGACGCCATCACCACCACAATCAGATACTAGCAGATACAGACGTTCCTTGTGCAAAACAGTGACTAATCGATCTCCACTCTGACAAGACCACACGTTCACACACGTCGACAATTTGTTCCAAGTGACCGTGAATACGTGACCCGCCGGTAAAAAAAAAGTCACTCCAGTGCAATGGGTTGACAATCAATACTAGGGGTGACACTTTTTGGCAACTTCGGTGCAAAATATCACCAGATGAAACTGTACTAAGGTGACATTTTGTATTGCAACAAATGCTTGCTTGCTTTGACAAAAAAAGGAGAATACATCTCCCAAAGATAGCGATATTTAGAGAACAAACAGGATCCAAACTCTCGTTTCTCTCTTTTGCTAATCACTTTGCCATGGGCGGATATTGACCTAACTCTCACTTCCTTTGAAACAGAACAGCGCCCTCATCGGTGACCGGAAGCCGTGTAAGGAGAGAACTCTCACGGGCATACATCCACTTCCCGCTCAACCTCAGTGACCCGGATAAAGCTGGGCACAGCTTACGTCATTCGCCTGATGAGAGTGAGAAGCTGGCACTTCTCCGCCGGAGCATGGAAGTTATAGTTCCTGCACTGAGCTTCTGGAATCCTCCTCAACAGAGCTGACTGTCGGGAAATCCAGCCAGTGAATTGCAGAAGAAAAAGGAGATGATAATGAGGAGGAAGAGGAGGAGGACAAGGGAATAGTAGTAGTAGTAGCAGCAGCAGCAGTAGTAGTAGTAGTAGTAGTAGTAGTAGTTGTTGTTGTTGTTGTTCTTGTAGAAGAAACAAAGTGAGTCGATAAGAGAGTAAATAAGTTCGTTCGTTAGTAAGGAAGAAAGGAGGAAAGAAAGAAAAAAAAAGAAAGAAGAGAAAGGAAGACAAAAGAAAATACTCTATCTCAACCACGAGGAAATAATCCCCCGCCAATAATATATATAAAAAAAGATTGGTATCAAGTCATAATTACTTCAGAATTGTTCTTCAAAGATTTTTTTTTTGTAGTCTCACATGTAAACTAAGACATTATCAGCAAAGATTATTGGCTCTTCTAAATTGTCCACTTAAAAGTGAACGCCATGTATTTTGTGTTTGACTACTGATATGCCTTCTTTCTTTCTTTCTGTCATTAATCCTTTGGAGTCTGTATATGTTGTTTTTTTTTATGAAAAGACGGTATGAAGAGAAAGTCTATCGTCATGTTGTAGTCGGACGGTCATGCTTATGGCCCGGATGACCGCAAAAGGTCATGTTCATTTGCGAAAGGCGGAGATACTCTTCCCGTCCCTCTGCTTCTTTGCTCCTTGTTTCATTTTTTAAAATAGAAAAACAAACAAACAAACAAAAATCCCTAGAACTCTGACCGCCATTCAAAGACTGATTCAAAGAGTAGCAGGGAACTGGGAGGGGGGGGGGGGGGAGGGAGGTTAAGGTGGTGCTGGCAGGGACGGGGTGATGTGGAGAACTTTGCGTAATAGACACAAACCACACGATTCTTTCGCGTCCACAACCCCAGTGCATTACCCACCGGGCTACCTACCTACGTTAATAACAAACAAAACAAAACAACAACAAAAAGCAGACGCTCTCGCATTAGGCAGAAATATTCCACCATAATCTGCCTGCACCGAGTTGACTCGACTTTCCAGTCTTTCTGGTACCGAATCAATACTATACCTTCCTCCTGGCTTTCCTCCCAGTAGGGGTAGCCACTGCCTGGGAGATGCCATCTTTGATTTACGACCACTCGGTTAATGATTGCGGTCTCCAGAGGACCCAGACAGCGCATTAAGTGTTGTAGAAAGGCTATGTATCGCTGGTCTGTGGACCCAGACAGCGCATTAAGTGTTGTAGACAAGGCTATGTATCGCTGGTCTGTGGACCCAGACAGCGCATTAAGTGTTGTAGACAAGGCTATGTATCGCTGGTCGCATTAAGTGTTGTAGACAAGGTTATGTATCGCTGGTCGCATTAAGTGTTGTAGACAAGGCTATGTATCGCTGGTCGCATTAAGTGTTGTAGACAAGGCTGTGTATCGCTGGTCTGTGGATGGGATAGAACTGGGTTACGGGTTTGGGATTAGGCGGGGCTGGGACTGGTCTCTGACACACACCTGGTCATGCGGTGCTGTTACCGAGTTTGAGACACTGGGTTGTTGGAGAATAGTTTTGCTGTTTTGTGAACAATAGTGCGCGTTGTGGTATATGTCTGTCTTTGTCCTAGAGAGAGAGAGAGAGAGAGAGAGAGAGAGAGAGAGAGAGAGAGAGAGAGAGGAGGGAGGGGAGGGGAAGGGGAGGGAGGAGGAAAAAGAGAGATTCAATGAAAGAACTTTGCCTCTAGTGAAGGGTGTGTCACTAAAAGTGGTGTTTTTTTGTTTTTGTTTTTTTTTTGCTGTCCCAACCTCTGCGCCACCTCAGATGGCAGTGCACCCACGCCGCTCATTCCGACACCCCATCCACAGCCACAGCCCGGTCGGCCCCGCCGCAGCCCCGCCACCGGCAATCTACAGGGAGCAGTCAATGTCAAGTCGTCAAGAGGCAACCCACCGGAGGAGACACAGCACTGCTGCCGAGTCACTTCGGCGGTGTTCAGTGGCGCCTGTTCTGATCTAACATACGCAGGACACCACCTACTGACGACAATAATTGCTTAGTCGCGGAGCCGGCGTGAGTGAGCTCTCCCTCCGGAGGGCGCCACCACGTCCGTCCATCGACAGCCCCCATGGACCCGCCGATACCGGTGACCCGACGGAACCAAACCAAGGCCACAGACGTGGAGACGACATCGAAATTGAGGTCACCATGAGAGCAGGGCATGAAGGGCCACAGAATTTGAGACTTTTTTTTAAAATGCTGATCGATGAGAATGATGATGATTAAGATGATGCTACGGATTTCCATTTCGGTCTGAGACTACATGACAGGGCTGTAGGCCTACTCTACGCTTCCTTTCATAATATATCCTGGCGTCAACCAGGCCCGAGAGATACAGGCACCTGCAGTGTTGGTCAGGAAATTTGAGCAACACTCTCAGAAACGTATCCATTAAGTGGCTGAGACTCGACTGTGGTCCCAGTCTTCCCAACTGAGTCCGCAGCAAACTCAACTCTGGGTAGGAGCCGGTCGGGGCAGAAAAAAACCCACATGACTCTGATGGGATTCGAACCCACGACCTCCCAGCCGGGAGTCCGCGACGCTAACCACTTCGCCACGGCGGCTGGTCACTAAACAGTTCTCATCCAATTGCATTAATCATCCGCGTTGATTGTTCAATATTGACCAGTTATGACACAGCTGTTTCTTTTATCTTATACTTTTTATACAAAAATACGACGATTTTAAACATATTGCGCCCATAAACACCACCACTTATGTAAGTCTAAAACTATTGATGAATTTTGACTTTTAGTAATTTGGGGTAATATATAATTTTCTAATATGGCCTTAAAATAGACGAAAGACATTGTTATTGTCTACTGCTTCGTTCTATTTGAGAAATCTGTTTCTGCTTATATTGCTGTACTTGAAAGAAAACTGGAAAGAAAGTTTCAATTCTTGGTTGCCTGAGTTCCAGTTAAGTTTACTTAATAAACGACGATCTAGCCACAGTGCTCTGTGAAACACCAGCGTTTTCTATCGCATCAATAAAGGCTACAACTAGCAACTTTCTAAAGGAAACCAGTGCGACAGTATTTTCTGGCCAAAGAAGTGTTCATCACTGGCCACAAATCTCGTTCATGTTTATCCTCTTATTTTTGAAGCAGATGGACTTTTCGCCCGCTGATCTCCGCTCGAAGTTTTCTTCGCTCCTCACAGTGTGCAGGAAGCCTGGCACCACAGAAGGTCTTCACACAGAAAGTAGGAGGAAACAAGTATTGGTTAACTTGGTGGATTCCATCACGAACACCATCAAGTTGTTAACATAAGAAACGTCTTAAACCCCCCCCCCCCCCCCAACCATGCCACAGCCAAAACGAGCACTTTTCAGAAAAAATCGCTCACAGGGTGAAAGTGCTGAATAGGCCATCCGTGTCTAAGTACCCTGGGTTAGAGATCAAGAAGAAATCGTCAAGCGTAATTAGTTCTATTCCTCATGACCTGATTCTCCTGAGGGGGAAACATGTCAGAATTGCTAAAAGCGCATGTGTTATTTTCATGCTGTTTTTCAATGAGTGAAATTATCACACACACACACACACACACACACACACACACACACACACACACACACACACACACACACACAAAAGAAAGAAAGAAAAAGCGGTACACGACTATTGGGACGTCAAAGCGATAACAAGAAGAAAATCAGTCATGAAACTGTCTCGTCTGCACCGAGTTCCATCTTCACGCCATGGTAGGAGGTGTGCTGGTGAGGGCTCTAGATTTGGATCTGTTGAGTCCCGTTTCGCTTAAGAGTTTCACGAACATACAGTCATGCTTCAAATCACAAGTGCTATTGAAAGACTGAAAAAATTTTACGGATTTTCTTTTTAAAAGAAATTTCTCTTTGTGGTCCTGTTCGTGCTACTATTTTCATTGTTTTGTTTCGCTAATACACTGGTCGTATTATTCTTACTAGGCCTACACATTCATAACGGTGAAGATCACACACACACACACACACACACACACACACACACATATATATATATTATATATTTATACATATACAATTATGTGTGTGTGCGAACGTGTGTATGTGTGTGTGTGTGGAGAGAGAGAGAGAGAGAATTTTGATGAAAGATAATTACTGTTGCTGCTGCCGCTACTTGTCCTACTGCAGCCATTGCTTCAGTGATGATGGCGATAATGATATCAACGACTACCATGATTCTGCTGTGATTTATCCAGCCAAAAAGTCAGCTTATTTCGTTTCCTTTATTTTCATCAGAAATCTGTGTTCATGAGTAGAAATAAGACGGAAAAGATACAGACACTCTGTACAAAGACAACAAAATAATACTGAAACACAAAAAGTTGCATGCATCAAAACACAAGCAAACTTCAAATCTGTAAATAAAACATAACCTGCCATCTTTCTGCCACTGTCATCAACATGAGCAGGGAGGGGAATGGGAGAGAGACAAAACGTGGACAGAGAAAGGGAACGGGGACAGAGAAAAAGGAAATGCTTTTTTGTCGTTGTTATTTTTCATCTCGGCACACGTGTCTGAACATTCCCAGTCGGGAATTGTCCATGCCTTGCATCGTTTGGGTTTGAAAAAACAAGGCAGATCAAGCGACAGTCACAAGCTGGCACGAACTCCACAGGGGGATTGGGATCTTTGATGTCAACAGCAGCGGGCTTTTTTGTCACTCCTCGTGTTCCGGCATCGCCGGATCAGCTTTCACAACTTCCTGAGATCGACAACGAGAGGACGGCCTTCAATCCTTAGAGCCGGCTCGATGCTGAGTCCAATATGAAATTAAAGACAAGGAATTCCTAGATAAATGTCAACCTCGTTGGATCGTACTGAGCCATCCTGTGTACAGCTGTGTATTTATTCTCACTGTGCTGTTTAAAAAAAAAAAAACAGTAAAAAGCTCTCGACTATCTGTTCTCATTGCGTTTTCAAAAACTCAATAACCACCTGAGAAGAACCGACGAGATTTTGTTTTAAAATATCTTTGAAGTGAAGTTTTGTCTGCCCTATTCTCAGATCAAAGGGAGTGTTCCTGATGATTGTTGGATAACCTCTCATCATGGATTTCTTTTCAACAACCAGGCAGACAGACCTACCACATTAGATGGTGGAAGTAATTCTTGAAATTATTCCAAGGTCAGTTTTCTTTTTTGTTTTGTTTTCTTGAACGAAATGTGTAATATGTTTGGAAAAAAAAGGTATAAAGCGTAATCGGGGTGAACTATTAGGCCTATATCTGCGCAAGTTGTTGAATTTGTCTCTTTTGAAAGACACCTTTACCGAGGGAACTGAAAAAAAAATTGAGATGAAGTAGAATAGTGTGTGTGTGCCCTTCTCCTCTCCGGCCTCCTCGACCATAACTACACTTCAACACTCCTTCCGTGTTTAGGTGGCTAACATCCCTCTCGTTTCTATTCTTGTTTGGTCTATTTGTTCAGCTGAGAACAAGGGACGGGAGGCAGAGGGCTGGAGTGGAGGTAATGTGTGTGTGTCGGGGGAGGAGGGGGGGGGGGACGGATGTCAAGCGCTCACGAACTTCACGTCGGTGAGATGACGAAACACCTCCTTATCAGTTCCTAACCAGCCGCCTGAAGTTCTTTGACAAAGTTTCGATGTGCATGACTGGGGAATGGAGTGTGTGTGTGTGTGTGTGTGTGTGTGTGTGTGTGTGTTGTGTGTGTGTGTGTGTCTGTCTGTCTGTCTGTCTGTCTCTCTCTCTCTCTCTCTCTCTCTCTTCTTCTCTCTCTCTCTCTCTCTCTCTTCCTCCACGTTGTATGTCATATTGCCTGAGGTGTTGTTTAGGGCTGCTTAATGTTTGTTTTAGGACACAAGCCCATGATTACACAACAAAGTCAGACACTTTACATGGCATTTGTCACGTAATAACAATGTGCATAATGAAAATATGCTCATTATCTTGAAATGAATGGGGATGCTGTGGGGTGGTGGATATTTTTGCACAGTATATCTATTTATCTGTCTGTCTGTCTGTCTGTCTGTCTGTCTTGTCTGTCTCTCTCTCTCTCTCTCTCTCTCTCTCTTCTTTACACACACACATACGCAGATTACACACGCACACTCACTCTCAACTCATCTCTCTCTCTCTCTCTCTCTCTCTCTCTCTCTCTCCACACACACACACACACACACACACACACACACACACACAGAGAGCTACAACTACCATGTCGTCCCCTCCTGTGAATGCGAAGAAGTTGGTGTTACCGGTGTGTCTGATCGGGAGGATACAACACCCTGCCCCTCACTCTGCCTGACATTCAGCGTATCCTCGACCAACAGACACAGGCTATCAACGAAGAATTGTCGTCACAGCTTGGTGCTCTGCGTGCTGACATGAACTCTGTGTTGTCGTCGGTACAGGCCATTGCATGCGACATCGCAGACCTCAAGGACCGCACCACCAGTCTGGAAAAAGCCTACGAGCAGCTGGCAGAGAAACAGAAAGATACGGCAGAGTCTGTCGAAGATCTGCAGGAAGATCTGACGGACCTACGGAGACGGTATGAAGAAGAACTGGATAAATTAGAAGCCTTTTCTCGTCGGGACAGCCTCCGTTTTTTCGGTCTTGTAGAAACCCCTGGTGAAACGTTTGAGTCTTGTGCCACCAAAGTAGTGGATTTTTCGAAGGATAGTGTGCCAGGAAAATTACGGTCGGTGGATGATGACATTGTGCGTGCGCACAGAGTGAGTCAAAAACGAAACTTTGCGCCAATGGCTGCCAACCGTAATCCTAACCCCCAAACCCGCCCAACGATTGTCAAATTCTTGCGTTGGCGAGACAAGATGGATGTATTGACAAAGGGACGTATGGTGTTGAAGCAGAAAGGAATTCAGGTTGCAGGCGACTTGACAACCAGACAGTCGGAGCAGACCAGAAAGCAACGTGAGATGGGATTACATGTTTATTAAAGGGTAACAAGCTGGTAGTCGCGGGCTCTCTGCAGCAACGTTCCGGCAACGGCAACACTGACAACTCACGCTATCACAACAGAGCCTCCAGTCATCCAAGAGGGGGGTCAGTCTGAAATCGTAACCTTGGAAGCAGATCACCTGTCCGTGGCAACGGACAATAGACAACAGACATTCACTGATGCTGACTGCACAACCAAGCCATGATCATTGTCTTCAGTTGTCATGTTGATACTGCATCAGACCAGGCGCCATCAAACGCCACTGAACTCAACCAGGGGCAGTGCAGGATCTCCCCTGGTAGGTTGCCTGGTAACGACCTGATACTGACCGATCGCTAAGGATTGCCGGTACTGGAGCCGTGGTAGGACGACCAGGACATGGATATGTGCAGTTGAGATGGGATGATGAGTATGGGAGTAATGCTATCAACATGGAACAAAATGAGACGGTAAAAAACAAAGAAAGCCAGCGAATGCAGACGTTTGCCAAGGTCTGACAGATCTTCAGTCTATCCTTCCATAGGATCCACACCGAACTGTGAGGAAGAAGAGCCGTGTCTACTGAACGGTAGAAAAATAAGGTTGGCAGGTGGAGTTCAGGTTTTCTGTATTTGATTTTGTCATGTAATTTAACCACTTTTGTGATCAAGTCATTTTTGAGTGAAAACAGAATTAGTTTCCTACAGGAAGAAGTAATTTTCCATACACACTGAACGACTGCCTGTCTGTGCGCCCCCCCCCCCCCCCCCAAAAAAAAAAAATAAAATAAAATAAAATAAAATAAAATAAAATAAATAAATAAATTTAAAAAAAAAAATACATAAAATAAAATAAAACAACATAAAAATAAAAGAGAAAGAGAAAAACATGAAAAAAGAAAAAGTCAAAAATACCAGCCGCCGTGGCTAAAAGTGGTTTGCGTCGCGGACCCCCGGCTGGGAGGTCGTGGGTGACCAACACTGCAGGTGCCTGTATCTTTTGGGCCTGGTTGACGCCGGGATATATTATGAAAGTAAGCAAAGAGTTCAGCCCTACCATGCAGTCTCAGACCAGAATGGAAATCTGCAGCACAATCTTCATCATCCTGATTCTCATTGATCAGCATTAACAAGTTCTGTGGCCCTTCATGCCCTGCTGTCATGGTGACCTCAGTTTCGATGTCCTCTCCACGTCTATGGCCTTGGTTTAATTCCGTCAGGTCACCGGTATTGGCAAGTCCAAGGGGGCTGTCGGTGGACGGATGTGGTGGCGCCTCTCGGAGAGAGAATTCACTTACGCCAGCTCCGTGGCTAAGCGATTATTGCGTCAGTAGGGGACTTAGCAGGTGGTGGTTTGCGTATGCTGGATCAGAACAGGCGCCACAGTGTCACTGAGATCGCACAGAAGATTGGACAGAAAAAAAGAAAAAGTGCGAAACACCTTATGCAGTTTATTAAGAACAGTTTAGCATTCCACGGATCGACGTTACTTACAGACCAGTTACCAATTCATAAACAGTAATTTCACAGTGTTTATGCCAAGTAGAATTGTGTCTGTAACATGCTTGCTGAATGAATTTTGCTTTATAATCCAGATCCACACCCAGATTCGCGTACAAATGTAATCGGCTGACTTTGGATCACAATCCAACGGGACACCTGGCTTGTTTGAAATTCATGGTTTCAATAGTTTCTGAATCAGCAATATGGATCTGCATTAAAATTTTGTTGGCTGACTTTGGATTGGAATCCAGCTGTACGCCTGCTGACGTTTGAAATCAGCTCAGAATTTTTTGTGTAACTTGCTGGCAGACAAACAAACGCCAGCAAAGAAGCGAACAGACTAGGATAGAAACTCCATGGCGACTGGAAGAAAAATGGTCTCCTTCACTGCACCTGTCCCTCTTTTGGTCACCACAGGATTTGGGTATCCGGAGTGAGTTCAAGGGCCAGTAATCTGTCATGACAAAAACAGCTAACCGCCTCCTTATCGCTTTTTAACCCAGCTGCAAAATCTAATTTTTTGGAAAACGAGTGGCCGGCATCGATTTGGAAACTCAGAGAAGTAGGGGAAGGGAGGGATGGGAGATAAAAGGGGGAGGGGAGGGGGAGGAGGTCGGGGTTGTGGCGGTGGGTGATGACATGCTGGTGTCTTGTTTCCAAATAAACAGATGTTCTCAGATTTTTTACGATTTCAGCCAAGGAGGAATATGGCATGGGACCAGCCTGTTGATTTGGGGGTTGATCAAACAATAGATTCAAGATCATTCAGCATGCTAGCAAGATCAGTAAGTGCACACTTCGTCATTCTGCAGCAAATGTTATTTTTCCTGGTGGAAAAGCTACACCCAGGGTCTGTTTATACTGCTTACACATTTCTTAGAATCCTTCTGTCAAACATAAACATTGCTAAGTTAATGATGCGAAATGGTAACTGCCAACGAAATGACTTTTTTGTTACATCATTAAAATTTTCTCGTAATATAAACTTTGATAATTCATGTTTTTTGGTGATGTACTAAAACAAACAACGAGAAATCAATGCTTAAGTCCATAACGAACATGTATCTCCCCTAGCAAGAAAGGTCACGTCATTTTCACCTATGAACTAGCTGAAACGGCAAATCCACGGTGTGTTTCACTGTAACGAAAGAGTAGCTCTCCTGGCTGCTCTTTTAGCTTTTTTTTTTTTTTTTTTTGACTCATGGATAAAAGAAATGTTATGCCCTCTTGAATGACACCACTTGAGTGACTTTGATAAAAACAAATCTACGCTTGTCTTGTGTTGAAATGCAATGGTGTCATGGAGGAAATTATGTGGGAGTCCTGCATGAAGCTCTCTAGGTATCCTAGAGGAGAACCCGTTGTTCCGGACGGAAAAATATGGGTGTCGTGGGTGTGGTTGTTCCAGGTAAAGATATCTGGGTGTTCTGCAAGAAGATACTTGGGTGTTCTGGGCAAAGATGAGTGGTTGTGTCCTTGACAAAATTATGTGAATATCCTTAAGAATGCACCTGGATCTCCTGTATAAAGACTCGGGTACCCTGGATGAAGATATTTGGGTAAGCTGGATGACGTTATGTGGGTGTCCTGGATATATACGTTTTGAGTGTTCTGAAATACGGT
>CM065717.1:28459700-28467200 GCA_033310375.1 Conus canariensis
TCAGCCTAATTTATATCCATCAAATATTTCCATTTATAGGAGGAAAGCGGCGCGCAGTAAAGCACAAACAAACTTCAGTTCTGTAAATGAAACATAACTTACATGTTTCTGTCATTTTCACCAAAGAGTACACGAGTGGAAAGGAAGAAAGGTGAAAAATGAACAGGGGTGGGATGGGGGGGGGGGGGGGGGTAAAATGATGGGGGAGAAAATTAAACGTTTTTATGATTTTTCATCGAACCATTCGTGTGTAAAACATTTCAATCGGGAACTGTCCATGCCTCGCCTAGTTTTGGTTTGAAATTGGACGGAGATTAAACGACGGTCACGGCACAGGCGAAATCCACAGGGGGAGTAGGATCCTTGATGCCAATGAAGGACAAAACAGCTGTTGACCTGCGTGTCACTTCTCGTGTTGACGCATCGCAGAACTGCTTTCACAATGTTTGCAGAGTCAACACAGGAGGACGGCCTTGATCCAACGAGCTGGACTGTTGCAGAGTCTAACATAAAACAAAACCATACACAGGAAATTCCAAAAACAAAAGCATAATCTTCTTTGGATTGGATTTTGTTTCATATGGACATAATAATTATAACGATTGAAAGATTTGTCAGGATCGATAATTGACGTCATGCTTTGAACAGTTTGTGCTTATTCTCACTGTTTTTCAGGAGCCTATAATCTGCGCAACAGAACCGGAGGAAAACATTTTGAAATAAAGGGTTGACTGCCATGTCTGCGGATCCAAGGGACTTTGGCTGATTTTTTGTTGAATTCTGTTCAGTGATCACGCAGCTAAAGGCTCGAACGATGGCTGAAGCAGCTCAAACTCTCTTTCTCTTTATCTGTTATGTTCGTCTGTCTGTCTCTCTGTCTGTCTGTCTGTATGTCTGTCTGTGTCTCTTTCTCTCTGTCTGTCTCTCTCTCATGCGAGGCACACACACACACACACACACACACACACACACACACACACACACACACACACACACACACACACACACACACACACACACACACACGCACACAACACACACACATACTATCTATTCTTCCTGTTAAGCAGAATTACTGAAGTCTGCTTTCTGCATCATTGCAGGTGCACGTACACTTCTTCTGACTGACACGTGATTCTGTTTGTTCAGCATAGAGATCATGTGCCAGAGATTTTGTTTAATAAGGCACACGACAACGTGTTGTTTGTCGCTACTGAATGCCCCAAATTAAAACAAAACCTTGAGAGCGTATAGCACCGCAACTACCAATTTGGAAACAACAGAGTTAAAGAGGAGAAGGGCAGGGAGAGGGGGCAGAGAGAAGGGAAAAGAGATGTGAGGGAGGGGACAAGGGTGAACCGATGTGGGCTGACAATTGTCGAATTATTTTTTCCAACACCAGAATTAACTGCTGCCATTCAGAGAACATGTTAATGAGCTGAAAATGGACAACATTGACCCCCCCTCCCTCCCTCCCTCTCTCTCTCTCTCTCTCTCTCTCTCTCTCTCTCTCATCATCATCATCATCATCATCATCCATCATCATCTGAAATTGGAACATAATTATTGTGTTCCTACTTGCCTTCCGGCAAAACAAAGGTCAAAGATCACAAAGAGGGAATGACAACTCAGTTGCAAAAAAATTTGCACATGTCAATGATCTGAGAGAGAGAGAGAGAGAGAGAGAGAGAGAGAGAGAGAGAGAGAGAGAGAGAGAGAGAGAGAGAGAGAAACAATAGATACATATTTTCCCTGAATAACAGACAATGAAAAAAAGGAGGGAAGGTTGTGATTAAGGAAGAAATAAGAACAGCGTGTCAGTGGAAGCATTTGATTCCCTAGTTCCCAAACCAGCATAGCCACTTAATTAATCAACAACTTCAAAACGTGTTCAATGTTGGCAAGTTTATCGGGGCATTTAGTTGAAAAAATGATGCTGCCTACTCCAGGATATTGGAGGGAGGAGGACGGAGAGGAGGTCGGGAGGGGATGGAGCAGCGTGGGGAGGGAGGAGAAAGGAGTTAATGGGAGCGGACGCTCACTGACGCTGACTCCACGGCCAAGTCATAATCACTGTCTCCGTTTGTTGTGCGCCACCAAACACCACTCAGCTCATCCAGGGACAGTGCGGGGTCCCTTCTGGCAGGTTGCCTGGTAATGACCAGGCAATGTTTGATCACTGAGGACTGCTGCTACCAGAGGCAGGGTAGGACAACCTGGGCATGGATGTGTAAAGCTGACAAGGAATGAGCAGTATGGAAGCATTGCTATCAGCACGGCATGAACTCACACCATGGAAAATGCTGACTTAGGCCAAAGTCTAACAGATCCTTTATCTGTACTTTCATCCAATCCACACCAAATTCTGAGGTTAAAAAAAAACCTTGTGTCTACTGTATGGAATAAATATTGGATCGGCGGGTAGGCTTTTATCATTTCTAATGTTGAATTTTTCCACTTAATTTAAAAAACTTATGTGAGCAAGTCATTTTTAAGTGAAGACAAATCGGTTCCCCTTCAAAGGAAATAACATTAAGTGCAGACTGATACAGCAGCTTCTGTGCTCCCCCCCCCCCCCCCCCCCCCCCAGAAAAAAAATACTCAACACGGAAATACGAAATACATGCACTTCATTTAAAATGTTTTAACATTCCATGAATAAACATTATTCTATTGATAGTTATGAGGTCGTGAACAGTACCTTAACAGTGTTTATAAAACACTTGCTGAATGCAGTTCGCCCTGCAATCCAGATCCACACCAAGCCAACTTTCATTGGCTGGCTTTGGGCCACAGTCCAAGAGTACATCTGGTTTCATTGAAGTTGGTTCAGTAGTTTCGCCCTGTCATCTGCATTAACACTATGGAGATCTGCATCAACATTTCACTGGTTTGCTGTGGACCCCAGTCCAGCTGTACACCTATTGCCAGTAATCTTCCATTACAAACACAGCTAATCACCTCATTATCACATCTCAACCAAGCTGCAAAAAGTATTCTTTTGAAAACGATTGACCGGCACGGTTTGGGAAACTCAAAGACGTAGGGGTAGGGAGGATGGGAGAGGAAGTGAGGGGGAGCCGGGGGGGGGGAGGGGGGGAGGGGGGCGTTGTGGTGCTGGATGAAAATATGCCGGTGCGTCGTGTCAGTTTTTGTACTCAGCCATAGAAGGATGAAGCACAGAACTAACCTATTAATTTACGGCTGGATCTCTGTTATGAATCTGGATCAAACAGCGGATTCAGGATCATTCAGCAAGATGATAACAGTACACTGCGTCAGGCTGTAGCACCTATTACCCTGGAGGAAGATGTACCTCTAGAATCTGTTCATTTTGCTGACAAATGTCTTAGGGTCCTTCTGTCGAGCATGCCTTTTGCTAAATCAATGTTGCGAAATCGTAGCTGTCTATGAAGTGATAGTTTTCAATACAAGATTAAATCTTTATTATGTGCCTTTTGTTAAATTTTGATAAAGTCACTGCTCTTGGAAACACAGCTCAACGTGTTGGACTCAAGATCAACCAAGAGGAGACGAAGCTCCTGTGCACTAACAACAAACAAGAAGCCCCAATCACCATCGCGGGAAAGGCGATAGAAGATGTCAGTGAGTTTATGTACCTGGGCAGCAAGATCAGCCGGTCAGGAGGCACAGATGAAAACATCAAAGCAAGAGTGAAGAAAGCGCGACAAGCCTTTGCCATCCTGAGACCCGTATGGAGCTCTACCACCATCTCCATCAACACCAAACTGAGAATATTCAATTCCAACGTAAAATCAGTGCTACTCTACGGGTCAGAGACTTGGCGAGTCACCACCAACACCTCCACGAAGATCCAAACCTTCATCAATAAATGTCTCCAGCAGATCCTCCACTTGCGATGGTTCGACAGAGTGCCAAACACCGACCTGTGGACCAGGGCAAACCAACAGCCAATGGACGCCCAGGTCAGGAAGAGAAAGTGGCGATGGGTCGGCCACACACTGCGGAAGGAGCCCTCTAACATCACCAGGCAGGCGCTCGAGTGGAACCCGCCGGGCAAGAGGAAGCGAGGGCGCCCAAAGCAGACCTGGAGGAGGAGCTTGCTAAACGAGCTGAGAGCCTCCAGCCTGACCTGGGGGAGATCAGGACCTGTGCCAGGAACAGACGGAGATGGAAGGTTGCTGTTGAGGCCCTACGCTTCTCAAGGAACGAAGAGTCTAAGTGTCAGCGTTTTGTTAAATTAATGTTGCAAAATGGTAGCTGTCTATGAAGTGATATTTTTCAATACAATATTAAATCTTTATCATGATATTAACTTTAATCATTCGTGTTTTTCTTGCATGGTCTATTAAAAATAAGGGGGAACTATATGCTTCTGCCCATACCAACATGTATTTCTCCTGGCTGGAAAGGCAATACTGTTTTCACTTACGAACTCTCTCGAAGGGCGAATCCAAACTAGTCATTATTTCAACTTTCCATATTAATACCAGGGAACCTGCAATATTAACAAAATATTTGTTGTCTTACTGGAATAAATGTTGAAAAGATATGTTTAGGGATTACGTTTTTTTTCCCCAGTAGCATCAGAAATAGAAACACCCTTTGGTTGATGGATGAAATGGTCTTAATTTTTTTCTCTGGAGGTGCCACGTCTCCGTGCCCCCCCCCCCCCCCCCCCCCCGGCTCCCGCCTTTACCTACCGCTACACTTGAGCTCTGTTCTGCAGTAAACAAGTCACGTGACCGCTAAAACAGGAAGGTGCACGCATAATGACGTTGACCGAGTAGCTTGAAAATTCTGTGATTAGAAGAAGAGAAAGTGTGTGTGTGTGTGTGTGTGTGTGTGTGTGTGTGTGTGTGTGTGTGGTGTGTGTGCGCGCGCGCGCGCGCGCGCGTGCGCACGTGTGTGCATGTGGAGAGAGACAGACAGACAAACATAGAGACAGACAGACAGACAGGCAGACAGACAGACATACAAGATACACACACGTATACACACACATACACACACACAAACACAGAGAGAGAGAGAGAGAGAGAGAGAGAGAGAGAGAGAGAGAGAGAGAGAGAGAGAGAGAGCGTGCCACTATCTTTTTCTTAAATGACCATATTTTCACCAAGCACTTTCACATTTAATCTTTTTCAAGCCAGCATGGGGCAGGACGATGGGGAGGGGGGGGGGGGGAAGGGGGATTTAGGATTGTAACCATGTCAAAATCAATTCCATATTTCATTTCGTCATGTCAACAGTTAAGATCTTCAGTGTTGTAGGATTCCACCCCCATCACTCCATGCCCTTCCCTGTCTCTACCCAACTCCCCATCCTGCCTTTCCCGTTTTCAAATAAAGCAAGCTAAAGTCTAACCAGAGAGAGAGAGAGAGAGAGAGAGAGAGAGAGAGAGAGAGAGAGAGAGAGAGAAAGAGAGAGAGAGAGAGAGAGAGAGAGAGAGAGAGAGAGAGAGAGTTGCCAGACTGGCAGACAAGACAAGAACACATGCGGCCTCTCTCTTTAATTAACCTGAAGATGATGACCATTATGTTTACTGTCTCCATTAACAAAAGTGAACAATTCCCACCTTCAAATGGTCACGTTTGTTTAATTTTTTTTGTTGGCTTAAGGATTGCCAAGTAACATGTGTGGCCAGAGAGAGAGAGAGAGAGAGAGAGAGAGAGAGAGAGAGAGAGAGACAGAGACAGAGACAGAGACAGAGATGTTGATTTTGCTTCTGGGGCACTTTCCGACTCCTCACTGACATAATCGTTTTTAACTCAACCCCTCTCCCACTCTCTTTCCCTTTCTGCCCATCTTCCCCCACCCCCCCCCCCCCCACTCCCTTCCCTCATACAAACCTCCCCCACCCCTACCCCGTCCGTCCTTCCTCCAGTCTCTATTTCTCCACCCTTCCAGTCGATGCAACACATCCAAAAGTTGCAGAAGAACAGCACACTGGAAAAGTATAGATAAGGAGATGTTCAATCATGCCACTGACATTCCAAGCTTCGTCAGCATTTGACATTCCCCCCCCCCCCCTCCTTCATCCTTCCCCACCACAGTCCCCACTCTTCCCCCTCTTCCCACCCACCCACCTCTTCCTTCCGCCCTGATCTGACCTCAGAAATCATAATGAAAGCAGAAAGGAGGAGAATGAAGGTTTGGGCAAGGAGAAGGAGTGGGGAGATAGGGGTGGGGGTGGGGGGGATCACTGCGAGGAGGGAAGGGTTAAGGCTGGAAGGGGGGGGGGGCATAGGTGAAAGAGGGGGATGGAGGGGAGAGGAGGAGTTTTAGGAACAGGGAGAGGGGGAGGGTGTGGGCATAGGGTTTTTGATTCCTTTCATGATTTGACGAGTACAAACGCTGAGTTTATCTCGGTCTTTATTAACTCATTGATTAATTTATTTGTGTTTTTTAGTCCCTTTTTGTTTGTTTTTTTTACTTCTCTTATAAGCAGGAAATAATGAAGAAAAAAAAAATTGATGTCAGTGTGCTTTTCAGTTCGTTGCCAAGTATGAGTTGAGTGGGTGGGTTGGATTGGAGAGACACAAGAGAAAAATATGTAGTGAGAAACAGAAACAGAGAGAGAGAGAGAGAGAGAGAGAGAGAGAGAGAGAGAGAGAGAGAGAGAGAGAGAGAGAGAGAGAGAGAGAGAGAGAGAAGAGAGTGGCAGTGTTACAAAAACTGTGTGTGAAACTTCAGAGCATCAGGTTCACATCTCTGCAATTGCTTCTCTTTGCAATTTAAGGTTCCCTGGCGGTTAACGTCTATGAACTGTGTGTCTAAAGCGTCATAGTATTTCATTGCTTTTATCCAATATTTACTGTTATCATTATCATCATTACTATCATCATTCTTCTTCTTCTTATTATTATTATTATGAATACTTTTATAGCGCCTATTCTCTGCTAGAGACCAAGCTCTAACCGCTTTACAATCCACACTCGTTTACACAACGGGCTGTCTACCTGGGTAGTGCCGACTGAAGAGCTGCCAGCTGGCGCTTCATTCAGTCGTTTCCCGTGTCATCCAGTCAATATCATTCGATCAGTTTCCTTACTTCCTGCATTCTTTCCCTTTCTCATGCAGGGTGCATGCCATGTGTGACGTGTCATCCATACCAACGGCCAGACTGGCCTTCTCTTCCGCGCATTCACACACGGAACCTCGGTTTATAGTCTCATTCGAAGGACTTATGGGAAATGGAGTCAGAACCAGTGTCAACTTTGAGGGAAAAATCCTCCTGTACCGAAACGGCCTGGCGTGTAGCAAACACACACAGATGCGCGGACACACATGTGCGCGCACGCAGGCACACACACACACACACACACACACACACACACAATATATATATATACATATATATATATACATAACATGTTGAACAATTTTAGAAATGGGAAAAAAAGAGATGCTGACTAACAATTCTTCCATTATCATGTTAATGATCTGGCAAAGTTTCGGGGAAAAAGAGCAGAGGAGAATAAAGAAAATAAGAAAGAAAAATCAGGAAAACATAAA
>CM065717.1:28472200-28492200 GCA_033310375.1 Conus canariensis
GATGACAGCGTTTATCATCATCGCTGCTGAACACCCCAACATAAAATGACCTTGAGAGCGTTTAGCACCACAAGCATCAAGTTGATAAGAGCAACATTAACGAGGAGAAGGGGCCGGGAGTGGAGAGGGGGAAGGGGGGGGGGAGGGATATGAGGGAGGGTCACAGGGTGAAAAGCTGTGGGCTGACACTTGCTGAGTTATCCTTCAATGTAAAAACCAACTGCTGCCATTCGGAGAAACGTTAATGAACTGAAAATGGACAAGGTTGACAAGTCTCTCTCTCCCCTCCCCCTCCCCCGACCATCTTTATCTGAAATCCGAATATCATTACTGTGCTCCAACTTGCCTCCAGGTAAAAAATTGTTTTGGAAAATGCAGTGACCTCACGATCTTTCAAGAAACGAAAATCACAAAGAAGGAATAACAACTGAGTCACAAAAATGTGGGTTATGTCAAGGATCTGAGAGAGAGAGAGAGAGAGAGAGAGAGAGAGAGAGAGAGAGAGAGAGAGAGAGAGAGAGAGAGAGAGAGAGAGTCTTAAAACAAAAACAAAATTCCAAAATAATTTTCAAGAATCAGAGAAAGAAAAAACAACAACAGAGAAATCAAGAAAGGAAAGGAGAAATAAAGGAAACGTACCAGAAACGTCAGAGTGTCATCGGAAGCACGTGAATTCCCAATAACCAACCAACGTATTCGTTCAAATTATGAACAACATTCAAAGGATTTCGATGCTGGCAATTTTACTGGAACTTTTCATGGATGAAAAGTGATACTGCTTTCTGGAGCGAGGAGGGTGGAAAGAGTTGAGGGAGAAAAGAGAGGAGAGGAGTGTGGGTGGACACTCATTCCTAATGACTCCGCAACTAAGCCACAGTCCTTGTCGTCAGCTGTCTTCCGAACGTTGAATCAGAACAGGCACGACCCAACATCACTGGACTCAGTCTGGAGCAGGCAGTGCAGTGTCTCCTCGGACAGGTGACCTTGTGACGGATCTAATATCGATCGATCCCTGTGGACTGCCCAGACTGGAGCCACGGCAGGACGATCACGGTGTGAATGTGTACAGACGTCTGGAATGGGCGGAACGGGAGTAAGGTACTGAAATGGCGCAGAATGAGGAACAGTAAAAAGTGAGCAAAAAGAAGCCAGAGAGCGCCCCAGAGAGTGCATACGTTTGACAAGGTCTAACAGATCCGTAATCTGCTTATCCATCGAACTTGCACCAAACTGTGAGTCCAAAAGGTCATGGTGCCGTAGATAAAAGCATGTAGGCGTTCCGTGTGAAGCTCTATGGGTATCCTGGATGAGAACGTATCTGGTGTTCTGGACGAAATGTTAAAGGGTGTCCTGAATGTCATTGTTCTAGATCAAGATATGTGAGTCTCCTGCAAGAAGATGCTTTGGTGCTTTGAACAAAAATATATGGACATGGATAAAACTACGAAAGTGTCCGTGAAGAATGTATCTGAATGTCCTGAAAAAAGAAATGGGTGACCTGAATGAAGATATATGGGTGACGTTTAAAAGAATGATAAGTTAATCACTGGACCACAAAAGCATGAGATGTAAATATAGTTAGTAACGGCTATAACGGTAAAATAACACATCGGGCATCATCCGTGATCCATAATGAACATACCTACAAATTTTCAGAAGATCGGCCCAGTAGTTTTGTCTGGAGCGAGTGGAACACATTTTGACCACAGACGGACGCACACACACACACACACACACACACACACACACACACACACACACACACACACACACACACAAGAGAGAGTAAATCTACTTCCATACACTGTGTCTGACAGCTTCCAGAGCTATTTTTCCACCCTTCTCTATTCTCCTTTCTCTACGCCCATTCACAATCTTGTAAACATGTCTGCTCTCATATACCGTCACAGACACACGCACACACGTGCGCGCACACATACCCACACACATGCGTGCTTTTTACCCTCCCTCTCTACCCTAGATCCGTTTTATTCCCGCCATCTCCCCCCCCCCCCTTTTTTTTTTAACCCCACCGCTCAACCTGTATCTTACAGAGTTTGATATTTATTCAGCCCTCTTTCACTTGTCATCCCCAGGCTTGCCCCCTCATTAATTTGTCTTCACTCTTTCCTTTTAAAGTTCTGTTTTTCCTTTCTTCCTACAACTGACAAAGAGCTGATGGTTTGTTTTCCTTCTCAAGTATCGCTGTTTGTACCCATTGTGTTTTGCTTATGTAGCCTTGGGGACGTTATGTGGCTGTCCTGGATACACACGTTTTGATTATTCTGGAATAGAATGCTTGGATGATGCTTGGGTGTCCTTGATGACGATGGTGACGTACTGGATGACGACTTGTGCGTGTCCCGGATGGTGATGTCTGGGTGTTATGGTTGAAACTATGTGGGTGATCTAGAGGAATGTGTCGTTGTTCTAGTTAGACATCTGTGTAGAAGTAACAGAGGAGACAGCGCGACTCATTGCTGACATTCTAGTTTTTGGATTGACTAGAAATACATGAATTTTTTAATGGTCAGTTCAGTTTTTCCCAGTAGAACCAAACAAGAATGAAATATACAACTGCGACTCATCTTGTCACGACAGTGGCAAATACGCATCTTTTATACCCCTCCCTCTCTCCCTCCCTCCCTCCCTCTCTCTCTCTCTCTCTCTCTCTCTCTCTCTTTCCTTTTTCAAATGCAACGTCAAATGTACACAAAGACTCGCGCACACAGGTACATGCAAACTCACGCATGAACACACACACACACACACACACACACACACACACACACACACACACACACACACACACACTCGCACACACACACATACACACATGCGCACACACACACACACATACACACATGCGCACACACACGCATACGCTCACACACACACACACACACACACACACACACACACACACACACACACACACACACACACACACACACACGAAATCACGCGCGCGCGCGTGCGCTTAGTGACTTACTTTGTCTTCTTCCAGTGACAGAACTAACAAGTTACACTGTCAGTTTTACAGCATGGGCACCTTCCTTTTTAATTGTCACGTGACATGTTTGTTGCAGATCAGAGCTCAGATGTGGAGGGTCTTTGCTGTTCCAGACACCAGAACGCGCCTCTTCAGGTGTGAGAATTCAGACCACCTTATCCACTAATGGGGCACTACCATTTCTGAGGCATCGGGAAAAAAATATTGTCTAGGCATGCCTTTTCGACCTTGGTCCATATTGAGAACATTTATCTCCTTTGTATTGAAGATTCACTGTTTCTGAACGAAAAAGAGCAGAACTAGGGATTAGCTTTTTTTTTCTTCCTCAGTATTCAGTTTCATCAAGGACGTGTCACTGCGTTCGGACAAGTCGATATACGAGACATCACCTCCGCTAAGTTTCGAGATCACACTGCGCGTGATTTAAAGCTGGTGGATAAATTTATCAATGAATAAGATGGCGAGAAATTAAGAAAGGGGTCTCACGGCTACGACATAGCGGATGACGGACCTACGCATTAACCCAGTGCGCTGGTCAAACCTTGGATCTAGCTTGGTATACACTCTCTCTCTCTCTCTCTCTCTCTCTCTCTCTCTCTCTCTCTCTCTCTCATAGTCATTTATAGATATATATGTGTGCATTCTTTATATAGATATGTATATGTATTCTTTATATATGAATATATATATATATATATACATATATATATATGCGTGTGTGTGTGTGTGTGTATGTGTGTGTGTGTGTGTGTGTGTGTGTGTGTGTGTGTGTGTGTGTGTTAGAAAGGGAGAGAGAGAGAGAGAGAGAGAGAGAGAGAGAAGGGAGGTAGGGGTGGGAGGTAGGGGATGGGGGTCCCGTAAGAAAGTATGTGGGTGATAATTTGCTGAGATCCTATTCGTGTACTTGTCCGTCTCTGTTTTCTGTTGTTTACAGACAAATTTACTGATTTTTTCGAGAAAAATCTGATGAACTAAAAACGGATAATATTGACCGACTTTATTTTTCTTCATATTGAATTCTTTTGCATATCATCTTGTGTTCCTATTTGGCTCTAAGCAAAATTGTTCTAGATTATGGAGTTACTGCACTCCATTATTATGGGGGGGGGAGAGAGAGGAGAGGAGAGAGAGAGGAGAGAGAGAGAGAGAGAGAGAGAGAGAGAGAGAGAGAGAAAATTAGACAAGAAGAGACAGAAATAGAGAAGAACGTCAAAATAGAAAATCCATTTCTGTAACAAACTCGTGCTGTAGATAATCATATGAACGATGAAAATAAAGAATCTGAAATGAGAGGATGGAGAGAAGAAGCGCAGCAGGAATGGAAAAAAAAAGTGAGTCACAAAAAAGTGAATCATCACATTTTCATATTCCCAGAATGACATTCACTGAATTAACACAGCACAATTTCTGCGTCACTGCACGCGCACGTCTCTCTTTTGGCTGTCACATGACTTGTTAGTTTAGGATGAGCACAAGGGCCAGAAAGTGTTGTTGGAGCGAGCAGCACGCTGTCTATCTATCGCTTCGTTACACAGCTGCAAAGTGAATTCCATTCGGAACGATTGACAGGTACCCATTTGGGAAAACAGAACAGGGAAGGGGGAACGGGACTGAAGGAGGAATAGAAGAGAAGGAGTGGGGAATGAGGAGGGGGTAAACGAAAATTTGTTGATGTCTTTTTTGTTTTGAAAACCAGGTGTTCAATTGTAGTAGATCAATCTCTCTCTCGTCATCATTTCTCTTGCGTCAAGTTTTCCGTAGCTTGCGCCAACTTCGGTCTCACCATAAATACAAAGAAGGCGGAAGTTCTGCATCATCTCGTGCCAGGCAGACCCTGCAATAAACCTGACATCCCAGTCAATGGTGTGAGACTTGCTGCGGTGAAAGAATTCCTCTACCTTGGCAGCACGTTGTCCTAGAACGTCACCATCGACGATGAAATGAGCGTCAGAACTGCAAAAGCAAGTGCAACCTCTGGCAGTCTACCAATGTTTGGTATAGAAGAGCCATCAGTCTAGAGAGCAAGCTGAAGGTGCACAGAGCAGTTGTTCTCACCACACTCTTCTCTGCAAGTGAAACGTGGACAGTGAACCAACATCACGCCAAGAAGCTGAATTATTTAGGGTCTGAATCACATTACATGGCTGCTCTGAATAAGATATAAGAGTGTTCTTAGTGCAAATATGAGTGTCCTTGATGAAGATATAAGGGTGTTCTAAGTGGAAATATGAGTGTCCTTGATGAAGATATAAGGGTGTTCTAAGTGGAAGTAGGAGTGTCTTTGATGAAGATATAAGGGTGTTCTAAGTGGAAGTAGGAGTGTCTTTGATGAAGATATAAGGGTGTTCTAAGTGGAAGTAGGAGTGTCTTTGATGAAGATATAAGGTGTTCTAAGTGGAAGTAGGAGTGTCTTTGATGAAGATATAAGGGTGTTCTAAGTGGAAATAGGAGTGTCCTTGATGAAGATATAAGGGTGTTCTAAGTGGAAGTAGGAGTGTCTTTGATGAAGATATAAGGGTGTTCTAAGTGGAAGTAGGAGTGTCTTTGATGAAGATATAAGGGTGTTCTAAGTGGAAGTAGGAGTGTCTGTGATGAAGATATAAGGGTGTTCTAAGTGGAAGTAGGAGTGTCTGTGATGAAGATATAAGGGTGTTCTAAGTGGAAGTGGGAGTGTCTTTGATGAAGATATAAGGGTGTTCTAAGTGGAAGTAGGAGTGTCTTTGATGAAGATATAAGGGTGTTCTAAGTGGAAATAGGAGTGTCTGTGATGAAGATATAAGGGTGTTCTAAGTGGAAGTAGGAGTGTCTTTGATGAAGATATAAGGGTGTTCTAAGTGGAAGTAGGAGTGTCTTTGATGAAGATATAAGGGTGTTCTAAGTGGAAGTAGGAGTGTCCTTGATGAAGATATAAGGGTGTTCTAAGTGGAAGTAGGAGTGTCTTTGATGAAGATATAAGGGTGTTCTAAGTGGAAGTAGGAGTGTCTTTGATGAAGATATAAGGGTGTTCTAAGTGGAAGTAGGAGTGTCCTTGATGAAGATATAAGGGTGTTCTAAGTGGAAGTAGGAGTGTCTTTGATGAAGATATAAGGGTGTTCTAAGTGGAAGTAGGAGTGTCTTTGATGAAGATATAAGGGTGTTCTAAGTGGAAGTAGGAGTGTCTGTGATGAAGATATAAGGGAGTCCTGGGCGAAGGTACGTGGGTGTCCTAAATCAAAATTCAGGGATGACGTGGTAGTGAATATGTACAAGTTCTTGATGAAGACATTTAGGCATGAAGATGCGTTGGTGGCCTGATTGGTAATATGTAGGTGCCCTGGCCGAAGATTTATAAGTGTTCTGGATGACACTACACGGTTGTCTTTGAGGAGGATGTATAGGGTTTCTGAGTCAAAATATGTAGGTGTGCTCGATGGGAATATTTGGGCGTCCTGGATGTAAATATATGGGTATCCTGGGTGAAAATGTATGGATAATCGGAATGAAGGTATTCCAGTGTTTTAGTGGATTTATGCGGGTGTCCAGTGAGAAAACATGTAGACGTAAAGCCGCGGTGAGCTTCTTGACATTCAAGTTCATTGCTGACATTTCACGTTTAAATAAAATGAAAATGGTTCATATTTGGTTGCCGTCTTTGCTGTGAATTCCATTTTATTTCTTTTTCTTTGGCTCTTAGCGAAATCATTCCAGAAGAGGACGTGTAGTTTTGATCCACCTTCTGGAGAGGAAAAAAATCTCAGTGGCAAATTTAATCTTGAAAGTTTTGCGTGGGTCAGAGTGCTCTCTCTCTCTCTCTCTCTCTCTCTCTCTCTCTCTCTCTCTCTCTCTCTCTCTCTCTCTCTCTCTCTTTCTCTCTCTCTCTCTTACACATACACACACACCCTCTCTCTCTTCCTCCTCCTCCTTCTGCTCCTTCTCCTTCTTGTTCTTGTTCTTCTTGTTGTTCTTCTTGTTCTTGTTCTTCTTGCTCTTCTTGTTCTTCTTGTTCTTGTTCTTCTTCTTCTAATCATAGCAATGATTATAGCCTACACCCAAGAGGGTGCAAATCTCCACCAAAACAAACGTATCCTGGATTTGCCCTTCGGTCTATTCTTGCCGCATGGATCCGCACGAAACGCTGATGGATTTGATCCCGGCCTATACTTCATCCTTTCACTGGCTTTCGTTCAGACCGGTGTGGTAGATCATGGGTAATCTTGCTGAACGTTCTTTACGGCTGTCCTTTGATCCCACTGTGCACCAATGATCTGCGGCCGCTTTTACTGGGCTCAGTGTGTGACCACACAGTGTCTTTAAACCAGTTTGGTTCCAGATGGCTGTGGCGGTATCAGTGTCTTTAAACCAGTTTGGTTCCAGATGGCTGTGGCGGTATCAGTGTCTTTAAACCAGTTTGGTTCCAGATGGCTGTGGCGGTATCAGTGTCTTTAAACCAGTTTGGTTCCAGATGGCTGTGGCGGTATCAGTGTCTTTAAACCAGTTTGGTTCCAGATGGCTGTGGCGGTATCAGTGTCTTTAAACCAGTTTGGTTCCAGATGGCTGTGGCGGTATCAGTGTCTTTAAACCAGTTTGGTTCCAGATGGCTGTGGCGGTATCAGTGTCTTTAAACCAGTTTGGTTCCAGATGGCTGTGGCGGTATCGGCTCGTCGTGCTGAACGACAAAGCAAACGACCGGCGTGGGTAAAGACTCCTTGGAGGATACGACGAGCTACCTTTTAGGTCAGTGTGCCTGCATGGCTGTCTATTGGCTGTCTTGGGATTTATTTCTTTATGATAGAAGACTCGAACGGTAGACGTTTACATATTTTCCGTTTTGAATTATTTATTTGTTTTTGTTACGAGACGACAGGCAGCCTCCTTCTTGCCTGCTTGCCTCATTTAACAGCACAAAATCAACACTTTGATATCGCATGGAAAAAGGAGTGGCATGGATGAGACAGTTCTAGGTGGCTTGGCTTAGATCATGAGGATGCTCAGGATGTTAAATTATGAATGTCCTCGATGACAATATGGAGGTTTCTATGATGACAATTTGTCAATATTCAAGATTGGAATATGCGGTTTTCCTAGATAATATTGTGTGGATGCTTCAGATGTAATGTGATATTTCTTTATGACAGTATGTGGATGTCATAGATGACTGTGCGTGTGGTTCCCAGATAATGATTATGTGTCCTGGATCAAAATACAATGATGTCTTAGATCACGTTTTAGACGTATGGTCACTCTGATGTAAATATGTAGATGTTCTGTTTGACTATATGGGGATATCCTGTATGATAGTCTGTGGACGTCTGTATCACAATTTACGCATTCCTGTTTGACACATGTGTATGTCCGGAATGACACTGATGCAGATGTCCTGGATGCCATTTAGTCCGTATGATTATCACAATACGAGGTCCGAGATGACAGTTACTGGATGTCCTGGTGGAAAAGTCTTGATATACTACATTGCAGTATGTGGTTATACTGGATAACAATATGTGGATGTCTTTTAGGACAACGCGTGGATGTCGTGGATGACACTATGACATGGGTAACAATATGCAAGTGTCTCAGATGACAGTATGTTCGTCTGCCAATGACAATGCATCAGCGTTCTGTGTAACATAATTATTGCTATGCCGCTGATAGTATGTGAATGTTGTGAATTACACTATGTTCGTTTGCTGATGTCTTGGATGACAGCTTGTTGAAATGCTGTGACAAAGTGGATAGTGGGAGACGGTATTTGGTATGCCGATGAAAAGAAATCATGTGAATGTTCTGAATAACATGCTGGTCTGCAGATGACAATAAGTAGATGCTCTGGATGGCAGTATCTTGCCATATCGATGACATAATATGTGGATGTTCTGAATAACGATATGTTGATATGCGGACGAATATATTGAGATGCTCTGTATGATGATATGTTTGTCTGCTGATGACAAAATATATACATGTTTGGAATGACAAAATGTTTATCATTTGATAGCAGTATATAGATGCTCTAGAATACGATATGTTCATATACTTATAATAATATATGAGTGTTCTGGTTGACAATATGCTGGTTGACAATATGCTGGTTCCGTATGACGACCCGATTGTATGCTGATCATAACATACAGATGTTCCAAATGACAATGTGTTGGTACATTGATGATGAAGTATGAATGTGCTTGTTAACAATATAGTGCTATTCTGATGACGATTTGGATGTTCGGGATGGCAATGTCTTCGTATTCTACTGACAAGATGTGGTTGACAATTTGTTGGTAATTGATGATAATAACGAATATGGATCAGTCTGTTGCTATGCTGATGACAATATGTGAATGTCCTGAACGCTGATTTGTGCTTCTTCTGTTGACAAGATGTGGAAGTCCAGCATGACAGTGTATGAATATCCAAGCGACAACATGCGAATATTTTCCTTGATAGTACGCGAAATCCTGTTGACGACATGTCTTTACTTTGGAGTCAATACACAGGTATTTAGTGACAATATATGTAATTCCTGTAACGCTATATGTGGATGCTTTGGATGACAATATACGGATGTACTGAACAATTTTATCAGTGTATCAAGAGTAAAACAAAAATATCAGGGTGTCTAGTTGAAAATATGCTGACGTATTGGAAACGACAAAAATGTGAGTTGAAAACTGAGGAAGTGACATGAGAATGAAAAAATACTGCTGACATTAGAAAATTGATTAACAATTAAATGCTCCCACCTGTTTGTTTCTTCCCCTTTAAATTAACAACTAATGGGTGCTTCTTGCCTGGCCTCAGCAATATCATTTCAAACACAGCATGTTAATTGTGCTCATCGTTTAGCCTTAAAAAATACCCCAAAATAGCAAATGTAATAATAATTGCTTGGAATATGTCAAAGGTGCTCTCTCTCTCTCTGTCTCTCAACTTCTCTTTCTCTTTCTTCCAGTCTATCTGTATCACACACGCAAATAGAGAAAGAGAGAGAGAGAAAGAGAGAGACAGAGACAGACAGACAGACAGAGACAGAGAGACAGCCTGACACACACAGACACACCGAGACACACACAGATACATAGACACACAGACACAAACACAGACACAGACACAGACACACACACACACACACACACACACACACACACACACACACACACACACACACCACACACACACACACACACACACACACACACACACACACACACACACACACCACACACACGTGAGGAGAGACAGAAGACAGACAGGCAGACAGACAGAAGAGCCGACTGATAGATAAAGTTCTTGCATCCGCCTCCCAACCCTGTCACCTTTTTCTTTCATTTTATTTCATACCAACCGTCTGCACTCTCTCTTTGTCCTATCAAAGCAACAGGTGCTTGAGATCTTTCTCTTTTTCTTTCTTACTTTTCTTCATCCTCCTTTTTTTTTAAACCTCCTTCCCTTCCCCAGCAAAGTGTGTTGTGGTCCTACGCTCACAACTGGACCTAAGCTAACAGCAATTCACACTCCCTGGCAGGTGTAGCCTACTTCTCTCCCACCGCCGCGCGCATAGCACGTGTTGTTCATCACAGGGCCAGTTCCAGCCAGCGCTCGCTTTCAGCAAATTCCCACGCACAGAAGGATGTTGTTTACCATAAAGGAAGGATGCATTGCTGTGTTAAATTACAGAAATCTTACTTTCTTCCTAAATATCCTTTCTTTGCAGTGGATTTCGCACTCGGTGCATTAATCATAATACACATATTTGTGATTAATTGACAAAAGTGCCGAAAATAAACGCGAAGTGCTCTCTTTAGGACTTCTGTGAGGATAAGTCTTTGCTGTGAACATAGGACCACCACAAACGTGCCCAGACATCATACTTATCACGTACGAGAGAGGGTTTTCAGTGAGCCAACTGCTAAATGGAGATCTTGGTGATTACCAATCGCCAATAAGTTTACAGGAACCGGCGAATCCCCTGGTCCCACACAAACAGATAGATAGACAGACAGACAGACGGACAGACAGAGAGACAGACTGACAGATAGACAGACAGATAGGTAGGTAGGTAGGTAGGTAGACAGATAGATAGATGGATAGATAGATAGACAGAGACAGCCGGACAGACAGACACATATAGAGAGATAGATGACACACACATAGATAGATAAATAAATAGATAGACAAACAGACAGATAGATAGATAGATAGATAGAAAAACAGACATAGATAGATAGACAGACAGACAGACAGATAGATAGATAGATAGATAGATAGATAGATAGATAGATAGATAGATAGATAGATAGATAGATAGATGGATGGATGGATATTCCCCACTACTAATTTGTTCAAGTATGATAGTTTGAACAATCAGTGGGAGACTGCTTCTTTCAAAACCTGTTCTACCGAATTCTTAGCTGCTGTCAGCACTTAACATGACTGACGATGTTGGGTCATTGCACAGTGGAGCTGACCGCGCTGACTGCTGACGCCTTTTGACCTCCCTTGTATCCTTAAACGAATCCTTAAAGCATTGGCTTAAAGGATGCTAAGAAGATTTTGAAATAATAATAATAAAAACAAATTAAAAATCTACAACGTTTTGGTCATAGACCGTCTTCAGGACTTGTGACAAATGCTGAAGACGGTCTACGACCGAAACGTTGTCGACTTTTGTTCTTTTTTTCTGTTTTAAAATCTTCTAAGCATCCTCAAAGACATTTTGCATTGTTTACAGAAGATCTGCGGTAAAAAAAAATCTGTTTTATGATTGGCTTAAAGACTTCCCCACCATATTAATCATTCTTTGAATAATGATTCTAGTTTGTCAGCAGCTCAGTTTTTTTTTTATAGCTCTATTTTTCTCATCTTGCTTTTTCTACCCATCACTGGCTGCATTGGGGCGCCATTTGATGCTTGTTTTTTTTATTATATAATTCTTTGGTGGCGAGAATACCGAGTCTTACTGATGAGTCCGAATCAGCGGACGAAATACCTTTGGCCATGTGATCTAAATGGTTCTGTTCCCAAGATGGACTAGGATGGTCTTCATATACTGTTAGAGAAAGATTTTATGTTTATAATTTAATGTCATAATTTTCCATTCCCGTTTTTTTTTCTCCCCCAAATCCTGTCTCCCTCTTAAAAAAAATCTTTGTCATTTCATATTGTAATGGAGAAGAAATTGTTAGCCTGAGCTTTCCCCCATTACTCATTTTTTAAAATAATCTTTTGACTTTATTTCAACTTAAAGGGCAAAGTGCGCGGGCGCGCGCGCGTGTGTGTATGTGTGTGTGTGTGTGTGTGTGTGTGTGTGTGTGTGTGTGTGTGTGTGTGTGTGTGTGTGGGCGCGCGCACTCACACACATATCTATTTCATCTAATTATGTTCATACACCCAATCACACCCATGTACAAGTACATGTACTAACCCACACGCTCATGCGCGCACTCACATCGTCACTCATCATCATAATCATCGTTTCTGCAAATTATATTTACTGCTACAACTACTACTACCACCACTACGTCTACTGTTACTACTGCTGCTGCGGCGGCTGCTAATGCTGCTACCACCACTACTGCTGCTGCTACTACTACTACTACAACTACTGCTATTACTACTACTATACCACATTCCATAACGCAGAAGCACAGGGATATTCACACCCACGCATACATTTGCAACCATACTCGTCCCTCTCCCTCCCCCCTAACCCCCCCCCCCCCCCCACTATCCCCGACTTTCGAGCACTTATTCACTCAACCACTCGTGCGCATGCACATCATTCCCATTATTCAGTATATATTTTTTTTTATGCACACGCCAGTGAGTGTGTGTTTCCGGTATTGCAGATCGTTTTCCATGCTGTTCACTTTCCCGTCTTGCTTTGTTGAGTGACTGTCACAATGACTTGTAACACCTGTGGACCAGTTAAGTCCCCTGAGGAGGGTGAGGTGTGCTCGCCGAAAATTAGGGATAACGAAAAGTGTTTTGTTCTCTCTCTCTCTCTCTCTCTCTCTCTCTCTCTCTCTCTCTCTCTCTCTCTCTCTCTCTCTCTCTCTCTCTCTCTCTCAGGTTTTTTTTTTAACATCTTTTAGGCAAAGAATTATTGATTGTAGATGGCAGGACTGGCATGATCACATATATACTAGTGACAGATTTGCACAGTACAGGTTGTTTAAAACTACTCATTTGAGAGAACTGTATATTGAGCTAAAAATAAATAAATCTATAAAAAGTGAATTGACCAAGTTTCGATTCGATGTGTCTCGTATTGCATGCCATTGCTTTAGATACAGTGTCAGAAATGAAAATATGCTTACATGCCGTCTATGCAACACTGGAAAAGAAGATGAATTGCACTTTTTATGTTGCTGCCCTGCCCTGGATGATCTTAGAGAAAAATTTATACAACCGAAATACAGCAAAGTTCCATGCAACTTCAGGTTAACTTTGCTTATGTCGGAAATGAAATGAGGCAGGGAACAGTAAACGATAAACAGTAAACAAGTTGGGTATTTTTTGCTCCCATAAGAAAACCTAACACAGAGTAACTTTTATTCAAGACTGGCACAGCCTTTTAAACTTGAATAAAGTCAGACAAATACATAGACAAACAATCTAATAGTGGGGGAAAAAACAAGCGCAGGCCAACAACTGAACTATCTTCATAGTAATGACTTGGCAAAGATTTGGACTTAAGGAGGGGGGGGGGGGGGGGGGAGGGATTTGAAGATGGAGAAACTGGGAACATGAATTTAAGAAAATATGTTACAGATTTGAAAACTCTTCACTAGCTTATGTCGTCAAAGCCTGAGACTACAATGAAAAAAATAGCAATGTATATTTATCTGGCGCAAAATAGGCTGAAAATCGTTACTTCATAGAACGTTAGTTTTAAGTGTATGCAATGAAGAATCTTGTTTTGTTTATTCATTGTTGATTTTGTATGTCATTGGCTTTTCTCTCGCTTAGTTGCGTGAACATCCCCCTTCAGTAAGGGGCCTAGGCCTTTACCTGAATAATTTTTGTTTAGTCTTTTGAGTCTTGAGTCTCTCTCTCTCCCTCTCTCTCCTCTCTCTCTCTTCTCTCTCTCTCTCTCTCTCTCTCTGATTATAAACAGCCAAACAAAGAAACAAACAACAACCACGTCGATTGTATATATATATGTGTGTGTTGTGTGTGTGTGTGTGTGTGTGTTTGTGTGTGTGTTTGTGTGTGTATGTTTGTGTGCGTGCGTGAGCGCGCGCGCGCGCGCGCGCGCGCGTGTGTGTGCGCGCCCGCGCGCGCCACTTGAGATGGAGGGGTACTCGTCTACTATTTTTGTTAATGACGCGTTTCCAGACAATCTTCTTCCCGAATGCACAAACACAGATTTAAAGAAAAATGATCATGTTTTAGAAATGGACCGGGAATATGCAGAGGCCAAGGGGAGGGGGGGGGGGGGGGGAGGGGAGGATGAGAATGGGATGGGGAGTAGCCAGAGGAAGTCCGGGACCTTTGAATCTTAAACACGCTCACGCGAGTGCTCTCTTCTCTTCTCTTCTCTTTCTCTCTCTCTCTCTCTCTCTCTCTCTCTCTCTCTCTTCTCTCTCTCTCTCTCTCTCTCTCTCTCGTTAAACACGCCCGCGCGAGTGTGCTCTGTCTCTGTCTCTGTCTCCCTCTCTCTCTCTCTCTCTCTCTCTCTCTCTCTCTCTCTCTCTCTCTCTCTCTCTTCTCCATCCTCATTCCTTCTCCTTGATCCACATCTGAGCGTGATGTCCTTAAAGGAAACCCACAGATTGACTGGAGGAGAGGAGAGAGAGAGAGAGAGAGAGAGAGAGAGAGAGAGAGAGAGAGAGAGGAGAGAGAGAGAAGAGAGTAGAAAGGAGACACAAACAGAAAAACCGATCGATCAGAAATCTGTTCTTGTCAGCAACACATTCGTCGCCGATCCCTGTCACCTTTTTCTTTGTTTCATTTGATCCCAGCCGTCCACCCCTCGTTGTGAGTGCAAGGAAAGCCAACGAGTGCTACAGATAGTTTCCTCATGTTTTGGGCCCCTTCCTTTCTGTTGATGTCTCTCCCTAGCAACGTGCCACAACAACCGGTTTATCGCGTCTTCACACCAGCACGAGTGAAGAAGGCTTTCAGTGAGCCCACAGGTGAATGTAGATATTGGTGATTACCAGTCACCAAGAAGTTTACAGAATCCAGTTTAATCGCTCAGCCCGGCAAACATATTAATGGAGAGAGGAGAGAGAGAGAGAGAGAGAGAGAGAGAGAGCGGAGGGGGGGGGAGAGAGAAAGAGTTCAGACTTCAGATGTAACAAGCAGCAAGAGAGAGAGAGAGAGAGAGAGAGAGAGAGAGAGAGAGAGAAGAGTTGGTGTGTGTGTGTACTTGTCTGTCTGTGGCTTCACAAGGGGCATAATAAACTGAAGTCGGCAGATAAAAAAGCAACTAGTTTAATGTAAAAGTCTGCACATAATGTGTACTTTCAAATGAAAAGATATGCATGCATTATGGTCTGTTGATGGTACATTGTTAGAAGAATTAAAATCTTGAGAGAGAGAGAGAGAGAGAGAGAGAGAGAGAGAGAGAGAGAGAGAGAGAAGACAAGACAAGACTAGACACTTTGTCTTGAGAGAGAGAGAGACAGACAGACACACAGAGAGAGGGAAAGAGACAGAGAGGAAAGAGAGAGAGGAGAGAGAGAGAGAGAGGAGAGAAGAGAGAGAGAGAGAGAACAGACAGACAGACAGACAGACAGACAGAGAGACAGAGAGAGAGGGCAGCTTTGTCGATCTGGAGATACTGCAGCGTTGGCCGAGGATAATAATGATGCCAGCTTCTTCATCTATCAATCAGATGATGTTACTCTTTCTAACTCAAAGAGAGGAAAGAAAAGACCAATAATGGCCCTACATGATAAGAAAGAAATTCTTTGCTCACCCCTAGCCCCCGATGGTCAATAGTCTTCTTTTGTTTTACATCAAGGGTGCAAGTGGAATTAAACGGAAAGATGTCAGACCAAAAAAGAATGTTTTTTCATTGACATCAATTATGTATATAAATGCGCTGATGTACGCGATTTCTCCGAATTCTGTAAACTGCCTTGTGATTGGAAGCTGAGAAGACCGTGATTTACTCGCTGGGCCTGAGAGTCTAAAGGACGATAGCCCTGGTCGAGGGATTGTCTCTTCCAGATCAACATCTTCGTTCCTTAGGGACTGTGCGTACCGAAGCATGCTTCCAGCACACGTGACAAAGAACACAAAGCAAGAAAAGAAAGTTGCTCCAGCAAAATTGCGTTGGAAAAACTCCACTTTGTCAGATCAACAAAGTGAATGCAATATCTATCTATCTATCTATCTATCTATTATCTATCTATCAACCATCAGCAACTTTTTTCCTCTTCACATTTTCGTTTTGTTTCATTTTACTACCCTTTGCTGGCTGCTTTGGGGGTGCTGTTGGATTCTTTTTCGAACCCTTGGTGGTGAGAACACCGCAGAGTTATGGACTGTGGTGTGTCTCTATTTGACGCCAAGAGCACAGACACAACCAGCCGTGTCTCCCTGATGAGTCCGATCCAGCGGACGAAAAGCCTACGAGCAGGCAATACCAATATATCTGTCTTCGGGAGGGATTGCGATGGTTCCCTCGTGCAGCTAGCGAAGGGTTTTCATATGTGTAATATATTTTCTTAATTTCATGTTCCCATTTTCCTCCCCTCCACCCCACCCACCCCTTTCTTTTAAGTTCAAATCTTAGCCAAGTCATTACTATAAGACGAAAGAATTGTGTTTTTTTGTTGTTTTTTTTTTGTTGGCTGTCCCAACTTCTGTGCCACCTCAGTGGCGGTGCACCCACGCCCTCATTCCGACACCCCTCTACAGCCACAGTTCGGTCGGCTCCGCCGCAGCCCCGGCACCGGCAATCCACAGGGAGCAGTCACTGTCAAGTCGTCAAGAGGCAACCCACCGGAGGGACACTGCACTGCCGCCGAGTCACTTCGGTGGTGTTCAGTGGCGCCTGTTCTGATCCAACATACGCAGGACGCCACCTACTAAGCCCCCTACTGACGACAGTAACTGCTTAGTCGCGGAGCCGGCATGAGTGAGCTCTCCCTCCGGAGGGCGCCACCACGTCCGTCCAACGACAGCCCCCATGGACTCGCTGATACTGGTAACCCCGACGGAACCAAACCAAGGCCACAGACATGGAGAGAACATCGAAACTGAGGTCACCATGAGAGCAGGGCATGAAGGGCCACAGAATTTGAGACTTTTTTTTAATGCTGATCGATGAGAATGAGGATGATTAAGATGATGCTACGGATTTCCATTTCGGTCTGAGACTGCGTGACAGGGCTGTACTCTACGCTTCCTTTCATAATATATCCCGGCGTCAACCAGACCCGAGAGATACAGACACCTGCAGTGTTGGTCAGGAAATTTGCGCAACACTCTCAGAAACGCATCCATTAAGTGGATGAAACTTGACTGTGTGGTCCCAGACTTCCCAACTGAGCCCGTAGCAAACTCAATTCTGGGTAGGAGCCGGTCGGGGCAGAAAAATCCCACATGACTCTGATGAGAATTGAACCCGCAACCTCCCAGCCGGGAGTCCGCGACGCTAACCACTTCGCCACGGCGGCTGGTACGGAAGAATTGTAAGCCTGTACTTGTTTTCCCCCACTTCTTAATTGTTCGGCAGTATCTATCTATCTACCTATCCATAAATCTATACCTGTCTATGTATGTGGGAGGCTGACAAATTCACAATCAGACTGTCCCAGACATGTTACTGACAGGGCACCACCGCGCCACCACGGACACACTAACACGCACGTCCAATTTTTCACTCCCCTTTCTCTGCGAGGATGCCGGTAATCTTTCAGTACTATATGTGCCGCTCCCATCTCAAGTGCTGTGCTAGCAGCCTTTCCCACCATTATTTGCTGTCTCTCTTTACTGTCATCTAACTTTTTTTTTAACTTTGTGGGGCCATTCTTTTGTGCTTGTCCTGGATAAAATCTTGTATATGTCTTCTCTGCTCATAACAAAGATTTTTTGTGTTGTAACCTGGTGACTAGATAGCAAAACTATACACACCATCCAGAGTAAATGCTGGATTTGCTGTCTGTATTGTCTGTTTGTCCTTACAGCCTTTTCATTTTTTACGGTTACATGTCCACATTTTTCACAAATTTGACTTTTCCGTAACTTGAGGAAAAAATATTAGAAGTACAATTGACTGTCTTAACAAGAGCTGAATCCAGTCCACCGTAAGGATGTCAGAAGTACAGATGACAAGTTGATAACTGATGTGTACGTAGAGATGTTGTCTTTGGCGTTTATCTCCTTCTCAGGTTTTGAACTTTGTTTATACTTAGTTGCTGGCAGCCCTGAAAAATAGTGCAAATAGTATACCCACCTGCCTAACGTTTTATGCTACTAAGTTTCTCTTCTCTGTCAACCACTTTGACTTAGTATTACTGTTATATACACTGCGTTTCTGTCTTTATGCCCATTTTGCTGTCTTTCTGCTACAACCTTTTTTTCAGTCATGATTTGTAAGATGCCATTTTTACACATTGTCCAGAATGGACATTAGCTTTCTTTACTGCAGCGTCGGTTTGTCCATATGGCCGTTTTCGTGCGTGTTTTTTTTTTTTATTTTATTTATTTATTTATTTATTTATTTTTTTTTTTGGGGGGGGGGGGGGGTGTTATATTTCTTCTTTTTTTCCCCATACATTTTTATTTGTTTGTAACCTGAGAGCGAGAAGAAAATGAAAAAGGAACACCTGGTGTTTTTTTTTTAACATGCCACAGTAGCATCTGCCTCATTCAAGACGTCAGTGGTTTAGCTACCATGTTATGAACTGATGTGTGTGAGTAGATACTGTGTTGGTTGTATTTGCCTTTCTTTTCAGAAGGGGGGCTTTTTAATCCCCACGTGTTGGCATGGCCCTGGCGAGGCCGTGTGGGATCAGCTGCTCTTTCATAATAAAACTTCACTTGGTGATTGGCCTCAGGGCAGATCAGTCCGTCCAGGTGGGGAGGAGGAGTGGTGGGGGTGGGGGTGGAGTTGATAATCCGTCGGGAGTTTTTCACTGACTTGGAATTGGCGAATTGAGAGAGAGAGAGAGAGAGAGAGAGAGAGAGAGGGAAGGGGGGGGAAGGGAGCGAGCTGGAGATGCGGTGAGGAGTGGAGGATGGGGATGTGGGTGACGGTTGGATGCAACAGCAGAATTCATTGTTCTTGCTGTTGTTGTTGTTGTTGTTGTTGTTGTTGCTGTTGTTGTTGTTGCTTTCCCAGGAAGCTATGACATTGACCTCATTGTAATTGAACGGGAAGCGTGGGAGAAAGAGGACAGTTGGTGGGTGGCGAGTTGTTGTGTTTAGCATGATACGAGAGAAGGAGGTATAATCATCTACAATATCTGTTGATTATTTTCTTCTAGACGACTCCCCCCCCTCCCCCCCCCCCCCCCCCCCCCCCCCCCCCCCCCGCATGAGCATGAGATGGGGTGTGCGGAAGGAACATGAGGATTAGCGTGGGGAAACCCCTTGAACATCGCAAACAAACAAACAAACACACACACACACACACACACACCACACACCACCACACGACACACCACACACACACACACGCAACACGCCGCACCACGCACTCACACATAAACACACGCACACACACGCGCGCGCGCATGCGCACACGCATACACACACGCACACATGCACACACACACACACGCGCGCGCGCGCGCGCGCACGCGCGCGACACACACACACCCACACACACCACACACACACACACACGCACGCACGCACGCACGCACGCACGCACACGCACACACACACACACACACACACATGCACACACACACACACACACACCACACACGCACGCACGCACGCACGCACGCACGCACGCACACACACACACTACACTCTCTTCAAGCTCCTTCTTTCCCCCTCACTTTTCTTCTTTTCCCCCAATCCATACATGAGCGTGGTGATC
>CM065717.1:28497200-28499700 GCA_033310375.1 Conus canariensis
GAAACAGTGACTGACAAACTGACAGATAATCAGAATATTTCAGACATAATATTTATAAAACCTTGCAGCACTGAAAATGAAAAGAACAATAAAGGAATAAAACTACTGGGTCAAACTTTTCGAACTTCTCAAGCTGGAACTGCGATTTAATTCACACGACCCACGTCAGTTCAGATCCCCTCCCCAGCCCACCTTACCTCACCCACCTCACCACCTTTGTGCTTCTCCTCCCTTTCCACCCCGATACCTCCACACAACCACAAAGATAAAGACTTTCTCAACCTTTCTCTTCACGTTGTCTTCGCAGGAAAACTGGAAGCTCTTTCAAGTGATAATTCCACTTCCTTCCCTGACGTTTTGAGCCAGTAACTACCTCTCCTCTGTCGCTCATTTTGACGTAGCGTTATTGTCATCTACTCTCAGCTCCAGAGACACCAGCAAACAATCCTCTTCAGACAGACAACTGGCCACTGCCGAGTGCTGAACCACCTCAGCTGGATTAAGATAGCCCCCACGCAGATAAACGTCCATGTGGCACTGGATCTCTGACCCCAGAACACATCCTCCAACATGTGTCCAGCCCACAGTTCTGACAGAGGGTGCAGAACTGCAGATGCAGCTTTGGGGCAGCCATCAATCAAGACCTCGAGAAGACTGTGGGTTTTTATCATGACGATAGGATTGAAGATCTGATACAACCAGAACAAAAAATCGACTGCATAAGAAGTCATCTACTATTCTTTCTGCCTTTAGAGCTATTTTTCCTATCTTTGTTCTGCAGACTCCTTTGTTTTGTTTTTTTGTTTTTTTTTTTCCCAGTCACAATTTATAACATGCCAACTTGTACACGCTGTCCAGAATGACGTTAGCTTTCCTTACTGGCGGTGTCTGTTTATCCGTATGGCTGGTTCGTGCGTTTATTTATTTATTTATTTATTTTTTGCGGGGGAGGTGGATTGTTACATTTCCATATTTTCACTTTTTTTTTCTCGTTTGTAATCTGGCAGTGAAAAAAACCCATTAAATGGAACGGCTATAAACACGACCTCGTCAAATCTGCCTCAGTGATGTGAATAGTTTAGCTATCATGTTATGGACTGACGTGTATTGACTGATGTGTATTCACTGACGTGCATTGACTGACGTGTATCGACTGACGTGTATTGACTGATGTATTGACTGACGTGTATTGACTGACGTGTATTGACTGACGTGTATCGACTGACGTGTATTGACTGACGTGTATTGACTGGCGCGCGCGTATTGACTGACGTGTACTGACTGACGTGTACTGACTGACGTGTATTGACTGACGTGTATTGACTGACGTGTACTGACTGACGTGTACTGACTGACGTGTATGGACTGACGTGTATTGACTGACGTGTATGAGCAGATATTGTGTTTGCAGTTTGTGTCTCATTCAGGACAGAGCCTTTCATTCCCTGTGTGTAAGCAGGTCTGAAAAGTTCCTGTACAGTCGGCTCTGCTTCAGTGCTGAAACTACAGCAACCTTCTGTTCCCACAGTACACTATTTCCCCACCAGTGGCCAAACAAGTGACGTCGCTGTGTATGTCATATGTCTCGCTGCACGTGCCGCTAATTCACATTTTCCGCTGTGTGTTTCCGGAATTGACGTTAAGGTCAGAGACGCCGTGGAGAGAAGTGACGAGGAAATTCAGGCGAACATTCTTCTCCTTTTTTGACAGCCACAAAACACGTCCAGGCTGCACATGCAGTCTACACACAGAACGCGCATGTATTCAAATACACGCGCATTCTCTCTCTCTCTCTCTCTCCTCTCTCTCTCTCTCTCTCCTCTCTCTCTAAGAGAGGTGCAATTACTTTCTCTTTTACGTGTTGTTTGCTTGTTGTTTGTTAGCTTTCTTTTTCCTTGTTGTCATACCGTGAGTGAATTATACTAGTACAACATTTTTACTTTTTCCTTTGTAGGCCTAAAGAATAAGACGTTTTGGTGTTGGCATAGCTGTAATCGTGTCCCAATTAACTAAATCTGTTTTGATTGTGTATTGTCATCGTCTATAACTGTGTCCTAACTTACCCTTATCGATTTTCTTCTCTCCAAGGTCACTCTCTTATTGCCTTCAATATCACTCCTTTATTTGCACCAAGGTCAAGTCATTGTCAGCGTGGCCTCAAACACATGGACTACGCATCGGTCATCTAAATAGTGATAGTATTCAAAACAAAATGACTTGAGGCATCTTCAGACTCGTTCAATTCATGCGATCTACATGCATCACAATACCGACCCAGCGCCTTATCCTCTTCAGTAGTCCTCCCTCCTCATTCACAAACCATTACCACACCTTTCCAACCCTTCACTCCATGGTCACGGTGGGGATGGCAGAGATCTTTCAGTACAAAATGCGTCCCTGCCTTCTAGGTCTGTGCTGCCAGCTTTTTTAACCTTCATTTATTATCTTCATTGATGTCGTCGACTTTCCTGTCTTTGTGGATTCTTCTTCTCTACTTGTC
>CM065717.1:28504700-28512200 GCA_033310375.1 Conus canariensis
CACACACACACATACATACACACAAACCGCCACCTCCCCTACACACACTCAAAACATATCCACACAAAAAACGTATAGACGTACGCACAACATGCTCTCACATATAAACAAAACGAAGTTCTTCCCCCCCCCCCCTCTCTTTCTCTCTCTCTCTCTCTCTCTCTCTCTCTCTCTCTCTCTCTCTCTCTCTCTCTCTCTCTCTCTCTCTCTCTCTCTCTCTAGCGCGCGCACAACCTGTGCAAAAGTTTCGTAAATGGAATAATGCGACCTAGTACACGTGAGAGTTGGACAGCTATGTCATGTAACAAATTCTTTGCTCTACGTGTACATCAGACCACTAAACCAAAAAAGAAACAAACATTAAAAAAAAAAAAAAAAAAAAAAAATCCGTTAGAAAAATCTGCCAAGTGGATGAGACTTGATCAGATTTACAGCCAAATTGGCTAGCCTCCACCCATTTTCTGGGTTGGGACAAAAAACACTATGCAATGTTAAAGGTAGATTTTTAGACAAAATTTTATCATGAAGACATTGAAAATACGCTTTTGTTAATGAACATTCAAGTAAAAAATGAGATACATTAAGGTTTTGACCACAGACACACAAAGGAGATGGTTTTAAAAACCTGCCAAACCAACAATCCACCCGTATTCTGTGCAATAAATTTCGATTCGGAATAGAACCTGGCGGACTTATACAATGACTGCCGGGGGCAGAAAGATCCCATCTGTTCTTCTGAATGGCAGCTTCAATGTACTGTGTTCTTCTCTGGTCCCAGAGTGCTTTTGTCAGAATATTGTTTATTTCAAGAACCGAATAAGGAATATCACATAAAACTGTATTCGATTTGCACATTGAAGCCTCTTTTGCACAGGTATCAGCCAGTTCATTCCCTCGAAGATCGCAGTGACCGGGTACCCATAATAATGTTATTTTGGAACCTCGCATCATTAACTGGTGAATTGAAAATAAAATTTCACTGACGAGATCAGGACGACTTGATGTATTTTGAAGGTGTAAAGCCGTTAAAGCAGACTTGGAATCTGACAAAATCAGTATTCTTTCTGGTAAGACTTGCACATCAAGAATGAAATTAATAGCTTTCATAAGAGCAAATAACTCAGCAGTGAAAATAGAATTTTTTTTCAATGTTAAGGGAAGGTATCACGAAAGCAGCACCAACCTCAGAAGTACACGAAACTGAACCATCAGTGAAAATATGCAGATAAGATTCATATTCAGTGTAAATCAATTCTTTAACAAGAGAAGCAAGCAAAAGTGGATTCTCATTTTTAGTAATATTACCATAGGAATAGAAAAAATCTGCTTGCTTCATCAACCAAAGGGGGAAAGGGTATTTGGTCATTTTAACAATGTTGTCAAGCGAAAAGTTGCATGCATGTAAAAGAGGAGATACATAATCAGACAATGAAGTATATGCTTTTTTATTCCGTATCTCTCTAGAAACGTAGGTGCTTTCATCAAGTTCAGAAGTAACTGAGTTAGGGACTGTTCTTGCTCGTGCTGAGTAGCTACAAGCACAGAGCATCCTATGTTCATTTAAAGGCAAAACTCCTGCCTCTCTGTAAGTCATATCAATTGATGCCCATCTTGGAAGCCCCAAAGCAATTTTAAGTGCTAAGGAATCAATACTAGTTAACTTATGTAAATCTGTCTTTGGTGCAGTGAAAAATACTTCTTGACCATAACTTACAATCGAACGAACTGTCCCTAAGGCGACATGGATAAGATTAGATCCATAATTTATTAGAGGGATTCCAGTTAGGACTCGCAGTAACGCAATTTTCTTTCTTGCCTTTTCCACGAGATGATTTATATGTTTACACCAAAATAATTTATAGTGAAAAATAACGCCTAGAAATTTTACTTGCTTACTTGGGAAAATGAAAGAATCACCTATTTGTACTTTTACAGCGTCCCTACCTTCAAAATAGATATTTTTCTTTGTAAATATAATAAAAACCGATTTGTCCGTTGATAAGTTAAAACCGTTTGAATTCAAATAATTAACAAGTTTACTGACCGCAAATTGAAACTGTTCAACAATTTTATTACGCTTGATTTTGTTTTTTGTAAAATTACAATTTACATTTTTCCACATTGCAATATCATCTGCATAAGCAGTTAAAGTTGCCCCTTTCGTGTCAATCTGATTAAGATCATAAAGCATCAATGAGAAGAGGATTGGAGAAATGACACTTCCTTGAGGGACACCCATGTTAACATATCTTGTACTTGACAGCACACCATTTAGTTTTACTTGTAGCGTTCTTCCAGATAAAAATGATTGTAAAAACATGTGGAAACGACCTTTAATCCCAATTTCATGAGCCTTGGACAATAATTTAAAATGCCAAACAGAATCGTACGCTCTATGAATATCAAAAAACGTGGCTAAAGTAGAGTGTCGCTTAGCCAAGGCTTTTTTGACGTGTGAAGCTAAAAGACTAACATGATCAGTGACACCCCTCCCTTTTCTGAAACCAGCTTGAAATATTGGCAAAATCCCATTCTTTTCAAGGAAATGTTCTAATCTGAATTTCATTATCCTCTCAAAAAGTTTTCCAATGTGAGGAGTCAAAGAAATGGGTCGAAAATTAGAAGATTTTCTTTTTGATTTTCCTTGTTTATGGATAGGTACAACTGTTGCTTTCTTCCAAGCCATTGGCAGCTTTCCAGAATTCCAGCATAATTGGAAGAACTCTAATAATTTTTTCAAAAAGCATTGTGGAAAATGCTTTATCATGTTGTAAGAAATGGGATCAAATCCTGTCGCAATTTTACCAGATTTTAGACGGCGAAGTGAGTACAGAAGCTCCTCCATTGTTAGATTTTTATTAATATATAACGTGTTGTCATTGTCATGTGGTTCAATGTTTCTCCCTTCGTTTTCAATAGTTCTTCTTCGTTCTTGCTCTTCTTTAGGCAGATGTTCAGTCTGACTCTTTGCTGCGAAAGTGTCAGCAAATAATTCAACTTTCTCCTCGTTTGTTTTATAGATTTTATCGTTTTCAATCAAAACAGGATCTGGGAGACGAAAAGAACCTTTAGATTTTCTAATTTCTTTCCAAAGTAAAGCGCTATCGTTTGGGTGTTTGGAACAGTTGATGACTAAGTTTTTGTAATATTGCTGCTTTGCAAAAGCAACAACTTTGTTACTATTGGTGTTAGCTTTTTTGTATTCAGCGTGTAACTGTTCCACTCTACTTTTAGGCTGCGTATGACGGCTTATCATCCAGCTTTTGAAGGCCTTAGTTTTCGCACGCACGGCGACTTCACACGCAATATTCCACCAAGGGTTTGACGCTTTCTTTGGATGATTCTTTAATTTGACTTTTGGGATTGCAGAATCTGCAGCCTTAAGTATAAGTTTTCTTAATTCAAAATAACAATTTTCCAAACCTTTCTCTAACACTGTATTTTGATTGAAATTTAGAAAAGACGAACTTGCTGTCAAAATGTGATTGAAAAGCGCCCAATTAGCCTTATCTTCATTATATTTAGTGCATTCAGAATTGTAGATTGTTTTTTCAGGGCTCACTAGAAGTTGGATTTCAATAGGGAGATGATCACTGCCTAACGGTATTTGATGAACCTGCCAAGTACACAAAGGGTTTATGTCTGGGGAAACTAAAGACAAATCTATCGATGAGCAACGCTGATCTGATCGATCAGCAATTCTTGTTATAGAGCCGTCATTTAAAATGGTTAAGTTGGCGTTGATTATTGTACTGGCAAGGTATTCGTTGTTGTTAACAATATTATTGGGATTTTCGGACCACAAAGCGTGGTGGGAATTAAAATCGCCAAGAATAACCCATTGTCTAGAGCAGTCTAAATCCATTATCCAGTCAGCTTCACCTTTAGACACTCCATCCGGATAATAACAGTTCAAAATGTTGAAATATTTACCATCAACCTTAATTTCTATACAGCAAGAATATAAACGTTTATCTATTGAAGAACACGGTGTTTTGCACGGTTGATACATAAGATTGCAAGCTACATATGTAGCAACTTTTATTTTAACGTTGGCTTTTACCTCATCTATAACAGGTGGGTAGAAGAATCCGTTTAACTTGGGTAAGTCATTTTTGTGGCAATTCAATGACTGAAGCACAACTACGTCAAAAGAACGCTTCTGCAAAAAATTTTCCAAATATACAAAATTGCACTTACTTCTACAATTCAATTGTAGAAACGAGCAAATACCAGTAGGTTTGACTTGTTCAGGCCTCATACACATCATGTTATTCGTAAGGAAAAGGACTATAACTGAGAATACCAGCAACAGAGAACACCAAAAACGGATAACGTTTGACAGAACTTCTCTTTGTACGTTCATTTGGAGTTCAGACAGGCATTGGACAGAATTGTTTTCAATTCAATGATTGACGAAGTCATGACATCAGAAATTTTTGTTAGGATGGTCAGACATTTCACTGAGAGATTTTCAAGATACATTAAAATCTTTTCAAGATCAAAATTTACAGATTGTTTTTTGAACGAGCACACACACACACACACACACACACACACACACACACACACACACACACACACACACACACACAACACACACACACACACACACACACACACACACACACACACACACACACACACACACACACACAACACAACACACACACACACACACACACACACACACACACACACACACACACACTCACACACACACACACGCACACACACACACACATACACACAACGCACACACGCATACACACGCACACACACACGCACGCACGCACATACACACACACACACACACACTCACGCACGCACCACACACACACACACACACACACACACACACACACACACAAAACACACACACACACACACAACACGAAATCTGAAATACTCTCTCTGTGTATCTCTGTCTCACTGTCTCAGTCTCTCTGTCTGTCTGTTTGTCTGTCTCTGTCTGTCTGTCTCTCTCTCTCTCTCGCCTTCTCTCTCTCTCTGTGTCTGTCTGTCTGTCTGTCTGTCTCTCTCTCTCTCTCTCTCTCTCCTCTCTCTCTCTCTCTCTCTCTCTCTCTCTCTCTCTTGCCCGAACACACGCAATGCACAAGCTGATTACAAATAACATACTGACGATAGGAGATCAACTCAAATTGAGAGAGGAAATGTCAAGAATTCCACGGCTGCTGTATTTCACGCTGCTATTACGAATGATATTTGTAGAGCATGTCAGGCAACAATCTTTTCTGATCATCTTTTTTTTGGTCTTAGATTCGACCATGCATGGTTCAGTAAGGGAAATGGTTGTGAGACGTTTTTCATTTCATTGTTTTCATCACTTGCAGGACTAGAACAACTCCATTATGAATGGAGATACTTATCCTACATATTGTCTTTTTTTTTAAAGCCGAGATCCAAGATTCATAAAAGTTTGAGACTAGAGATGTATCGGAGACTATCTTGTTGAGCTGCAGATTGGCGTCTTTCCAATAAATGGTTCGTTGTTCAGAAAAAAAAATGTTCGGAGAAACTACAGAAAATGTCTGTGTAATATATGCAACACCTTCAAAACAAGTATAATTTCATTTTCAATTTCTCATTCTACACAAAAATTAGCATTAAGCATTTAGATTACATCATCAAGCGGTATAATCTGTATGCAAAACGTCTGAAATATGGATCGATTGAAAACGTTTAGAAACCCGCAATTGATCTTTGTCAAGTCCTTCGCCAAAGTTACGACGATCGTGGAGCAATGTCTTATGAAATCGAGACCGTTGTTTACATTTATGAAAGTCACCATGCCAAGTACGCTTACATCTGCATGATTACCACGCTTACTACAAAGAATCCCTGTGCAGTCATGGCCATGTTTTGAGTGTGTGTGTACATTTGTGCATGTTGTCATGCATTCCATGTGATGTATTACTCACTATAAATCATGTTCTTACGGAGTTTTGGGTCTTACGTAATTGCAGATATAAACATCTCAGAGATGTCCCACCTGATGTGAATTTTAATTTTCTGAATTTTTCGCCTGATATGAAATTTAACTGAAGAATGATTTTAAAGCCAGCTATGCGTGTCTTTAGAAAATGTTTTAAATGAGCTGTGTGTGTCTGTGATACTTTTCTTTTTCAGTTTTTATCCTTGTATATTGGGAGTTGACTTCAAAGGGGTGACTGCCCTGATATGGCCCTTCGTGGTCGGCTGCGCTTTTGGCAACATCAATTGAAATGATTCCTTGCCCACCTGTAGAGGCCAGTAGCCAATAGATTAAAACTTTGTTCAATTGCAATTGTTGTCGTTGTTGCTGTTGTTATTTTTGTCGTTGATGTGCTCTCTCTCTCTCTCTCTCTCTCTCTCTCTCTCTCTCTCTCTCTCTCTCTCTCTCTCATTTAGATAATTATTTGGCTTTTTATGAGTGAAGGTCAGGTTGATCAATGCATTTGTTCTGCGTATCTATTGACCTTTGAGTTAAAAAATCGTCAGTGTGAAGTTCAGAGAATTCAATTGCGATGCGTACTTCTTGGAAACAGCTACTTTCTGTTTCCAGTTTAAGAAAAAAAAAGGTTCTCAAAACACGCAGATCAGTTTCTCGGTACTGGATTTACCCTTAAAGTCTTTGTGAATGAAATGTCATCATTAGCGTTTTTCCTCGAAGTCACATTCGCGTTTTGACATTCATGTTGTCATTCTTCGTCTTATTTTGCTCTTTATGCCTTCCCCTCCCCCCCCTCCCCCCCCCCCACACACACACACAACACAGACACAGACACAGACGCACGCACGCAAACACGCACACACACATGCAACACACGCACACACACACACACACACAGCACACACACACACACACACACACCACACACACACACACACACACACACACATACACGCACGCACGCACGCACGCACACACCGAAAGACACAAAGAAAAACGGATAACAAATCTCCTCGTGCCAGCAGCACACTGGCCACTCGCCCCTGTCAGCCTTTTTTCTTTCATTTCATTTGTATCCCAATCCTCCACACCTCTTTGTTTGCCCAGGGAAGGAAGCCAGCAAGTGCCACAGAGTGTTTTCCCCTTCTTCTTCTTCCTTCTCTCATGTTTCCCCCCCCCCTCCCCCCCTCCCCCCCCTAACAACGTGCCACAACAGCGCGTTTATCGCGTCTTCAGCCCAGTGCCAGTGAAGGCTTTCAGTGACCCAACACGCGTTGTAAGGTAGGCGCAGATATTGGGAAGCCAGATGCACGAAGTTGAAGAATGCCTCTAAAACGCGTGCCTGAAGATGTATTAAGTGGGCAGAGAGAGGAGTGAGGAATGTAAAATGCTGAGAGAGAGAGAGAGAATGTATTAAAGCTGAGGAGAGATGTATTAATGTTCAGAGAGGGAGTGGGATGTATTAATGCTGAGAGAGAGAGAGAGATGTATTAAAGCTGAGAGAGAGATGTATTAATGTTCAGAGAGGGAGTGGGATGTATTAATGC
>CM065717.1:28517200-28522200 GCA_033310375.1 Conus canariensis
CTTGTTATTAACTGTTGTGTATATAAAGATGATTGTCTTTGCATTGTGTTGTGCACGTGTTTGTCACGATAAGATCTGTTCTTGCCTACGTCGTACTAGCTCTGAAAAGCCCTGTGAAATTTGCTGGGCTGTGACAACAAAACTACACTAATCTTCCATTCCTACAACACAATGTGTCTGTGCTGGAGGATAAAGGAAGTGATGTCACCGTATTTGTCACTTGTCTTCGTTGCACGTGCCAGAGCTTTCGCTGATTGGCTTTCTCCACTGCTGTGTTACTCCGGAAGGGATGTGAAGACAGGAGAGACGCCGCGCAAAGAACGGACAAAGACACGTAGGCAAAGGCTCATAGTGTTTAACCAGTCCCAAGAAAGGCGCGCAGCCTTACATGATCTTCACACGCAAATAAGACTGTTTAATTGCACAAGCATGCATGCACATGCACGAACGCACACACACGCATTCGTATGACTACACATCACACACGTATTCACCCACAAACACAATAGACACCACACACCACACAACACACTACATCACACACACAAACACAACACACAAACACAACACACACACAACACACAACACAACACAAAACAGACACACAACAGACACACACACACCACAACACAACACACACACAACACACACACACACACACACACACACACACACACACACACCCCAAAACCACCAGGGAAGACAGAAAATCAGACAGAGAAAGAAAAGAGGCAGAAATAGAAACTGATGAACTGACGGTTGGGTCAATATTGGAGAAATTTTATGCATAAGACTTTCCAACCTTGTTAAAACGATGAGAGAGAAAAACCAACAAAAGAATAATAACAACGTTGAGAAACGGTGTGTCAGTCTACTCCGTATGGAACTGAGATTTAATTCACACGTAAAGTGATCCCCCTCCCCCCTCCTCATTCGACTCATCCATCATCCTCGCCCCCCCCCCCCCCGCCCCACTTCAGTTTTCCTCCCTCCCCACTCCACTCCGCATGTCTCCACCCACCTCACAGACACACATTATTCCAGCCTCCTCCCCACTCTGTCTTCATGGGATACATGGGGGGCTCTTTCAAGACAAATAATCTATATACTTTTCGCCATCTTCTAAACGTCCAGTGCCAGTAACGACCTCTTCTGTGTCACTCACTTGGATTTCTTTTCTTTTCCTTTGTTGTTTTCTCTTTTCCCTCTGTCATCTACCTTTTTTGTCTTTGTGGCTGTTTTACTGTCTTTTTTATACACACCACACACACAACACACACACACACACACACACATAACTGTACACACGTTTGGGCACGCAAGCGAGCTCGCACGCATGCACGCACGCAAGCACGTATACACGCACGCACGTACGCAAGCACGCACGTACGCACGCGCGCGCGCGCGCACGCACGCACGCACGCACGCACACACGCACGCACGCACGCACGCACGCACGCACGCACGCACACACACACACACACACAGCACACACACACACACACACACACACGTACACGCATTCGCGCACGCAAGCATGCAAACACGCATGGAGAATGTGCTCACATACACTTAAACACACTGCAAGCACGCGCGCGCGCGCGCGGCTCAACACACACACACACACACACACACACACACACACATACACACACACACGTAAGCAAGCTCGTGCGCACGCGCGCACACACACACACACACACACACACACACACACACACACACACACACATGCGCCCACGCGCGTGCACCTATGAATGCACTCATAGTAGTGGCACAGACAGTGTGAGCTGGGTGTCTAACGTCTGATCAGTTATATTTGGCATCAGCAAAATCTCGTCCAAGAGACTGCCTCCCCAAGTCTCTTCTTTCTATTGATTTCTTCAGTTATAAAGCCCTGAACCTTGCACGCCATGCTGTGTGTAATGGATAGGACTCGTCCCGAGCAGTAACGTCCCCTCCATGACACTGAAACTGGAACTTAAGCTCTCTTCCTCCTTCTCCTTCTCCACTCTGCTTCTCGTCTGATTACTCCTCCTCCCTCTTCTTCTCCTCCTGCTTCTTTTCCTCCTCCTCCTTCTTCTTCTGTTCCCCTTCCTCCCCCTCCTCCTCCTTCTCCTCCTCCACCTTCTCCTCATCTTGCTCTCTCTCCTCCTCCTCCTCCTCCTTCTTCTTCTTCTTTGTTGTTGTAATTCACGTCGTCATTGTCATCGTCGTCGTTGTCTTCTGTGTCGTCCGTCGTCATCTTGATCATCTTCATCGTCGTTGTCATCTTCTCCTCTATCTCATTTTTCGTCTTTTTTTTTTCCTTCTCTGTCTCTTCCTTCTCCTTCTCCCTCCTCCTTCTTCTCCTTCCTCCTCCTCCTCATTCTCCGAATGGATTTGACACAAAAGACTCTAAGAAATAAGAAGTTGAAGCCTGAGTAAAAGAAAGCAATCCAGCGCCATAGACTGTAAACCGAGTGGAGAGATGTGGCCTCGGAGACAAAGGCTGTCCTTACCCGTGACGTTATTGTTGATGAATCATTTCACATTTTTCCTGGTAGGTGTTCCAACCGCTTGCTCCGCACCTCAAATGATAGTGAAGAACGCAATAAAGACTGCGGCAACTTTTGTTCTGTTTTGGTTTGTTTAGCTTTTGTTTTTGTTTTAGCTTTTTCTTTGTGTATATTTCTAATCTTTTTTCTCTCTATACTTTCTATACCTCATCCACACAAATAGCTTCTCTGTGTACGTTTTCCAAAAAAAAAAAAAAAAAATATTTTGCTCTAGTGCTCATTTTCACCAATCTTTGAAATTATCAGCCTGAATATTTGCGTTGTGTAGAAAATACTTTTTTTTTTTAAATTTCAGAAAGCACTGAAGGCTGACCTTTTCTACACTTATTGCTATAAACAAACTGCCCTTGTTTTCATCATGCATAGAGGTTTCACACTCTATATTTACTGTCCAATACATAGGTGTGCACACGTGTGTCTATCTGTCTGGGAGACTTGTCAAGTCTGAGTCGAAATGTATTACGTTTGGGAGAATTGCAAACTATAAGTCGAACTGTATTGGGTTTTTTCTATAACATTTCTTATGTTCTTGTTGTACTGGGGTGTTTCGTTTGCATAGTTTGCGTGCATGCCGAATGCTGTGGCTCTGTGTTTAACCCCATGTGTGTTGTTGACATGGTGCCTCGTTGCATGCCGAATGCTGTGGCTCTGTGTTTAACCCCATGTGTGTATGTTGACATGGTGCCTCGTTGCATGCCGAATGCTGTGGCTCTGTGTTTAACCCCATGTGTGTATGTTGACATGGTGCCTCGTTGCATGCCGAATGCTGTGGCTCTGTGTTTAACCCCATGTGTGTATGTTGACATGGTGCCTCGTTGCATGCCGAATGCTGTGGCTCTGTGTTTAACCCCATGTGTGTTGTTGACATGGTGCCTCGTTGCATGCCGAATGCTGTGGCTCTGTGTTTAACCCCATGTGTGTTTGTTGACATGGTGCCTCGTTGCATGCCGAATGCTGTGGCTCTGTGTTTAACCCCATGTGTGTTTGTTGACATGGTGCCTCGTTGCATGCCGAATGCTGTGGCTCTGTGTTTAACCCCATGTGTGTATGTTGACATGGTGCCTCGTTGCATGCCGAATGCTGTGGCTCTGTGTTTAACCCCATGTGTGTATGTTGACATGGTGCCTCGTTGCATGCCGAATGCTGTGGCTCTGTGTTTAACCCCATGTGTGTTGTTGACATGGTGCCTCGTTGCATGCCGAATGCTGTGGCTCTGTGTTTAACCCCATGTGTGTATGTTGACATGGTGCCTCGTTGCATGCCGAATGCTGTGGCTCTGTGTTTAACCCCATGTGTGTATGTTGACATGGTGCCTCGTTGCATGCCGAATGCTGTGGCTCTGTGTTTAACCCCATGTGTGTTTGTTGACATGGTGCCTCGTGCATGCCGAAGCTGTGCTCGTGTTACCAGGATGTGACAGGGCCTCGTGCATGCCGATGCGTGGCTCTTGTTACCTGGTGTGTGACATGGTGCTCGTTGCATGCCGAATGCTGTGGCTCTGTGTTTAACCCCATGTGTGTTGTTGACATGGTGCCTCGTTGCATGCGAATGCTGTGGCTCTGTGTTAACCCATGTGTGTATGTTGACATGTGCCTCGTTGCATGCCGAATGCTGTGGCTCTGTGTTTAACCCCATGTGTGTATGTTGACATGGTGCCTCGTTGCATGCCGAATGCTGTGGCTCTGTGTTTAACCCCATGTGTGTATGTTGACATGGTGCCTCGTTGCATGCCGAATGCTGTGGCTCTGTGTTTAACCCCATGTGTGTATGTTGACATGGTGCCTCGTTGCATGCCGAATGCTGTGGCTCTGTGTTTAACCCCATGTGTGTATGTTGACATGGTGCCTCGTTGCATGCCGAATGCTGTGGCTCTGTGTTTAACCCCATGTGTGTATGTTGACATGGTGCCTCGTTGCATGCCGAATGCTGTGGCTCTGTGTTTAACCCCATGTGTGTATGTTGACATGGTGCCTCGTTGCATGCCGAATGCTGTGGCTCTGTGTTTAACCCCATGTGTGTTTTGTTGACATGGTGCCTCGTTGCATGCCGAATGCTGTGGCTCTGTGTTTAACCCCATGTGTGTTGTTGACATGGTGCCTCGTTGCATGCCGAATGCTGTGGCTCTGTGTTTAACCCCATGTGTGTATGTTGACATGGTGCCTCGTTGCATGCCGAATGCTGTGGCTCTGTGTTTAACCCCATGTGTGTTTGTTGACATGGTGCCTCGTTGCATGCCGAATGCTGTGGCTCTGTGTTTAACCCCATGTGTGTTTGTTGACATGGTGCCTCGTTGCATGTTTCGGTCACTGGAATCGTGCGCGCCATGGTTATGTTCGTGTTTTGGAGGTTCCTAAAGAAGATCATATTCGTGATCCCAAGAATTATCAAGTTCTTGGGGTGGGGAAAACCTGGTTAGGTGGGGTGTTGAGGGGTGGTGGGGGA
>CM065717.1:28527200-28529700 GCA_033310375.1 Conus canariensis
TTTACATTTAGTTATGCATAGATGTATCACGCAGATCCTGTCTATGTCTTATTACGTGTGCATGTTTTGTACACAAAATGTATGTATGTATGTATGTATGTATGTATGTATGTATGTAATGTATGTATGTATGTATGTCTGCATGTATGCATGAACATGAGCATGTACGTAGCACGTATATATGTATGCATGCATGTATGTACGTATGATGCATGTATGTATATATGTATATGTACACATAGGTATATATGTATATATACATATACACAGATGTGATATTCTCGTGTAGGTGGATTCTTTCCTATCTCTATCTCACACAGCTCCTGCCTCCACCCCACCCCCTTTCCACCCCCACCCCCACTCCCATGCATCTTCTTTCTTACAACCACCATCTTCCCCCTCCTCGCTCTCATCCAGGCACCCCCACCCCCACCCCAACCTCCCACGCATCCCTTTAGCTACAAAGGCAACCCCCCCCCACCCCCGCTTCTCAGTCTCATCCAGCACAGTACATGTTTAGCCCACCCCCCACCCCCCACTCCCGCTTCTCAATCTCATCCAGCACAGTACATGTTTAAGAGGAGTGTGATACATGCAGTAAATTCCCCGTCATGCAGAGAGAGAGAGAGAGAGAGAGAGAGAGAGAGAGAGAGGGAGAGAGAGAGAGAGAGAGAGAGAGAGCACTCAACACCCCAAAGCGGTGAAATGAAATGGAACTTGCCGGCGGCACCGGACTCCTTACCCACCTATTGACTTATGCAGATGAGGCCATCAGGAGAGAGACGCAACAATGAAGTAATCCAGCCCCAGCCTTCTTTAGGGGGTACTTACATGGACGCCACCGGCACGCTGAGAGCCATTCCTTCAGTGTGTTAACTTCATGGCTGATCCGAGGGGGGAAGCGTCTAGGGAGGAGGAATTAATTCCCCCTCAGTCCGCAGACCAGGAGTCACGGGTGAGGGTGAGAAGGTGCAGCACACTCCCATCTCCCCTTACCCTTCCGTCCACCCTACCCCCACCCCTTTCACTCTTTCACTCCCTTTTTTCACCCCCCCCCCCCCCCCCCCTATCCTGGTCCTGTGTTGAAAATGCCGTATTTGCTTTGAGTTCAAAGGTCAAGCCCCTTTTCGGCAGTACTATCAAACAGTATCTGTGTAATGCCGGCCCCCTCCTCTTCTTCCCATGTCTACAGTGGCAGTTTTACTGTGCGACAGAAGTATAATTTTCGATTATTTTCTTTGGATGTGTTTTTACATTTAGTTGTGCATAGATGTATCACGCAGATCCTATCTATATCTTTTCATGAGTGCATGTTTGCATATAAAGGGTGTGTGTGTATGTGTGTGTGTTGTATGTGTGTGTGTATGTATCTATGGCTGTTTGTAGGTAGGTATGTATGTATGTATGAATGTTATGCATGTATGTATGTATGTATGATATGTATGTTGTATGTATGTATGTATGTATGTATGTATATGTACGTTGCATGTACGTATGTATGTATGTACGTACTTAGGTAAGTATGTATGTATGTATGTATGTAAGTATGTATGCATGTGTGTGTGATGCATGTGTGTGTGTGTGTGTGTGTGTGTGTGTGTGTGTGTGTGTGTGTGTGTGTGTGTGTGTATGTACATACATGCACACAGATCTATCAATCTATATGTATATATATATATATATATATTATATGTACATATATATATATATATATAAATACATACATGTATATATATATATATATATTATATGTATATATATATATGTAAATACATACTTGTATATATATATATATATATATATATATATATATATATATATATGTATATCTGTGTGTGTGTGTGTGTGTGTGTGTGTGTGTGTGTGTGTGTGTGTGTGTGTGTGTGTGTCCCCCACAAAATGAAGGAAAAGGAAACACACTACTCTGGAACCAGGCTTTGGAAAACGGAACTAATTCCAGAGAGGTCGACCTCACCTCGCTTAGTTCAACTTTAAACAACTGTAATCACTCAGACAACCGGACTTCCTGCTCCTTTTAAAAGAATCGTTCAGCAGTGAGACAGGCATGACTTCAGACTATTCAGTTATGAATCCTTTCATTTCATTTTATACTTTAGTTAAGTGTGTGTGTGTGTGTGTGTGTGTGCGCGCGCGCGCGCGCGCGCGCGCGCGTGCGTGCGTGCGTGTGCGTGCGTGCGTGCGTGCGTGTGTGTGTGCGTGCGTGCGTGCGTGCGTGCGCGTGTGTGTGTGTGTGTGTGTGTGTGTTTGGAGAGAGAGAGACAGACAGACAGACAGGTAGACAGACAGACAGACAGACAGACAGATAAAGAGGGTAGAGACGACAGCTGTGTACACAGTGTATTTGGCAATGAGCACTGTGTGGCGATGTTCTAAAATGATCCTCTCGTTTGCCTCGCTTTTTTCATGTATGCCCCCCCCCCCCCCCCCCCCCCCGCCCCCTTCCTTTTTTTTTAAAATTGTTTTTCTTTTGTGTTTTCTT
>CM065717.1:28547200-28552200 GCA_033310375.1 Conus canariensis
CTTATAACACTCTATTAGTCTATTTTTAAAGGTTGATATGAACAAATTGCAGTTTCCGACACCTTGGCTTTCCCAAACGTGTCCAAAACCATAACGATATAAAAGATTCCGCATGGAGGACACCCAAGTTTCTTTATCTTGATTCTGCAGAGTTAGTAACATGTTATATGCTTTAAGTGGTAACCTATTCAGAGGCATTCTCAGAATGCGTAACCAATATTTCAGGCATTTAACATAAACATTTACAAAAAGTGGATATCGTCCAGTCTCACCATAAGCTAGTATATTTGAAGAATGTATTTTTATATTGAGAAACCTTTTTAAAGAAACAAAGATGAACAGATTCAACTGGCTGAAGATTTGTTCTTATACCCCATATCTCAGCCCCATACGTCAGCATGGGCTGTATTTGGCCATCAAACAGTTTGAAAAATACTGCAGGAGACGAATTACCAATTGACCATAAAATACGAAATATTGCAATTACCCCTTTTTTGGCACGACTGGACAAATCCAAAAGAGAATGTGTATATGACAGACGGGTAGAAAGGAATATACCTAAATATTTATACATATTTACAATCGAAAGTGTTTCATTTCCATATTCCCACCTTTCACGAATAGAAACATAACCACCATTTCTAAATATAACAATATTAGATTTCTCAAGGTTCACAATTAGTCCTAATCGCTTGGACACATTCCACAAGATATTTAGTTGAGTTTGTAATCCGTTTATAGTATCTGAAACTAGCACAACGTCGTCTGCAAAGAGGAGGATTAAAATTTCTGTGAAATCGGGATTAAGTTGAACACCATGCTTTCCTGTTCGTGTAATTTCTTCAGCTAAATGATTAATAAAAAGGGAAAATAAAACAGGACTACATATTTCTCCTTGTTTAAGGCCAAGAGGGCACATAAATGTTTCTGAAACATCTCCTCCTACTCTAACCCTAGCTTTTACAACATTATACATGCTCTTTATTGCATTGAACATTTTACCCCTTATCTTATTTTTCTTCAAAACAATCCAAAGCCTTTCCCTTATCACCGAATCGAACGCCTTCTTAAAATCTATGAAAGCAACATACAATTTCTTGCGTTTAACTAACTGCTTTTGAACTAACGCTGTTAAAGTAAAGATCTGATCAATTGTACTGTAATGTTTTCGAAAGCCGGCTTGGGTTTCATGAATTAATTCTTTTTGTTCTATCCAGTTTGAGAGTCTTTTATTTAAAATAAAACTATAAATTTTACTACTTATATTCAGCAAGGATATACCTCTATAATTATCTGGGACAGCAGTATCACCTTTTTTATGTAATGGTTGGATTAAAGACTCCATCCATACATCAGGGTATGAACCAGACGTGAAAAGAAAATTGAAGTATTTAACAAGAAATTGTATTATTTGTGTTGACGGGTTTTTGAAAAATTCACCAATTATACCATCTGGTCCCGAAGCCTTACCCTTTTTAGTGCTGTTATAGCTTCCAAAACTTCATCATTATTTATGTCTCGCTCAAGAATATCTATATTATCATCTTCTAAAGCTTCAATAATATCGTCATCAACCTGTTCCCCATCATGGAAACCAGCATCATCATTACTATCATAGCCATCAATGTCAAAGGAATGAATATCGTTAACATCAACAGGCAGTGAATTGAATACATTGTTGAAATGATTATACCACTCCTCTTTAGTAATTTCATTTGAAGCGGAAGATTTTGAAACATAAGACTTCACAGTAGCCCAGAAAACTTTCGGATCATTCATTTTTTTCTTGTAGCGTCAACAGCACCCTCTCCCTGTGTCCAGCTGCTTTATCTCTTAACAAGTATTTATATTGTTTTCTTTTCTCACAATATGCCAGTCTATCCGTGTCAACGTGTGTCCTATTAAAAACTCTCAACTTTCTCCTTAGAAATAATCTACTTTGTCTACATTCCAGATCGTACCAAACCTGCTTTTTGTCCCTACCTGTTGTTACAGTCTTCTTCATACACCGTCCAGCTATATATAAACCCTCATTAAACTTTGTCAAAGCGGCGTTGATATCATAATCAACGAGTTCAATTGCTTCATTGATGTGGTTTTTAAGCTCATCAGAGTCTAAACACAAATAAAAGTCTTGACTAAAATCTTCATTCCAAACATACTTAGAATAAGATTTACCTTTAGGCTGAACTCTTTCTGGAATCTCAGCAATAGCGGTAGTCAACAACTCCAAAACTACTGGCATATGTTTAGACTCAATTCTGCTCTGAACTTTCAGCGACGAACACAAGGACAAAAGGCTGCTCGACATCAAGAAATAATCAATAACACTACAACCAGATGAAGCCACATATGTAAAATTCCCATGTGCATCACCCACTACAGTTCCATTTAGTATTGAAAAACTAAACTGTTCACAGACATTAATGAGATACCTTCCAAAACTGTTCACGACATGATCCATAGAATGTCGACTAGGATAGTTTGAATTAACATGGGTCACAGAAGAGTTATCAAAAAAGTCATCAGGGATAATGTCATCATGAGGGTATTCGGTACCAGTCCTAGCATTAAAATCACCAAACAAAATAAATTGAACATCGCCAAGCAGTTCAAGAACATCCAAAATACACTGTTCAATTAGTGCAACACCATTAGTTATCTCCGTATCTTTGTAGTATGCCGAGTCAGTCGGAGGGAGATATGCACCCAATAAAATAATGTCAGAGTGTGAATTAAATAAACGTTTAGATAACTTCAAAATAACTACATTATCATATTCCATTTCTATACATTCAATATAAGCAGTTAGTTCCTTTCTGACTAATAGCACAACGCCGCCCGAGAGGCGGGCAGTGACAGAGTCAGTCAGTCTGACAGCCGGTGTAACATAGGCTTTATGCTGGGGAAAACACTGTGAAGAAAACGTCTGAGAAAAAGTTTCCACCAGCAAAGCAAAGTCAAAATTTCCAATAAAAGATCGCATATCAGGTTCATAAATACGTGCCAGTCCCTCAATGTTATAAGTCAAAAAAGTTAACCGTTCATTTTGAAAACTTCCTTGCTTGTGGTCGAAAACGTCATCATCCACATCATTTGCATTATCATGGTCATAATCAATAATGTCACTAACATCAGAAGAAAAATCACTATTATGATTCCTATATATATATATATATAATATATATATATATATATATATATATAGAGAGAGAGAGAGAGAGAGAGAGAGAGAGAGAGAGAGAGAGAGAGAGAGAAAACAGTTAAAAGCATTGCCGACTACCAAAAATGAATATCCCCAAAAAAGTGCACACAGATGCATTTGATGCCATAGGTCCATGCCTGTTCTACCCATTCCTCTCTGTCTCTGTCTATCTGTCTATCTGTCCATCTGTCTGTCTGTCTGTCTGTCTCTCTCTCTCTCTCTATCTCTCTCTCTCTCTCACGCACACACACACACACACACACACACACACACACACACACACACACCACACACACACACACACACACACACACGGTCTAGCATTATTGTAACCGGTTTCTTTGAAGAAAAGATGACATAGAGATGAATTCCAACCAAACCAGACAACGTTCTGTTGGAGACATCGCCTGGGGAATTCAGCACTGGAAGTGGAAGCCCTGTTTCCACAGATGAACCTCACAAGACTTGAAAACAATGATATGAAAATTCACAAGCAAACAAACAAACAATGATATGAAAATTCACAAGCAAACAAACAAACAAACAAACAATGATATGAAAATTCACAAGCAAACAAACAAACAAACAAAAACTCCCCAACTTCCCAACAATGCAAGTAAACTGAAAGAGAACGGAATGAGAAAAAAGAAGAAGAAAAAAGAATGACAAAACTACTTGAAATGCAAAAAAAAAAAAAAAAAAAAAAAAAAAGAATCGCATACCCGCTTACGTAGGTGTATACTCATACGAGGATTCTATTGCCTGTACAAAAAGATGGCGGTGGAAACCTGTGTTTGTCCCATGCAGAGTTAAGATAGAAGAAAGGAAGGTATGGGGAGTGAAGGGGAGGGGTAGGGAGGGGGGGGGGAGGCGCTGGTCAAGGGTGAATAACTTCATCTCACAGGAAAGGGAGGTGTGGGGGGGGGAGGTGATGATGGTGTCCACAGTGCCCGAGTAAAGCTGCTAAGTCGGGAGTAGAATAACGTGTTGGTATGGGGATGGTAGGTTTGACAGGGTTTTTTTTAGGGAGGGGGGGGGGGGGGCAGGGGGTTGAGGATAGGTGGCTGATGGGGGTTGGGGGTGGGGGTGGGTTGGACGGAGGCTTCTTCTTGTTTAGCGGATAAAGTGTCCTTTCTAAGAACAGGTGGAGTAGGTGGTGTGTGTGTGTGTGTGTGTTTTGTGTGTGTGTTGTGTGTGTGTGTGTGTGTGTGTGAGTGTGTGTGGTGGTGTGCGTGTGTGTGGTGTGTGTGTGTGTGTGTGTGTGTGTGTGTGTGTGTGTGTGTGTGTGTGCGTGCGTGTGTGTGTGCATGTAAATATATGCGCGCATGTGTGCGCCCTCTGGTATGTGCACGCGCATGCGTACGTGAGCTATACGTCCATGCAATGGAAATCTACCGTCCTTTCTTTTCTTTTCCCCATCTGGTTACTGCCTTGAAACAAGGACAGGACATGACAGCTCTTATTTGATCATAAAAATATCTCAACTCACTTCATTTCATCTTCTTCGAAACACACAGCCGCTTATGCATCCTGTTTACATCGATGCAGAATATAAAGTGTCAGTTCTTCATTTTTCTTTCTGCTCTTGCCTGGCTTTCGAATAAAAGTATAGAGCCATGACCCTTCTCCGTCCTCCTTAAGTAGCCCAGAGCTTGACTGATCAACTGGACAAAGCTCCCTCTTGATGATTCAGACGTCCTGAATGCTGCTGCTGCTGCTGCTGCTGCTGCTGCCACTACTCCTGCTGCTGCTGCTACCACTACTCCTGCTGCAGCTGCTACCACTACTCCTGCTG
>CM065717.1:28562200-28564700 GCA_033310375.1 Conus canariensis
AAAAGGGAAAGTGAAAACTGTTAAGAAAACCGTCGGTTTTGATTTTAAGATGGAAGTTGCTTGCGTTGTGAATTCACTCATACCATTGTCGTTGGAACTGGAAGGAAGAAAATTTGTTTACGAAGAAATAAAAGGAGTTTTGACTTGTTGCATATCTTTCTATCTTCGGACTGATTTCTCGTATAATTCGCCGATTTGTCACGTGACACGTACAACGTTAGAACAGGACAAAAATACGATCACCGAAAAGAAAAATAAATGCGCTGCAGCATTACCCTCTGAGGAGCAAGATACCAGATTGACACTTTCTTTACCATTGTTTCCAAGTGACTATGGTCATGTGACTATGGTCATGTGACTATGGTCATGCGAAAGAAAATCCTACTCCCGATCCGTCCATCACCACCTCAGCAAAAACAAACGAACAAACAAACAAACAAACACAAACTGGACGTCTAGTCAGTAACCGTTTTGCTGACACTGGAAGCACTTTGAGAAATCATGCCAGACTCCTAAGCACAATTCTAGAGGACTAGTTGATTTGGTACTCTTAATCGTTTCGTTGCCACCTCTTCCAAAAATCAGCATTGTTCAGCACCAGCAGATTCAATAGTCACTGTCTTCGCAGCAGCATCGGAACAGGGATACGTCCCTTCGCCCTTCCCCCTCCCCCCTTCCCCCCCCCCCCCCCCTCCATCTTCAAGAACTTTTGTCTGGTTCTGCTGCATTTACGAAAGCAAAATATATGGAGGGCGTGTTCAGGTGCAATCCCACCCCCCCCCCCCCCCCACCCCCTCCCCGCAGCCCCACCCCTCCAACTCCGCTTCCATGAAAATTCGGAAAACGAGAGAACGTCCCTTGGGAAAAGGAAAAGCCCAGTCCCCCTTCCCGCTCGCTTCAGCCCACTCCACCGCCATCAACGGTTTTATGAACAATGAAAGTCTGGAAAACCGTAGTACTATTTGTATCAGTTGTCAGTTTCAGTTCAGGGTAACCTCTACACCCTCCCCCCCCCCCCCTCTCAATGCAAAATATCAAAAAGTGGAGTCCCCCCTCCCCCTCCTTTAATCAGAATTTGGTCAAATTTCTTTCCCCATTCCCACCTCTCCCCACCCCCATCCCTTCCCCATTTCTATTAAAAATATGGGACATTGCAAGGATGTTTTTGCGTTTCAGTTCAGGCTGTACCCCCCCCCCCCCCCAAAAAAAAAAAAAAAAAAAAAAAAAAAACCCCCCCCCCCCCCCCTCCAATGCAAAGATATCTTCCAACACCTACTGTTCTTCCAATTGTAAATGTATCCTTTACGACACAATCCTCATGCAACCTGTCATAAGTCAAAGTTCATAGAAACATGAAAAGGCAATAATGAGCTGTCATTCTTTACGGGCCGTTTCTTGGACTTAGGACCCGATCAGATTTTAACACTGACCTTTGATGTGAAAACATTGTAATGTTGACGGTGAAAAGCACTACCGACATGCTGCCTGAGGCATGCTGATTGCTGAAAAAAATGCGTGCCTAACAAGAAACAAAGTCGCAAGTTTCCATTGAGATTCTGTTTGTTTTTATGAATTCCAATATCAAGTGTCTGAATGGTGTTTCACAGGGGAGGTGTTAAAATAATGTCTTTTCACATTTATACACAAAAAGCATCTGCCTCGTCTAGCCTCAAAGTTTAAATTGACGACATAATGAGAAATCTTACATATTCTGTACCCTTTCTCTTCCATGTACAAAGTACTGTACCTTCTCTTCCATATATCAAAGTACTGCCCTTTCTCTTCCATGTATCAAAGTACTGTACCCTTTCTCTTCATATATCAAAGTACTGTACCCTTTCTCTTCCATGTATCAAAGTACTGTACCCTTTCTCTTCCATAATCAAAGTACTGTACCCTTTCTCTTCCATGTATCAAAGTACTGTACCCTTTCTCTTCCATGTATCAAAGTACAATACGTCTTCTTTTTACAGTATAACACAGTAAATGATCAGAAATATTCGCTGTTTTTTTCTCCCGATTTCGTCTTTTTCATAAAATCAAAATATGCCTGTCTTACCCATAATAATTCATCTGTGTATACTAGTTAAACATTATGCAAACAGAATGAAAGATGCTTAGAGCATTCAAAATACTGATGGAATTAGAATCCCGTGGTAAAACGTCGTAGGTTTTGTGTGTCTGGGAGTGGGTTTTTTTTTCAATAACGAACTGGGGTTGTCTGGCTCTGCAAGAGTTTGAAAGTGTACGTGTTCTGAAGACTGGTTGATAATCCATGCCAAAACTGACATGAAAACATTCAGAGCAGTGGGTGATATTCTTTTCACAGAACCTTTTACAAATCCGCCAGACGTATAAATGATCTAGCTTAGAGAACACAACTTTTCAAAAGAGAGAGAGAGAGAGAGAGAGAGAGAGAGAGAGAGAGAGAGAAGAGAGAGAGAGAGAGAGAGAGAGAGAAATGTTGTTTATTGAGGGAAAGGAATAAGCTTAGTTGCTT
>CM065717.1:28569700-28583623 GCA_033310375.1 Conus canariensis
ACTGATAACTTTTAAGGGCTGAAGAAAATATAGTGTTTCTGCATATAAACACGTTTATTGACAGCCAGCATACTTCTCAGGAAGAGAATTCCTATCGCAAAAAAAAAAAAACCCAAACAATCTCTTATCAAAACTGTACAATTTCAAAAGATTTGCTTTGATTGCTATTTTGTAGCAACTAGTTCGAAGTTTCATGAGAGAGAGAGAGAGAGAGAGAGAGAGAGAGAGAGAGAGAGAGACAGACAGACAGACAGACAGACAGGCAGAGAAACAGACAGACAGATAGATAGATAGACAGACAGACAGACAGACAGACAGACAGACAGACAGAGTATAGACAGGAAAGTTTAAAAAAAAGAGATCACTGGAATAAATCAGAAACAGGAAAGTGATAAATCAGAATTGGAATCCGAGGAGGTAAAGCAGAGACACTGCTTACGCTATGTCCCAGATTTTCTCTGGCCACAGAAATGGGAGGGGTAACCTTTTCCTGCTGCACCTCAGAATTTGACAGACAACGCCCTGAGGTCTGTAGACTAAGAAGTCTCTGACTTTGCAGCCTTTGCTAAAAAAAAAAACCCTCATAAATTAGACACGCTGAAACGTTGGAAAACGAAACACAACGTTTCTGTCTTGTTTCCCTTTGGAGGCGATGGGATGGAGGCGATGGGATGGAGCGATGGGATGGAGGCCATGGATGGAGGCGATGGATGGAGGCCATGGGATGGAGGCGATGGGATGGAGGCCATGGGATGGAGCCATGGATGGAGCCATGGGATGGAGGCGATGGGATGGAGGCGATGGGATGGAGGCATGATGGGATGGAGGGCGATGGGATGGAGGCGATGGGATGGAGGCGATGGGATGGAGGCCATGGGATGGAGGGGCGATGGGATGGAGGCGATGGGATGGAGGCGGATGGGGATGGAGAGCGATGGGATGGAGGCGATGGGATGGAGGCGATGGGATGGAGGCGATGGGATGGAGGCGATGGGATGGAGGCGATGGGATGGAGGCGATGGGATGGAGGCGATGGGATGGAGGCATGGATGAGGCGATGGGATGGAGGCGATGGATGGAGGCGATGGGATGGAGGCGATGGGATGGAGGCGATGGGATGGAGGCGATGGGATGGAGGCGATGGGATGGAGGCGATGGGATGGAGGCGATGGGATGGAGGCGATGGGATGGAGGCGATGGGATGGAGGCGATGGGATGGAGGCGATGGGATGGAGGCGATGGGATGGAGGCCATGGGGGATGGAGAGGCCATGGGATGGAGGCCATGGGATGGAGGCCATGGGATGGAGGCCATGGGATGGAGGCCATGGGATGGAGGCCATGGATGGAGGCCATGGAGGAGGCGATGGGATGGAGGCGATGGATGGATGGAAGGCCATGGGATGGAGGCGAGGATGGAGGCATGGGATGGAGGCGATGGGATGGAGGCCATGGGATGGAGGCCAGGGATGGAGGCGATGGGATGGAGGCAGGGATGGAGGAGGATGAGAGGAGTGGAGAGATGGAGAGGGGTGTTAGAAAAGGAGTGAAACTGGACGTCATGGTTGACGATGCATAAATTCTCTCAAGGATGAATAAATGTGTTAATGACAGAAAGAAAGAATGACAGACAGAAAGAAAGAAAGAAGGAAAGAAAGAAGGAAAGAAAGAAGGAAGGAAAGAAAAGAAAAGAAGGAAGGAAGGAATCAAGCAAGCAACGAAGAAAAGAGAGAGAGAGAGAGGGAGAGAGAGAGAGAGAGAAGAGAGAGAGAGAGAGAGAGAGAGAGAGAGAGAGAATAAATAAATGGACGAATGAGCAATTAAGTAAGATTTTGAAAACAAATTCAAACATAGCCGACAACAGAATAACAGGAAAAGGGGGGGGGGAAGGAGGCTTAAAAGAGAATATCTGCAAAGAAGGAACAAAGAAATGAGAAGGAAAACGAAAAGAAAAGAATCAAGACAGAAGAAACAATTAAGGAATGTCCGACACAGAAAAGAACGCAGAAAAAAAAAGAGACAAAATAAGGAAGATCGGAAACAACAAAGAAAGATGAAAGAAAGACAGAATATTAAGGTTGGAAGGAGAGAAAGGAGGCAGGAAAAGAAATCAAGTTATGAAACAGAATCAAAGGGGACCATACAAACGAGACAGAAAGAATGGATGGAAGGCAGAAAAAGTATTTTAAAAAAAGGAAGGAAGGAAGAAAGAAAAGTAAAGAAGAAAAAGGATCGAAATAGAGAGCGGAGATTTCAGAAAAGAAAATGACGTGTGTTTTCTAGAAAATGATACAGGATGAGGCAATGCATTACAACGCAGTACAATATTGTTAAAAAAAAAAAAAAAGGTACACATTAGTTTAACCCTTACCGGATGACGTTTTGGACTACACAGACTCGATCGTGCGCGTCGCCCAAGACCCACACATTTTGCAGAGGGTGTTCCTCTTTCTTATCCCTGTTCAGATCACGTGGGTCTTGTAAGACCCACACCTGATAAAGAGCGGTTCAGCAACTTATTCCTCACCCGATGGCGTGGGTCATGTGTGACCCCCTAAAATGTATAGGTCCTGGGGCAACCGCGACTAATCACGCTGATAATTGATTGTGGCCATCATGAAATTTCTGTGACCAACGACTGTTAAGGAACTCGTTGAGGAACTGCTAAGATTTCGTGAGCATAGCTCTATCCGTTCATAAGATATAGTGTTTTTATTGAGTCACTGGGTCATGGAAGACCCAGGAACCACGGTAAATTAATGTTTCAGAGATCGTTTCTTCTATGAAATTCCACAATTACTCTCTCTCTCTCTCTCTCTCCTCTCTCTCTCTCTCTCTCTCTCATGACAATAAGAAGTGGTGCTCAAAAAAAAAAGGGGGGGGGGGCAAGAGAGAGAGAGAGAGAGAGAGAGAGAGAGAGAGAGAGAGAGAGAGAGAGAGAGAGAGAGAATCTTGCTGACGACATTCATGCAGTCTCTTAATTTAGGAATGAAAATACATTGGCTCTGTTTGTTCTGTCCAAAAGAAAGAGGCAAGCCTTTATTTTAGCGGCAAATGGCATGGGTTGTGTTGACCAGACAGATCACGTTACTGTTTTTTCGTGCGTGGGGACAAGAACAACGCTGGACATAATTCAAACAGCTCTCTCTCTCTCTCTCTCTCTCTCTCTCTCTCTCTCTCTCTCTCTCTCTCTCTCTCTCTCTCTCTGTGTGTGTGTGTGTGTGTGTGTTTGGTGTGTGTGTGTGTGTGAACCTTTTGCCCTGTTTATCCTAATACTCATCTTATTTGTATGAAGGATTAAGAGAATTTGAAACAGAATGAAGCTGATTTAGAAATTAAGCTGGTTAAACTTCGTCTTTACCCCCCTTTTGGGGGGAAAATCTCTATCTTTTGTACTTACAGTTATAAATATAAACGTCGAGCAGTGCGATTTGCCTGATTTTGGTAGCTACTTTACAACTGAAATGTACGTCCTGTGCCACACACTGTGGTTCACGCTTCTGTGCGGAGTTCTAGCGTTGCTAAGCCACGACGGTGCTATGTCCTTGTAATCCTCCCGTTCCGATCCTCCCCCTTGTTCGTACTCGAGTGAAAGGCACGGACATCTTCAAAGCTCGTGGAGGAGCCGTGCAACTTCTTGCTCTAAGCTGTCATTTTGTTTGCACATTTTTCAAGGAGTCATTTCAGTTGACGATTCCTTACAAAACTCAACCCCCCCCCCCCCCCCCCCCCAATATTTTCTTTTTATTCTATGAAATTTTTTTGCGAGACAACTTGCATACACTGTTTCAGAGTTCTTGCTAAATATTTATTAGTAAACAGTTTGAAGCTTTATTCAAAGAAACTTAGTATGGGAACAAATCCTGAAACTTAAGTAGGGACAATCCATGACTCTTAAAGACCATGTCTGAGAGTTACTGAGAGATTTGAAAATGATTTTAGAGACTGGCTGGAGGGCGAGCAAAGAGGCAGAGGGTAACGTGGAAAGAATGGAAGGGTAGGGGTAGATTCAGATGTACCTGGGGATTATCTCTCCCTATTCAGTATTAATGGTATTTATTGATTCTTGAGGTCGTTATCAGATAGCCATGGAAACATTATCAGATGTCACTGGAGTCAGTGCCTAATATCCCTGGTCTTTATCAGATAATTCTGGGGGAGAGAGAGAGAGAGAGAGAGAGAGAGAGAGAGAGAGAGAGAGAGAGAGAGAGAGAGAGAGAGAGAGAGAGAAAGAGTAGTTAAACGTTACTTTTAATGTCTTCTTTCTTTAATGAAATCCCACATGCACAAGCTCACTCCTCTACCTCCTCTACCCCTGTCTGTTCGTCGATTGAGAGTTAAATGTACTGTATTATTTCTTTCTACGAAATCCCACATCCTCACCCTCATTCTTCTCCCTCCCCCCCCCCCCACCTCCCCCTGTGTGTCTCTTCTGTCTGTCTGTCCTGTCTGTCTGTCTGTCTGTCTGTCTCTCTCTCCTCTCTCTCTCTCTCTCTCCTCTCTCTCTCTCTCCAGTCGACAGTCATGTAGTCTCCTAATTTATGAGAGAACACATTCACTCTGTCCAAAATGAAGAGAGAAGCAGGGGTCTTAGACTGGTCATTTTCCACGTTCTAATGGTCTTACTGCTATGGTAACTTGCCGGTGCTGTAATCTGTAAATCACCCCTCCATCCATCCCCACTTTCTGTACTTAGCTGTGAGAACGTCCATTGTAAACAATTTTAAAATGTGTAGAAAAAAAATCAGCTTATACTATGCTATGAAATGGAAAGAAGTTTTTATTGACAAAACACAAAAGAGCTAAAAACCAGTCTACAACGCAGATGGTAAGAGATTTGAAAATTATCATGGAAGAGCGGTAGATATGCGTGCAGTCGTTATCAGATATTCCTGAATCAATGTAAGATGTTCCTGGCATCATTATCAGATGTGTTTGTAGTCACTAGCATAAACCCTTGAATAATTACCATATATCCCTGGAGTTATTATTAAGAAGACATGGAGATGCTGCCAGATGTTACAGGAGTTACTATTAAATGCCTTTGTGGTCATCGCATACCGTTGGAATCGTAACCAGATAACCTGGAGTCATTATCAGATATTCCTGGAGTTGTTATCAGATGTTCCTGGTGTCATCATCATAGTGAAGTATTCCTTTAATCGTTTTCTAAGTATCTAGGGAGTCGTCACCAAATGTCTTGGGAACCGTTACCAAATATCCTTCAAATCTTTTTGAGGAGTCGCTGTCAAGTATTCGTTGAACCGTTGCTAATTATTCCTGGAGTCGTCATGTCATGTTCTGTAAATCGTTATTAAATACCCCGGGAGTTGTAATCCAATATCCACTGAGGCATCATCAACTATTGCAAACAGGCGTCATTAAATATCCGGGGGTGGGGGGGGGGGGGGGAAGTGGGGGATATCAGATATTTTGGGTGTCATTATCAGATATTTTTGGAGTCGTCCTGAAATACACATCGGTTCAACATAACATATTCTGGGAGTCATTATCAAATATCCCGGAAGTTATTTTGAAATCTGCATGGATCATATACCTCAGGAATCATTATGAAATAACTCTGGCGTGTTATTGAATATCCCGGTAGTCTTATCAAATATTCCGGTAGTCGTTATCAAATATCCGGTAGTCGTTATCAAATATCCCGGTAGTCGTTATCAAATATCCCGGTAGTCGTTATCAAGTATCTGAGAAGTGGTCATTGCTGGGGCGTGTGAGGTATCACGTAGTCAGTGGCAAATATCCCGGAGTAAACATTCAGGGCGGTAGAAAAAGAAAAAAAATGGATAGTAGAATGAACGCACATCAGAAGTCCTATGTATCTAGCGCTCCAAACTTTTTTATTTTAAGGGACACTCTCCAGATAAATTCAAGTGTGTGTGTGTGTGTGTGTGTGTTGTGTGTGTGTGTGTGTGTGTGTGTGTGTGTGTGTGTGTGTGTGTGTGTGTGTGTGTGTGTGTGTGTTGTGTGTTTGAAGGAGAGAGCGAAGGAGAAAGAGAAAGTGTCTGTTTATCATAGTTGCATCGGGAAGAGGGGAGAGAGAGAGAGAGAGAGAGAGAGAGAGAGAGAGAGAGAGAGAGAGAGAGAGAGAGAGAGAGAGAGAGAGGAGAGAGAGAGAGAGAGAGAATGGGAATGAGTGGGTTACATCTCGCTGTGACGAAACAAGAGATGATTGGAAAAAAGTTCTTAATACCAAAACTAACAAAGTATGTGATAACGGAAGACGAGATAGGGACAAAAGAAGATGCCAGTGTGGGAAGGTGGGTATGAGGCTGTTGGGGGAAAAGAAGACAAAGGAATATATCAGAAACGTAAACGTCATAATTCAGAATCAGTATCCAAAGAGACAAAGAAAAGATCACTTTTTATGCCACATTGCAGAATTACCAGGTCATGAAAATGGAAGGGGTGGTCTGTTTCTACTGCACATCAAACTCTTACAGGTGGCGTCCTGTAGTCTGCGGATGAAGAGGTCAGATACTCTGCTACCTCTACTAAAGCCACCGCCCTCACAAATCAGATCTTTTGCTAAAGTTAGATCAAGAAACCTTGGGAAGAGGAGAAACCAAACTGACAAGAGAAATAATGTCTGGTTCAGTCTTGGTGACAAGAGGAAGAAAAACAAGGGAGGCCGGGGGTGGGGTGGGGCTGATGAAGAAAGGAAGAAAATAGAAGAAAATGACAGACAGGAATAGACAAAAAGGGAAATAATTTACAACAACAAAAAAAACAAAAAAAAACCAGCGAATGGAAGAATGAAGACAATGAAAAACATGAAGGAAAGACACAAAGAAAAAAAGGGATAGGGCAGTATGAAAAAGTAAAGAACGTTTTTAAAGAAATGGAAAAAGAAAGAAAAAAAAAAACGACATTCCTAAAATAATTTTTGCGCACATTTGTTCTATTTGTAACTCGAACATTTAAGAATGTTTAGTCTAGAAAACAGTTCCAGGTATGACCGGTACACATCAAATCCTACATATGATGTCTACTTTTTCTGATATTGCACATCCACATTCAAACACACGCGCGCACACACAGACACACACAGACACACACACACACACACACACACACACACACACTATCTAGTGTCTCACTATCTAGTTTGAAAATTCAAGCTTGGAAAAACCTAGCTGCTATAAAACGTAATAAGAAACCAAAAACAGACAAACAAACAACAAACAAACAAACAATTTCTCTCTAGAACAAAAGCCTGTGGAAGAAACATAAATGCGTTGGCAAAACAGTTGACAGTAAAGAAATGTTAAGAAAAGACTGAAAAGCAAGGTCAAAGAGAGAGAGAAGAGGAAATAACCCACACAGAATTCCAGAGGCGGGCACACAGTTTATACTGGAAAGCACCCCAGCAAGCCTCGGGCGTGGGAGGGAGAGAGCGGGGATGAGGTGGGAGAGAGGAGGAGCCAACACAAGGGAAAGGGAATGACAAACAAACAAAACCACAAAGGGACAGACGCATGCAGAGACACGTAGGTTGCGTGCTATTTGTATCTCAATGTCAAATTCAATTGGTTTTTACCACTGCCAGACATCGAATGTTAGCGGTTCTGGTCTGAAGTCTGTTTCTCCCATGTCTGTGCATACAGCGCCAGACTTCAGCCTGAACCGCTGACATTCCACATTGTTCCAGCTTCTACATGCAGTCTCAGGCTGTGCCGCGGTCCCCAGGCGTGATGTTGTTTTGAAGCTCCAGTTTTTCCACGCTTTCAATGAAGGATCTGTTTCCACGTTAAAACAATAAACATAATCATTAAGTTACTAAATCAGTGTACAGAATAACCGCCATCATATGAAAATCAATTCAAAAGAACTAGCCGCTTTAGCATATATACCCATCGTGATTGACTGCAACATTCGATTAAAAAAAAAAGAATAAAACGCATGATTATTTGGTATAAACAATAAACGGCAAATAGCCGTTCCAAGCAAATATACGAACCGTCATCAAGAGCAGTTTTGAATGTTGGAAAATGATAGATGCTAAAAGATAGCAACGATGATAAAAAGATTTTTTAAAAAGAGAGAGAAGTCAAAACAAAACAAACAAAATTTATCGAGTCACCAACCACCCTGGTGTATTGGCCAGCATCTCGGTCTAGGGAATGGGAGGTCGTAGGTTTGAATCCCAACAGAGGTATATATTTGTTGGATTTTTCACCCCATCCCCAACTAAGCTGAGTGCGCTGTTGACCAAAGCAGAAATACTTGGAATCGCACAGTCGAGTTTTATTTATTTAATGGGTATATTGCTCAGAGCGTTGCCCAAATGTCGTAACAGCACTGTAGGTGTCTGTATCTCTAAGGTCTGGTTGACGCCCAGTATCAATATGAATAGAAGCATCAACTACAGCCCTATCACGTAGCCTCAGGCCAGAATGGACTTTCATAGGACTGTCTCAAGCACCCATTATGAAAATTAGAAACAGAACAATTACTTCTTTCACTACGCATATTCGTCATAGTTGATTGACATAGTTTCTTTTCTGATTGTCCAACCGACCAAAAAGGGCCTTTTAAGCGCTACAAATCTATATGGAAGTAAAACAAAGGTCACATCTGGATCCATGGTTACAAAACATTAGACATTGATGACATGGTAACTAAAATATTGATGCCCTCTTGGCGGATGCAAACCATTCTACAAGGGACATTTTGTTCCAGATGTTGAAGCTAAAAAATTAAATGTTACAAACATACATTCAAAAACCATATGAGCAAATAGACATAGTGGAATGGGCAGCTAATGTCCACCATGGACAATGTGTACAGTTTCTCTTTTGTCACTCTCTTTGACTGCTATTTTCATCCTTATCATCCACTTTTCCCTTGTGTCTCTGTGACCCTTTTCACCTGCCTGTCTTCCAGAGTGTCTTTGTTTAGTTTGTTACTTGTTACATTCTATCACAATGTAACAAGTAGTCCTGTGATTTCTTTTTTTTTAACTTTCCTGTTTGTACTCTCTCTCTCTCTCTCTTTCTCTCTGTCTGTCTGTCCGTCTGTCTGTCTGTCTGTCTTTGTCCGTCTGTCTCTCTCCCTCAAGAGAGAGAGAGAGAGAGAGAGAGAGAGAGGAGAGAGAGAGTGGTGTGTGTGTGTGTGTGTGTGTGTGTGTGTGTGTGTGTGTGTGTGTGTGTGTGTGTCTTTTTTTTTGCCTTTGGTATGTGCTAGTAGTTTGTTTCAAACATTTGAGTCTTGCTGCAAATGCTTTTATTTGCTGTCTGTGGGCATTACCTCTCCTTACCATTCCTCACCCTCTCCTAACTCCCCCCCCCCCCCCTTTCATCGTTCACCTCTCCCAAAGTGGCTGGTTTAATGGACTGACACAATCCAGATGGCATTCCCATTGGGAATGAAGACAGGCTTCCAATTCTTTTCACGCTTACATAGAAAATGCCAGCCCAGAAGCGCAAAACATTTTAGAGATAAGACGTGTAGTTCAGCTCTTCATCGTTTTCTTTGTAAGCTGTCCAATTTCCCTGTCTACCTCAGAAGGAATATGATAATCAAATTTGACATTGAGACTCCATATCCCCATCGCTAACTGATGTAAATGAGATTTGAACGAACCCTTTTCACCATCAGATACCGCCAGAGCCAGACGCTTACCTGATCATCAATGATCGATGCATCCATTCGACATTAATGTAGAAGGTGGAAATGACAGTTTACTCTGATTCTGTTTCTGCCAAAACAGCATTTTTTCTGGAAAACGTAACTATTGATAGGGCAGAGAATTTAATGGCGGCATCTTTTTGTGTGGCTGTGAATATGTGTGTATGTGTGTGGGGAGGGGGGGAAGGGGGAGGGGGGTGGAGGGGGAGAGGGTGGGCGTGCATGTGTGTATGTGTGTGTGTGTGCGTGCGTGCGTGCGTGTGTGTGTGTGTGTGTGTGTGTGTGTGTGTGTGTGCGTGCGTGTGTGTGTGCGTGTGTGCGCGCTTGCGTGCATCCGTGTGCGTGTGTGTATGTGTGGGGTGTGGGGGGGGGGGGCGCGTGCGCGCGCGCGCGCGTGTGTGTATGTGTGTGTGTGTGTGCGTGTGTGTGTGTGTGTGTGTGTGTGTGTGTGTGTGTGTGTGTGTGTGTGTGTGTGTGTGTGTGTGTGTTGCATGTTGGCACGCATATATGTGTATGTTTGTGTGTTTGGATGTGCATGTCTATGTGTGCGTGTGCCATTATATTGAATGTTTTGGCTGGGTGCATTTAAGAGAGAGAGAGGGGGGGGAGAGAGAGAGAGTGCGTGTGTATGTTTGTGCGCGTGCACGCGCGCGCGCGCGTGTGTGTATGTGTGTGTGTGTGTGTGTGTGTGTGTGTGTGTGTGTGTGTGTGGTGTGTGTTATGTGTGCGTGTGCGCATATTGAAGAGAGAAAGGAAAGGGCATGGTGTGTATGAAGCAGTTTCAAATCGGTCAGGAGTATATTTTCTTTGGACGGAGGGAGAGGTAGAGTAAGGATGAAGGCAGGGAGGGAAGACAGTAAGAAGGAAGTGGAGTAAGGATGAAGGCAGGGAGGGAAGACAGTAAGAAGGAAGTGGAGTAAGGATGAAGGCAGGGAGGGGGGGGGAAGACAGTAAGAAGGAAGTGGAGTAAGGATGAAGGCAGGGAGGGAAGACAGTAAGAAGGAAGTGGAGTAAGGATGAAGGCAGGGAGGGAAGACAGTAAGAAGGAAGTGGAGTAAGGATGAAGGCAGGGAGGGAAGACAGTAAGAAGGAAGTGGAGTAAGGATGAAGGCAGGGAGGGAAGACAGTAAGAAGGAAGTGGAGTAAGGATGAAGCAGGGAGGGAAGACAGTAAAAAGGAAGTGGAGTAAGGATGAAGGCAGGGGAGGGGGGGGGGGGGAGACAGTAAGAAGGAAGTGGAGTAAGGATGAAGGCGGGGGGGAGGGGGGGGGAGACAGTGAGAAGAAAATGGGGGCATACGGAGATGGGTCCAAAACCTGAGCAGCTCCTCCCCTTCAGTACCTACCCTCTAACTCCACCTCATCCCCCACCCATACCCACTACTTGTCTATCCTCATCCTGTCTCCCAAGCTTGTCTTCCACCCATGGTCTATGGCAGACAGTTCCAAGGACAGACAGAGAGATGTAAGCTGTTAGCATCACAGTCCTCCAGAGAGCTGGATTAACAACAGCAGCAGGAAACTGCTAGGCGGATGTGTCGAGGTCACCCCCCGAGTAATCTCTAGATCAGCAGTGAAAGGTCCATAAACAAAGAGCTTCATTAATCATAGGCTTCATTAATCCAAGGCTTCAGTGACTTCATTACTGTTGTCTTCACGATCAAAGACGTCATATATCAGAGGCTCATTTACGAAAGTCTTTTGACATGAAACTTCCCTTACCAAAGGATGAATCGATCAAAGTTGCATTGGTAAAAACGTAATGTTGACTAAATGCTTTATTGATCGACGTTTTCATTAATCAAAGTCCCCATGGATTTTTAGGAATATAAAACTAGGGCATGCTACCGCCTTGTCACTAATCTTTCTCATTTAAATTGTATGGAAAGGAACGAAGATGGAACTGTAAAGGTCAATGCAAGAAAAATATATTTCAAAGGTCATGTAATTGCTAGTAAATACAACTGCTGACTGGGCAGATATTAGCCGTGTTACTGGTGACTATCTCACTACCTCGTCACCACATTCCAGCATGAGACAGACTGTAGTTGTGATATAGACTGTAACAAGAAACAAATACAAAAGAAGACGTTCTGGAAGAAAGGCAGGTGAAAACGGTCACACAGGAAAAGTGGAAAAAAAAAGAATTAAATTGCAGTAAATGAGAGTGACAAAAGTGGAATTGTGCACATTGTCCATGGTGGACGCTAGCAGCTCGTTCCGCAGTGTCCCTTTGCCCATATGGCTTTTAAATGCATTTCGTAACATTTCATTTTTTACTTTAAAAAAAAAAACAGGGACTAAATAGTCCGTAGCAGAATGTTTGGCATTTTCAGCAAGGCATAGTTTTATCTGCCAGAAGAACGTTAACAGTTTAGTGTCCATGTCATCAGTCTCAAATTTTGTCAGGAGGTGATCTTTTCTCTGGATGTGACCCTTCTTTCTTGTCTGTCTGTCTGTCTGTCTGTCTGTCTGTCTGTCTGTCTGTCTGTCTGCCTGTCTGTCTGTCTGTCTTCTCTCTCTTCTTCTGTCTCTCTCTCTCTCTCTCTGTCGCGCTCTCTGTCTGTCTGTCTGTCTGTCTGTCTGTCTGTCTGTCTGTCTCTCTCCCCTCTCTCTCTCTCTCTCTCTCTCTCTCTCTCTCTCTCTCTCTCTCTCTCTCCTCCTTCCATGTGTATTTGTAGCGCTCAAAAGGCCCTCTTCAGTCGGTTGGGCAATTCGAACAGAAACTATGTAAATCAAATTCAGCGAACACACCTGATGAAATGGGTGAGAGTTCTGTTTCTCTTTTTTTTCATGATGACGAAGGAGGATTAAGACAGTGCTATGAAATTCCACTCTGGTCTCATACTGCGTGATAGGGCTGTAGTTGATACTTTTATTCATGATAATACCAGCGTCAACCCGATCTTAGAGGTATGGATAACTGCAGTGCTGTGAAGAAAGTTGCGGAACGCTCGTAGCAATATACCCATTAAGTGAATGAAACTCGACTCTTGCGATTCCTAGTCTGTCTGGTTTGGTCAATAACGCACTCAGCATAGTTTGTGGGTGAAAACTCCAACAAACATATACCTCTATCGGGATTCGACCACAGTCCTCCCATCCCAAAGACCGAGATGCTGGTTCATAAATGCTCTCTCTCTTTTTTATCTTCTTGATATGCTCACTATCTTTTAATTCATATCATTTTCCAAGATTCAAAACTACAGTTGATAAGGGTTCATAAATTTGTTTTGAAGGGTTTTCGTTATTTATTCTTTAATACCAAATAAGTGTATTTTATTCTTTTTTATTGAATGATAAGGGATAGATAGATAAATAGATAGATAGATAATAAATGTGTTTGAGGATTCTCAGAAGATTTTAAAAAAGAAAAGCAGAACAATTATCAACAATGTTTTTCTTTTTTAAAATCTTCTGAGAAGCCTCAAAGACATTTATTATTTTTTACAGAAGATCTGCGGTCAAATATCTGTTTTAGATAGATAGATAATTTGATATGCGAAGGAAGCTATCTTTTTAAATTTGATTTTCTTTTGATAGCTATCATTCTGTACACTGATTTATTGACTTAGTTGTTCTGTTCATCATTTTAATGTGGAAACATTTCCTTCATGAATAGGGCGGGAAATGTGAAGCTTTAAAACAGCCTCACGCCCGGGGACCGCGGCACAGCCTGAGACTGCATGTATAAGCTGGAGCAATGTGGAATGTCAGCGGTTCAGGCCGGAGTCTGGCGCTGTATGCACAGACATACGAGTACCAGACTTCAGACCAGAACCGCTAACATTCGATGTCTGGCAGTGGTAAAAACCAATTGAATTTGACATTCAGATACAAATAGCACGTAACCTACGTGTCTCTGCATGTGTCTGTCCCTTTGTGGTTTTGTTTGTTTGTCATTCCGGTTTTCTTGTGCTGGCTCCCTCCTCCTCCTCCTCACCCTCCCCCCCCCTCCTTCCCACGCGTAGGGTTGCTGGGGTGGGGTTTTTTTTTTCAAAGTGTACCCCCGGGCCCCTGGAATTCTGTGTTTTGGGTTTTTTTCTCTTCTCACTCTCTTTTACCCTGCGTTCCCGGCTTTTTTATAAAAATTCCCTTTTCTGCATTACGTCCCGCCCCCCCCCATTCATGTTCCTTCCCTTTTGGGATTAAATTCCAGAGAAAAAATTTTTGGTTTTTTTGGGCTCTTATTTTATAACAGCTAGGCTTTTAAAGCCCGAAATTTTTTAGACTCGATAGATAGACCTTTAAAGACTGGAATCGGGGTTGTTTTGG
>CM065717.1:28583723-28588723 GCA_033310375.1 Conus canariensis
ACTTCTTTCTGCATATATATATATATATATATATATATATATATATAGAGAGAGAGAGAGAGAGAGAGAGAGAGAGAGAGAGAGAGAGAGAGAGAGAGAAATGTATATGGCCTTTTAGGAAGAAAGGTGGCAGAGTGGTTAAGACGTTCGCCTGCCAATCCAACGTGTGAGAAGTGTGAAGGGTTTTATTAAATTTTTTTTTTTTAGAGAGATTCTTGCAGTTTGTGATGCTCTTGTCATCACCATTCCGGCTGAACCCCCACCCCCACCCCTACCCCCAACCACCCCCTTCCCCCCCCCCCCCCCCCCCCCCATTTTTAAATAATGCATTCCTAAGAATTAAATGATGTCATACCTCTGAGAATGTATCATTCATATTGCCCATTTCCCCCTTCCCTTGTTATACCTCCCCCCCCCCTCTGCCTCACCCTATCCCTAACCTTTCTCCCCTTCCCCTTACCCCATACTCCCTTATTTTTGTTCTACAATAAAACGTGCTTAAACCCCCCGCCCCCACCCCCTCGCCCCGCCCTAAAAACCCCCTCTCCCCAACCCCCCATCCCCCTATCGCCACTTCCACATGCCCCTCTCCTACACCACCATCCTTCCCCTCTCAACGCCTCCCCCCCTCCTCCCCCCTCCCCCCTCCCCCCCCCCCCCCCCCCCCCCCCCCCCCCCATTTTTTTCTTCTCTCTTTTACGTATGACCATACCTTTATGCACTGGATGAAGTGTACACCTTTGTTTTACTCATGCTACTTGGATGCAGCGTGGATGCATATATGTAATCACATACATATATGTGAAATGTTTCTTCTTCTTGGTCTCTCATCCTGTTCTTATTTTCCTCATACCCAGCTATCTTCATACCCCCCTCCTTCCCCCCCCCCTCCCCCCCCCCTCCCCCCATGCCTTTCTTTCATTTTTCCCTCGACACCTTCCCCTCTTCTCCCCCCACCCCCGTCTTTTCTTTCCCGTGTGTGTGTGTGTGTGTGTGTGTGTGTGTGTGTGTGTGTGTGTGTGTGTGTGTGTGTGTGTGTGTGTGTGTGTGTGTGTGTGTCGCTGTGTGTGTCTCTGTGTGTGTGTGTGTCTGTGTGTGTCTGTGTGTGTGTGTGTGTGTCGCTGTGTGTCGCTGTGTGTGTCTGTGTGTCGCTGTGTGTGGAGGGTCTATGGGTGCGTGTATTTTGCCTTGCATTTAACAGTTGTTGACCCCTTTTTACCTGGTTTTACCTGAACAGGAATTCACGATCAACGATATGTCATTTTACTTGATGTGGGGCTTTTATCATTGTACCTTGGCCTAATGAAGCTTTTAACAGCAAAAATTTGTTAAAAATACAAGTCTGAGACTGGAAAAACTGTTGTTTTTATTCTTGTATATGTATATGTGTATACATACATACATATATATATATATATATATATATATATATATATGTACATATATATATATATATTAATATATATATATATTGTTGTGTGTGTGTGTGTGTGTGTGTGTGTGTGTGTGTGTGTGTATGTATAGATAGATATATAGATATAGATATACAAAAATTTACATGTGTGTGTGTGTGTGTGTGTGTGTGTGTGTGTGTGTGTGTGTGTGTGTGTGTGTGTGTGTGTGAGAGAGAGAGAAGAGAGAGGAGAGGAGAGAGAGAAGAGAGAGAGAGAGATTCCCCCTCTTATCCTTTCCCTTTTTTTTCTGTTATTCATTCTTTGCCTACTTTTGTCTGTTTTAATTGTGTTTATTCATTTATATTCTCTCTCTCTCTCTCTCTCTCTCTCTCTCTCTCTCTCTCTCTCTCTCTCTCTCTCTCTCTCTCGTAAGAACTTTTTTCTTTCTTTCGTTCTTTCTTTCGTTCGTTCGGTCCTTCTTTCTTTCTTTCGTTAACTCATTTATTTCTCCGGGACAGATTCACGCACATGTCAGACATGACGTCCAGTTTCCACTCCTTTTCTATTCCTCCTTCTCTCCTTCCCGTCCTCCACCACCCACCCCATCTCCCATCCCCTTCACCTCCATCGAAAACAAGAAAGTGAGGGGGCAGAAATCATTTTGTGTTCCTACGTTTGAAAAAATCTACTCTGTGAGGGTTTTAACAAAGGTGGCAGTGGCCCACTTCTTCGTCCACAAGCCACAGGGCGCTGTCTGTGAGGTTCTGAGGTGCAGCAGAAAAAGGTTACCCCTCCCATTTCTGTGGCCAGAGAAAATCTGGGACACAGCGTCAGAAGTGTCTCCTCTTTTTCTCTGCAGCTTCCCATTCTGATTTATGACTTTCTTGCTTCTCATTTATTCCCTTTACGTCTTCTTAGTTTCTTTTTTTTTCATATTTTTCTCGTCGTCCGTTCTCTCTGCCTGTCTGTCTGTCTGGTCTGTCTGTCTGTCTGTCTGTCTTCTGTCTGTCTGTCTGATCTGTCTGTCTCTCTCTCTCTCGCTTTCTTCTCTCTCTCTCTCTCTCTCTCTCTCTCTCTCTCTCTCTCTCTCTCTCTCTCTCTCTCTCTTGTTCGAACTTTGTTTCACTTTCTTGGTACCTTTCTTTCTTTGATTTTCTATTCTTGCTTTCTTTCTGTTTTTCTTTCTGTCTTTCTGTCTTTCTTTCTTTCTGTCATTATTTCATTTATTTCACCAGAACAGAATTGATGTACATGTCAGACATGACGTCCAGTTTCCACTCTTTTTCTAATCCTCCTTTCACCACCCTCCTCCACCGCTCACCCCCACCTCCACCGCTCACCCCACCTCCACCGCTCCCACCCACCTCCACCGCTCACCTCCCTCCTCCACCGCTCACCCCACCTCCACCGCTCACCCCACCTCCACCGCTCACCCCACCTCCACCGCTCACCCCACCTCCACCGCTCACCCCACCTCCACCGCTCACCCCTCCTCCACCGCTCACCCACCTCCACCGCTCACCCCTCTCCACCGCTCACCCCACCTCCACCGCTCACCCCACCTCCACCGCTCACCCCTCCTCCACCGCTCACCCCACCTCCACCGCTCACCCCACCCTCACCGCTCCCACCCCACCTCCACCGCTCACCCCTCCTCCACCGCTCCCCACCTCCACCGTCCACCCCACTCCACCGCTCACCCCACCTCCACCGCTCACCCCACCTCCAGTCCCCTTTACCTCCGTCGAAGGCAAGAAAATGAGGAATAAAGATCATTTCGTGTTTCAACGTTTGAAAAAAATCTAATTTATGAGGGTTTTAACAAAGATGGCAGTCTCCGACTTCTTCGTCTACAAGCCACAGGGCGCGGTCTGTGAGATTCTGAGGTGCAGCAGAAAAAGGTTACCCCTCCCATTTTTGTGCCCAGAGAAAATCTGGGACATGGCGTAAGAAATGTCTCAGCTTTATCTCCCCGGATTCCGATTCTGATTTATGGCTTTCCTGTTTCTGATTTCTTCGCATGACGTCTTCGTCGATTCTTTTTATTTTCCTGTTTATTGTCGTTGTCTTCTCTCTCTCTCTCTCTCTCTCTCTCTCTCTCTCTCTCTCTCTCTCTCTCTCTCTCTCTCTCTCTCTCTCTCTCAGCAAAAGACATTTATTATTGGTTCGATTGCTAAACAGATTCTGTCTGTCTGTCTGTCTGTCTGTCTGTCTGTCTGTCTGTCTGTCTCTCTCTCTCTCTCTCTCTCTCTCTCTCTCTCTCCTTCTCGCTCTCGCTCCGCTCTCTCTCTCTATCTATCTTTCGTCACGTATTTCACGGCCAGTCATTACTCTTAAAGCTGTGTATCACTGCGTTTCCAGATGATGAACACTTTCCCTGTCGACTGATGTTTACAATTCCCATCATAATCAGAGAGTGGGGATGTTTACTGATGATCTTATTGAGACATTGTAGTCGCATCACGATGGAATGTCGTGTTTACTGTTGATTTTATTAATGCATTGTCGCTGTGTCGTTACTGCTGCTACTAGTGTGTGGCACAGCAGTAGGCTACATAATAATGGCACATCTCTCTCTCTCTCTCTCTCTCTCTCTCTCTCTCTCTCTCTCTCTCTCTCTCTCTCTCTCTCTCTCGCCACTTCTTCTTTGAAAAATTACAAGTTTGCCCAATGTGTACGGAGGGTCAGGAAAATGAAATTCGTTTTGCTTTCTGTTGACCATGTTCTCAGAGACATTTGCATAAGCATCTTGAGAACGTGGAAATATTGGCAACGGCAATGCATGTTCAGATGGCGTCAATCAGTCTCTTGGTTCTCTAAGGGCTGTATTTATGCACGCACATTTCGTCTGTTGTTTTCGCCTTGTGCGAGAGTCCGCACAGATATATGGACAAGCTTGGAGCAGCTCTGATCTCAATAAAACGCCCTTTCCTCTTCTGATGCACCTCTTGTGCACGTGCGTCCTAGATGAACCGGTACCGCAAACAGAACTGGGATGGAGTGGTGTAGATGTCATTGTTTCATCATGAGATCTACACAGACCTAACCTTTTATTTCTTCGCTTTTGTTCACGTCTCCCTGTTTCACTTAGAAATTACTTGCCATAGATATGACGATACCGAACAGGACCTTTTGGGTAGAACGGTTGTGTATGACCATATCCATACTTACGTTCTATTTGTGTTTCTCGAAATATGTTTTTGTTCCCATCATATTACTCATTGCCAAATCCCTCCTTCAACTGACCTTTCTTTTGCGAAATGAAAAATGGTCTTGAGTTTGGAAGTCTGAGTCGAGTCTCTCAGTCTCCCTGTTTACTAACGTTTACGTGTGTGTCTCAGTCTGTGTGTCTGTCAGGCTGTCTGTCTGTCTGTCTGTCTTATTGCCTTCTAGTCTGTCTGTCTGGCCGGCTGTCTGTCTCTCTGTCTATCAGTCTGTCTCTGTCTATGTCTCTGTCTGTCTGTCTGTCTGTCTGTCTGTCTGTCTGCCTGCCTGTCTGTCTGTCTGTCTGTCTCTCTGTCTCTCTGTCTCTCTCTCTCTCTCTCTCTCTCTCTCTCTCTCTCTCTCTCTCTCTCACTCTGTGCGAGACATTATCAAATGTGTTGA
>CM065717.1:28593723-28601223 GCA_033310375.1 Conus canariensis
TTTCACATCTTGTTTAGCCCAAATTATCTTTGTCCTACTTTCCTTTCACATCTTGTTTAGCCCAAATTATCTTTGTCCTACCTTTCCTTTCACATCTTGTTTAGCCCAAATTACCTTTGTCCTACCTTTCCTTTCACATCTTGTTTAGCCCAAAATATCTTTGTCCTACCTTTCCTTTCACATCTTGTTTAGCCCAAATTACCTTTGTCCTACCTTTCCTTTCACATCTTGTTTAGCCCAAAATTACCTTTGTCCTACCTTTCCTTTCACATCTTGTTTAGCCCAAAATTACCTTTGTCCTACCTTTCCTTTCACATCTTGTTTAGCCCAAATTACCTTTGTCCTACCTTTCCTTTCACATCTTGTTTAGCCCAAATTACCTTTGTCCTACTTTTCCTTTCACATCTGTGTTAGCCAAATTACCTTTGTCCTACCTTTCCTTTCACATCTCGTTTAGCCCAAATTATCTTTGTCCTACCTTTCCTTTCACATCTCGTTTAGCCCAAATTATCTTTGTCCTACCTTTCCTTTCACATCTCGTTTAGCCCAAATTATCTTTGTCCTACCTTTCCTTTCACATCTCGTTTAGCCCAAATTATCTTTGTCCTACCTTTCCTTTCACATCTTGTTTAGCCCAAATTACCTTTGTCCTATCTTTCCTTTCACATTTTCGTTTAGCCCAAATTATCTTTGTCCTACCTTTCCTTTCACATCTTGTTTAGCCCAAATTACCTTTGTCCTACCTTTCCTTTCACATCTCGTTTAGCCCAAATTATCTTTGTCCTACCTTTCCTTTCACATCTCGTTTAGCCCAAAATTATCTTTGTCCTACCTTTCCTTTCACATCTCGTTTAGCCCAAGATTACCTTTGTCCTACCTTTCCTTTCTCATCTCGTTTAGCCCAAAATTACCTTTGTCCTACTTTTCCTTTCACATCTTGTTTAGCCCAAAATTACCTTTGTCCTATCTTTCCTTTCACATCTTGTTCAGCCCAAAATTACCTTTGTCCTACTTTTCCTTTCACATCTTGTTTAGCCCAAAATTACCGTTGTCATATCTTTCCTTTCATATCTTGTTTAGCCAAAAATCACCTTTGTCCTACTTTTCCATTCACATCTCATTTAGCCCAAAATTACCTTTGTCCTATCTTTCCTTTCACATCTCGTTTAGCCCAAAATTACCTTTGTCCTACTTTTCCTTTCACATCTTTTTAGCCCAAAATTACCTTTGTCCTACCTTTCCTTTCACATCTCATTTAGCCCAAAATTACCTTTGTCCTACTTTTCCTTTCACATCTCATTTAGCCCAAAATTACCTTTGTCCTATCTTTCCTTTCACATCTCGTTTAGCCCAAAATTACCTTTGTCCTACCTTTCCTTTCACATCTTGTTTAGCCAAAATTACCTTTGTCCTACTTTTCCTTTCACATCTTGTTTAGCCCAAAATTACCTTTGTCCTATCTTTCCTTTCACATCTTGTTTAGCCAAAAATTACCTTTGTCCTACTTTTCCTTTTACATCTCATTTAGCCAAAATTACCTTTGTCCTATCTTTCCTTTCACATCTCGTTTAGCCCAAAATTACCTTTGTCCTACCTTTCCTTTCACATCTTGTTTAGCCCAAAACTACCTTTGTCCTACTTTTCCTTTCACATCTCATTTAGCCCAAAATTACCTTTGTCCTATCTTTCCTTTCACATCTCGTTTAGCCCAAAATTACCTTTGTGCTACTTTTCCTGTCATGTCTCATTCAACAAACTAGCACGTTTGTCTATTTTTCCTTTCATGTCTCGTTCGTTTAAAACTATATTTGTCCTACTTTTTCTTTCATGTCTCGTTCATTATAAACTACATTTGTCCTACTTTTCAAAACTACATTTGTCCTACTTTTCCGTTCATGTCTTGCTCAGCTAAAACTACATTTGTCCTACCTTTTCCTTTTATGTCTTGTTCAGCCAAACCTACATTTGTCCTACTTTTCCTTTCATGTCTTGTTCAGCCAAGACTACATTTGTCCTACTTTTCCGTTCATGTCTTGTTCAGCCAAAACTACATTTGTCCTACATTTCCTTTTATGTCTAGTTCATTAAAACTACATTTGTCCTACATTTCCTTTTATGTCTAGTTCATTAAAACTACATTTGTCCTACATTTCCTTTTATGTCTAGTTCATTAAAACTACATTTGTCCTACTTTTCCGTTCATGTATTGTTCAGCCAAAACTACATTTGTCCTACTTTTCCGTTCATGTCTTGTTCAGCCAAAACTACATTTGTCCTACATTTCCTTTTATGTCTAGTTCATTAAAACTACATTTGTCCTACTTTTCCGTTCATGTATTGTTCAGTCAAAACTACATTTGTCCTCCTTTTCCTTTTTATGTCTTGTTCAGCCAAAACTACATGTGTCCTAATTTTTCCTTTTCTGTCTTGTTCAGCCAAAACTACATTGTCCTAATTTTTCGTTTTTTGTCTTGTTCAGCCAAAAATACATGTGTCCTAATTTTTCCTTTTCTGTCTTGTTCAGCCAAAACTACATTTGTCCTAATTTTTCCTTTTCTATCTTGTTCAGCCAAAACTACATTTGTCCTAATTTTTCCTTTTCTGTCTTGTTCAGCCAAAACTACATGTGTCCTGCTTTTCCTTTTATATTTTTGTTCAGCCAACACTACGTTTGACTTGTTTTTTTATTTCATATTTCATTTAGTTTCAAAGTGAGGTGACTGCAGGCGGGAATTTAAACACATTTTTAAAAAGAATTCTTGGTGAGTCCGCCAAACAACAGGGACAAACAAATCACAAGACAAAAGACGACGCGTTTCGACCTCTTGGGTCTTCTTCAGGCAATACAAACAACATTCGGGACAATGAAAACGAAGAACGAGCAATCACTCATTTTCTCATATTCGGCTCAAGATTAGCGTTCCAATTTCATTCATCCAACCCTAGTTTTGTACTACCTTTCCTTTACGTTCTGCCAGCCAACACTGTCTTTGTCCCACTTTTTATCCTATCTCTGTTCGCCCCAAAGCTGCTTTTGTCCCAATTTGTCTTAAGCGTCTAGTTCAGCGGACGCTACTTCTGCCCAACTGTTCCATGTACGTCTCATGTACGTCCGTGGGCGCCCTACGCTAACATCAGCATCGTATCCTTACAGCAGTTCCACATAGAGCATTTTGCGGTTTTTTTAGGCGCTCTTGTCGATTAATCACAAACATGTGTATTGTGATCAGTGCACTAGGTCGAATCCCTTGCAAAGAAGGTACTTAAAAAGAAAATACGTTTCTGTCATGAATCCCTTGCAAAGAAAGGACACTTAAAAAAGAAAATACGTTTTCTCTCATGAATCCTTGCAAAGAAGATACTTAAAGAAATATTCTGTCACGAATCCTTGCAAAGAAAGGATACTTAAAAAGAAAATACGTTTTCTGTCATGAATCCCTTGCAAAGAAAGGACACTTAAAAAGAAAATACGTTTTCTGTCATGAATCCCTTGCAAAGAAAGGATACTTAAAAAGAAAATACGTTTTCTGTCATGAATCCCTTGCAAAGAAAGATACTTAAAAAGAAAATACTTTTCTGTCATGATCCTTGCAAAGAAAGGCACTTAAAAAAAAATACGTTTTCTGTCATGAAACACATTAATGCTCCCTCCCCCGCCTGATGCATGAATGCATACCGTATATTCCCTACCTTAATGTGCGTTCAAGGAGAAGTGGCACAGCGCCTTTGCCCGCACTATCCCTGGTCACTGTGAGAGAGAGAGAGAGAGAGAGAAGAGGAGAGAGAGAGAGAGAGAGAGAGAGAGAGAGAGCCGTCATGTCGACTAAGAAACAGCATCTTCCCGTTTGTGGGAATTTTGCTCAAGATGCTCGCTCACTGGAACACGTGCCATGCGCGCGGCTGTGGGAAAGAATGAGTAGGCTACATCCGCAGAGGACTGTGCATTACTGTTAGCGTACGGCCAGCTGTAAACATAACGGCCCCACGTCCGTCTCTTCACGCTACTATTATCATAGTGTTACATTTTTTTTTTGGGGGGGGTCTCTGTCGAGTCTCTTGTACTGTGTTTAAGGAATATGCACCGTTCGATTGGTCAGCACTCGTTCCCACAGAACAATTATACCCTTCTCTCCGGTTGTTTCACGTATTGCTGAAGCAAAAATTCTTTTTCATTCTTAACGTTACGCCTTTTTTTTTTTTTAAAGTATTTCTCATTCTCTGTCAGTGCTCTCTCTCTCTCTCCTTCTCTCTCTCTCTCTCTCTCTCTCTCTCTCTCTCTCCTCCTGTGTGTGTGTGTGTGTGTGTGTGTGTGTGTGTGTGTGTGTGTGTGTGTGTGTGTGTGTGTGTGTGTGTTTGTTATATCATATGCTGTCGTGTCATAAGCGGAAGGTGTGAGAATGTGTGTGTATGATTCTATGTGTGCGAGGAGTGCATGTTCATACGTTTGTGTCATTGAGAGAGAGAGAGAGAGAGAGAGAGAGAGAGAGAGAGAGAGAGAGAGAGAGAGAGGAGAGAGAGAGAGAGAGAGATGAATGAATGAAATATGAATGTTTGCTGAATGAATGATTTGATTTATTCAGATTGATGCCATAGCCCATACTGAAGGGGTGGCATTCGCAATACAGCAAAGTAAATGGAAAACAAAAAGCCATTTCACATACACACACTACGCAAAGTATTATGAATATACTGTTCGGATTCGTTTTTGAGCTTCATGTATGTACCTAGCAAGATCGAAGAGGACATTTTCATTTCTTGTTGCTAACAATAAGTTGACTCCAAAACTACAGGGGTCAAAATAATACTTTGCCTTAAGAAATTTAACTCTAAGGCCACTGAGTGCAGGACAGCAAAGTAAAAAAAAAAAAAAAAAAAAAAAAGAGAGAGAGAGAGAGAGAGAGAAGAGAAACAGACATACATACAGACAGAGAGAGACAAATAGACAGACAGACCGAAACTGTAAGTGTATTCGAACATATAATTTCTAGAAAGACTTATTTGGTCGATCAATCTACATATTCACCGTCACGTGCAAAGCCCATGGTTTACACTCAGGTCAGCTCCCGGTACTTCACAACCACATGCAACCCCCCCCCCCCCCCCCGCCCACCTCTTCGCAGTCACGTGTAACCCCCCCCCACCCCCCCACCCCCACCCCCACCGTTCGCACTCACGAGCTAGCCAGTCCCTGCCTTTTTACAGTCACGTGTCAAGTCCTTGTGTTCTGGACCAACTGATCAGGAAAAACATCAGTGCCTTCGTGCTGCCTGTGTACAGCGATACTCTTCCCCGTGACCTGTGTACAGCGATACTCTTCCCCGTGACCTGTGTACAGCGATACTCTTCCCCGTGACCTGTGTACAGCGATACTCTTCCCCGTGACCTGTGTACAGCGATACTCTTCCCCGTGACCTGTGTACAGCGATACTCTTCCCCGTGACAAGGTACAGTGATAGACTTCGTGCCCCTTTGGACCTGTGATAGAGCAACTCATTCCCGGCCTGTGGTGACAGGATACTCTTCCTCCTGACCTGTGTACAGCGATACTCTTCCCCGTGACCTGTGTACAGCGATACTCTTCCCCGTGACCTGTGTACAGCGATACTCTTCCCCGTGACCTGTGTACAGCGATACTCTTCCCCGTGACCTGTGTACAGCGATACTCTTCCCCGTGACCTGTGTACAGCGATACTCTTCCCCGTGACCTGTGTACAGCGATACTCTTCCCGTGACCTGTGTACAGCGATACTCTTCCCCGTGACAAGGATAAAGTGTATTTTGATGACTTCGTGCCGCCCGTATGGACCCAGCGTGATGGGAGATGACAACTCCAATCGGCTGGTCGGCTCCTGATGGTGAATGATGTCGTCCATCCAATGCGAAATAGCTATGGTGTGGTTTTGCTCGAGCTTTTTTCTTAGGGGATAGGTATGGGATGGCTAGAAGTAAATATTTTAGTTTGATCAATTGATTAAAGAGGCAAATCATATACCTTGCTGGCTGAAAAAAATGTAGATAGATGAATGGATGGATCGATCGACTGATCGATCGAGCGATATACAGATAGACACATAGATAGATAGATAGATAGATAGAGAGACAGATAGATAGACAGATACATAGAGAGGCAGATAGATAGATTGATAGATAGACAGATAGGTAGATAGATATTGTTTTGTAACCTGCACGATGTATAATTACACACACACACACACACACACACACACACACACACACACACACACACGCACAAACACACACGCAAGCACACACGCACGCACAGACACACACACACAAACACACAGGGGCAAGACAGAAGAGTCGGCACAGAGAGAATATTGCCAACAAAGTCATCGACCAAACATCAGTCCCAGGGTCAACACCGTAACACGACTGAGGGATCGTGTTGTAATCCGTCTTAGGCCTAACTGCTTGCTTTATTTGTTTGTTTGTTTTTGTTTGTTTTATCGCAGTTTGTTTTTCTCACCGGGCGTAGGACAACAAAGCGACATTGTTACAATTTAAAAGGGAGACAAGAGAGGAGGAACTTTTGCGAAAGACGTCATAGCAATAATGACGAGTTGCAAGCCTCCTTATTACTTATCACTTTTAGATATCTGTATTTTTCGGTCGGTGTAGTGCAATTGTTTATTTATTTAAAACATTTGGAAAGTGAACGTATGCCTCATTGTTCAATTTGCTTTCGGATCGATTTATGATGCAATTGGTAATATTCAAGATTATGTTAGAATGTTCACCAGGTTTCGGTAAGTTGCTAGTGCATTACCGAAGGTTCGAGAATGTTGTAGAAGCTGACCGAATCACATTCGCATAAGCTTGTCCACGATTTCATTGGTTGAGTTTACCGATATGCAGATTATTCTAGAAAAGAATGATCGAGTGCGTTCGATAATATTCTTTAGATAACATATAAAAAGATGAGAGCTGTGCTACTTGGGAGATAGAGAGAGAGAGAGAAATGACATTTTTGAAGAGTTCTAGTCATTGTCGAGCACAGAAGGGTTCGATCTGCATTGAGTTTGAGTCTAGTCGATGAGAAACTGCCGTTGTAGAATATTAGCTGCTGCATGTATGATTGAGTTCCTGTGTGACTTATTGAACTTGAAGGTCAGTTGTTTTGTTTTGTTTTTGTTCTTATTTTCTTCAACGTTTATAAATAAAAGGATCCTTTTCGTTTCAATACCGCCTGGTGTATTTTGCCGTCTGCAAGCTGAACACCTACCACAGGATCTGCAGCGAACTCTTACAAGCCATTGCATTTACATGTACTGAGGAAGTCAGCGGTATAGCGTGTTACCAGACATCTACTGTTCTATACTTAGTAATTACATCCATGTCCTCTCGCTTTGCTCCTCTCTGCATAGCAGCAAGCCTCCTTCTCCTTTCATCTACACAGATGTGTAGCAAGTTTTGGGGTGGTGTTGGTGGTGGCGGTGGTGGTGGTGGTTTGTTTAGTTGTTTGTTTTTGCCATCTCATCT
>CM065717.1:28608723-28621223 GCA_033310375.1 Conus canariensis
AGGCTGTCCTGCACAATCCTAAGATGCTGAAAATGCTTGGGTTGTTTAACAGTTGAACTGACCATTATGACTGTTGACACTTTTTGATCTCCCTTGTATCATTAAATGATCCTCACAGATTTTACCCTTATATTCTCTACATGATTTGAGCTTTTCAGCACCTTATTTCTTCACCACACTTTCTTTTCGGTTCACTTTTCTACACTTCGCTGGCTGCTTCGAGGTGCTGTTAGATTCCGTTTGTGAACCCATGGTAGAGAGAATGCCACGGAATTGTAGACTGTGTTGAATCTCTCTACCTGATGCCATGGGACCACAGTTACCATCAGCCGTGCCTCGCTGAAGAGTCCAATCCAGCGGACAAAAGGCCTCGGAGCGGGCGATATGAGTAGTTCTGTCTTCAAGATGGATTACAGTGGTTTCTATAGGCCACCAGTGAAATATGTTGTGTTTGTAACATATTTTCCCGACTTTCCATGATCATTTCTTTATCTCCCCTGCTCCCCCCCCCCCCCCCCCCCTCCCCCCCCCCCCTGCTGCGCTATTCAGTGTGTTACCTTTCATCGAATCTTTGCAATGATGAAGGAATTGTTAGCCTGCACTTGTTTTCTCCCACTACCTAATTTTTCAACACACACACACACACACACACACACACACACACACACACACACACACACACACACACACACGGACACAAATCATACACTCACTCACACACACACACACACACACACACACACACACACACACACACACACACACACACAACACACACACACACGCACACACACACATGCACGGACGCAAAATCATACACTCACACACACACACACACACACACACACACACACACACACACACACACACACACACACACACACATGTATTTCTGAAGTTCCTGACTTCTGGTATTTCTGAAAGTAGTGTTCATATAAATTAGTCTCCCTTCATGTTTTAAGATTTTTAAGAAGTAGTATCCAAAAATTGAACTGCATGTTTTTTCAGTTACGTTTCGTCTTTCTCGTGAACAATCAACTGTTCTGCGGTTTCGTTCGTTTTTTTTAAAAATTGAACAATTTTCTGGCAACAGATAGCTTCAAGGTGTATGGATTTTGTTGTAGAATTCGTAGCTTCAGCATTTTACTTGTAACACATCCACAAGCTTGTGTTATAGAATACTACAAAGTGGGAGGGCCCGTATCTCAGTGAATACTTTACAAATTCTATTCATATTAACGAATCAAGATTCACCCTATCAGTGTCTCTGAAACTTTTGCTCTTTATTGCGTCTTTTCCGAATTATTTCACGTTTATTTAAATTCTGTTTTGTTTTGTTTTTCTGCTCGGCCGATTTGGTATTGTGTAAGCAGCAAATGTTTGGGGTTTATGGGCTTGTAATTATTTCATTAAAGGAGCAAGAGTTACCTATTTCTTATAACCTTAAAATTCGTGTGAAATGCAAATTCAGACAGACAATTTGACGAGAGAGAGAGAGAGAGAGAGAGAGAGAGTGAGTGAGTGACAGACAGACAGACAGACAGGCAGACAGACAGACAGGCAGACAGACAGACACAGACAGACAGACAGACAGACAGACTAATGCAAACAAAATTATCAAGCAATTCTGAAGTCATACATCATTACAAATCAGAGCTATAGTTACATTCGACATAGCTGGCGTTTGTATTAGCTATATCTACGACAAGGCAGTGCAAAACTTTCTCGGTGATGGAAATAGTATGCTAAAGTACATAACATAAGGAGTGTGTCTGGTTGACAAGAGCAAATTTACAGAGAGAGAGAGAGAGAGGGGGGGGGGGCAGAGAGAGAGAGACAGAGAGAGAGAGAGAGAGAGAAAGAGAGACAGACAGACAGACAGACAGACAGACAGGGAGAGACAGAAACAGACAGACAGAGGGAGAGAGAGGGGGGGGGGGGGACAGAGAGACAGACAGAGGCAGACAGAAGACAGACATTCAGACATAAGATAATACAGACAGACAGACAGAGGCAGAGACAGACAGACAAACAAAGACAAACACAAAGAGTTCTTTTTTTACCTCCTCAGTAATTACGACCGTCAGGAAAGAGAGAGACAAAGACACAGACAGACAGACAGAACGGACGGACAGGCATGCAGAGAGAGAGAGAGAGAGAGAGAGAGAGAGAGAGAGACAGAGACAGAGACAGAGACAGAGAGAGACAGAGAGGAGAGAGAGAGAGAGAGAGAGAGAGAGAGAGAGCGAGATCATCAATCAGGTTCAGTCTGGGTATGCGATCTGTATCCCCTTCCAACAGTAATGGCATGTTTGATAACCATTCTCGTGGAAACAAGTCAAATCTGTTTAGCTGTTTCCCTGTGGAGTCTCCTGTTGCGCTCGCCATAAATGAGATAGAATTACAAAATATTGCTAACCTCTATATCTGGCGAGACAGATAGAGCACATCTGTATTTGGTCAGATGCGCATCGGCATTTTTCTTCTGCGCGGTAGAAATTCCACGAAATGATGGGACTTCAGCAGAGAATCATACACTACTTGTTGCTATCTTTGCCTGCAATATTATTCAACAAGGCTGTCATCCGTCAGTACGCAGCAGTTATTATTATTGTAACTGATCATAGTTTCTGAGAAAACGACAGTCTGGCAAAGTTGGAAATTGTTGCTGCCAGACGTCCATCAAAGATTTGAAAAGTCTTTATACTCTTCAGTGACATTTTCGTACAGACAAATCTCGTGAATGATTATTGTTCTGCCCAAAATGGTTGGTTCTAGGGGTTCTTGTGAATCTGTCAAGCAAATGCCAGCTTTCATGTTTACCCTGAGGAGAGAGAGAGAGAGAGAGGAGAGAGAGAGAGAGAGAGAGAGAGAGAGAGGGAGGGAGAGAGAGAGAGAGAGAGAGACAGAGACAGAGACAGAGACAGAGACAGAGACAGAGACACAGAGAGATATCATCCATTAGGTTTAGTGAAAGCATGCACTCTATTCCCCAGCCATCGTAATGACACATTTTGTCACCGTTAACGTTGTAACAAGTAACGTCTGTTTAGCGCTTTCCCTGTGGGCTCACCTGTTGTGATCCCTATAAATGATACAGTTACAAAATATTGCTCAACTCTACATCTGGAGAGACAGATAGAGCACATCTGTATTTACTAAGATCCGTATAGTATTTAGTAAGATCCGTATCAGTATTTAGTAAGATCCGTATCAGTCTCTATCTTCTGCGCGGTAGAAATTCCACGAAATGATGGGACTTCAGCAGAGAATCATACACTACTTGTTGCTATCTTTGCCTGCAATATTATTCAACAAGGCTGTCATCCGTCAGTACGCAGCAGTTATTATTATTGTAACTGATCATAGTTTCTGAGAAAACGTCAGTTTCGCAAAGTTGGAAATTGTTGCTGCCAGACGTCCATCAAAGATTTGAAAAGTCTTTATACTCTTCAGTGACATTTTCGTACAGACAAATCTCGTGAATGATTATTGTTCTGCCCAAAATGGTTGGTTCTAGGGGTTCTTGTGAATCTGTCAAGCAAATGCCAGCTTTCATGTTTACCCTGGAGAGAGAGAGAGAGAGAGAGAGAGAGAGAGAGAGAGAGAGAGAGAGAGAGGGAGGGAGAGAGAGAGATAGATAGAGAGACAGAGACAGAGACAGAGACACAGAGAGGTATCATCCATTGGGTTTAGTGAAAGCATGCACTCTATTCCCCAGCCATCGTAATGACACATTTTGTCACCGTTAACGTTGTAACAAGTAACGTCTGTTTAGCGCTTTCCCTGTGGGCTCACCTGTTGTGATCCCTATAAATGATACAGGTACAAAATATTGCTCAACTCTACATCTGGAGAGACAGACAGAGCATATCTGTATTTTCTAAGATCCGTATAGTATTTAGTAAGATCCGTATCAGTATTTAGTAAGATCCGTATCAGTCTCTATCTTCTGCGCGGTAGAAATTCCACGAGATGATGGGACTTCAGCAGAGAATCATACACTACTTGTTGCTATCTTTGCCTGCAATATTATTCAACAAGGCTGTCATCTGTCAGTACGCAGCAGTTATTATCATTGTAACTGATCACTGTTTCTGAGAAAACGTCAGTTTCGCAAAGTTCGAAATTGCTGCTGTCAGACATCCATCAAAGATTTGAAAGTCTTTATACTGTTCAGTGACATTTTTGTATAGGCTTCGGCTAGACAAGTTTCGTCAATGATTATTGTTCTACCCAAAATGGTTGGTTCTAGGGGTTCTTGTGAATCTGCCAAGCAAATGCCAGCTTTCATGTTTATCATGGAAGAGAGAGAGAGAGAGAGAGACGAGGACAGACAGACAGAAGACAGACAGACAGACAGATAGACAGACAGACAGACAAAAAGAGACAGAGAGAGATATAGAGAGAAAGAGAAAGAGAGAGAGAGAGAGAGAGAGAGAGAGAGAGAGAGAGAGGAGGAGGAGGAGAGGGAGATACAGACAGTCAGACAGACAGAGAGAGATCCGAAAGATTGTCATTACATACATCCCCCCCCCTTCCCGTCCTTCGTGTGTGTGCGTGTGTGTGTTGTGTTGTGTGGGGAGGGGGGGGAGGTTGCATGGGTGTGTGTGTGCGCGCGGGCGCGTACACGCGCGGTTTGAACATGTGAGTTCAAATGACAACTAGTTAATTCATAATTTAAAAGAAAAACCTGTAGTTATTGAATGTCATGGTATACACGCTGACTCTACATTCAGTTAATATCGTTTTTTGCCCAGCCGACTGCGAGACTCTTTGGCCCTACCATGTCAGCGCATTGTGTCTGCATACACCGACACGAGGATCCTGCCATTTGATATAGTAAACAAAGGCACTAGGTGCTGATAGAGATTCCCAACTGGCCAGTGTCCGGTGTTATGATCAGCCCATCTCACTGTTCATTGCCACTGCAGGTGCCGACCAGTCAAGTTGCTCAAGGAAAGGCTAAAAGCTTTTGCGTGTCAGCGTGAGCAAAATAAGGCAAGAGCGAATAAACCGTGCTACCCACCTTCTTTTGCAAACACCACACACACACACACACACACACACACAACACACACACACACGCAACACACACCACACAACACCACTACACACACACACGCATGCACGCACACACGCACAGAGACATGTACGTGTCAGCGTATGCCTGAACTGTATATTTAAGAGCTTGAATGCTCATGGACACTCAGAGAACCAAATTATTTTCACGTTTATCAAGTTAGAGAAACAACAAGAGGTAAAGTGTGTTGTATGTTTCTTTTTTCATCACTCGGAGGAAAGTTTCTAGTTTCTAGAATGCGGAGAGTCGCCAGCAAATACAGTTATCATATCCTATATGTAAGCTCACCTTCCTATCCCATCTATTCCTTTCTCCAAATCTCAATCCTTGATTGAAAAAAGGTTTTGAGAAATGAGTTCTCGGTTCCCCTGCCCTCTTGCCATCCCCCCCTGCCCCCCCTGCCCCCCCCCCCCCCCCCACACCGGTTCATGTGGCACCATATTAACACCTTTGGTTATGCTTCATGTTCCAGGCTTGTCCCTGGATGAAGCCACTAAGACAAAAATTTGGTTCTAAATAGATCAAGTTGTCAATGTCACTTTGAGCAAAACGGTTCCATTCTGTGTGTGTGTGTGTGTGTGTGTGTGTGTGTGTGTGTGTGTGTGTGTGTGTGTGTGTGTGTGTGTGTGTGTGTGTGTGTGTGCGTGCGTGCGTGCGTGTGAGACAGAGAGAGAGGACCACGAATGTGTAATTATTTCATCATGGGAGCAAAGGTTATTCTCCTGGTTCGTTGTTTATAGTTTACTGGTGCCTTTTTAATGTATTTCCTTTCGTACCAATAGCACCGAGGATACCCGTGCTTGTCCTTGTTAAGATCGTAAGGCTGTGCCAGTCTTGAATAAATGTCAATTTGTATTGAATAATTTCTCCGGTTGCTGTTATTGTTGTTGTGTTGTTGTTGTTGTTGTTGTGTACATGTGTCAGGTACAGGGTCCATGGGCAAGTTTAGAATATCATTTTTCTTCGGGTTGTCTCCTAGTCTGTTCTGTGTCCTTTGTGTCGCCATTTGTTGTCGCAAGCAGCATTCCTTTGGAGTTGTGTGGGCGTGTAATTACTCCATCAAGGGAACAAGAGTTACCGTACTTGTTCCTTATTTACTGTTTACTGTTCCCTGCCTCATTTAAGTTTACGTTTTCATAAATGTTTATATACTTTTGTAAACCGGGGGTGGGGAGATGGGGGATCAAGGGGAGTCTCTGGCTTCTTAAGATTATCCTTGTGTTATCAGCCGTAAGGATATCAATAGACGGGTTATAATACCTTGGATTTGATGCAAATATGTACCTGGTTGCAAACTGTTGTCATTTTAACGGCATAAGACTTTCTTTCTCTCTTTTTTTGCCCGAGGCACACGTGTCAACCTTCAAAAGGCCCCGTGCGGTGAGTTGGCCTATAGCAGTGAAGGTGATGAAGAAATAGCGCGCCCTGTGCGGTGAGTTGGCCTATAGCAATGAAGGCGATGAAGAAATAGTGCGCCCTATGCGGTGAGTTGGCCTATAGCATTGAAGGTAATGAAGAAACAGCGCACCCTGTGCGGTGAGTTGGCTATAGAAGAAATAGCGCGCCCTGTGCGGTGAGTTGGCCTATAGCAGTGAAGGTGATGAAGAAATAGCGCGCCCTGTGCGGTGAGTTGGCCTATAGCATTGAAGGTCATGAAGAAATAGCGCGCCCTGTGCGGTGAGTTGGCCTATAGCAGTGAAGGTCATGAAGAAATAGCGCGCCCTGTGCGGTGAGTTGGCTATAGCAGTGAAGGTCATGAAGAAATAGCTCGCCCTGTACGGGGAGTTGGCCTATAACAATGAAGGTAATGAAGAAATAGCACGGTCAAAATGCTGGACCCCATACTCCTTGGACTCTTCGTTTCACGAAGTGACAGCTGGACAGGTTTTTTTTCAATGTTGATACTTGTCACGTGTCTCTGAAGGTATACATTTCTTTCAGTTCCATAGTAAAAATTCTATTTGGTTGAAACTCAACAATTTTTTTATCCACGTGTTCAACGCTTATTTTCGTGCATTTTGTTTATAAGGTCGTACCCAATATACTCTAGAGGGGTCCCGTGGTCATACCATTAGAGAGTTTATTAGCAGAGCTGAGGGTCGTGAGATCGAACCACTCGTGGGGTCGCATTTTTTCGACTTGAAAACCCTGTGTGTACACTTATAAGTAAACTGGTACCTCATTCAGTTTAGGAAAATTTAAACATGACGGAAGCAAGAGGATGGGCCCCACCTTTCATCATGCCGTGCCTCAGACACAGTGAACCTCTGACAGTTCATGTTCACTATAGCCCATGGGCTATATTACGAACTCTGTCCTAATCTTTTTGTATCTGACTCAAGCAGGAGAACGGCGAAGAGAAATGTCAGTTTTGGAGATGTGATGAGGTCGACATCTCTCGTATTTAGTGTCTTATGTAGTCTCTTTCTTTCTTTCTTTCCTTCCTTCTTCCTTTCTTCCCTTTCTAGAAGCCATTTGCCTATAAACCATCATCCTCAAAACGCGCACCAAGCGACGTAAATGAAAACCCGGCAATCGCAGTAATACAGCAATTAGTGAAGACAAAAAGTTCACAAAAGTCATTGTCACATGATCTTTCTCTTCATCTTTCCTCCTATGTGATTATCGTTCATTTTGGGATGTAGTTCAGTTCCCTTGCTGGTCCAGACAGACGCATGGAAATTTGGACGGATGGGTGGCTTTGCTTAGAATGTTCATATCTTGAATGTTCGCGACATTTGGTGTCTATATTTGTATAAAAAGTAGAATGTCTGTTGTTGTTGTTGTTGTTGTTGTTGTTGTTGGTTGTTGTTGTTCTTCTTCTTCTTCTTCTTCTTCTTCTTCTTCTTCTTCTTCTTCTTGTTTTTGGTAACAAAGAGGAAATAAGCAGCCAACATTCAGGGGTACGGAAAATGCACAGTTCTATTTCCAATCCCTCAATTTTCTCTTGTAGTAAGTCACTTCCTATGCCGCAGTAAGCTTTTTGGCGTGTACTTGGAGCGTGTACCACTTTGGAGCTATTGTGTCTGAAAGACTAACCCAGGTCAGCATTCGAGAGAAATGGATGGATGGAAGATCATTTCTTGCCTCCCCTAAGACTGGAACGTGAACTCTATCGTCTGTCTGAAAGGGCAATGAATCACTGGGTGACCATTCTATTCACTGTGTTACTAGCTGCTTGCCATTCTCTTGTATTTGCACCGGGTCAGCAAAAGTCAAGTCGTCACTTCTTTATACGGTAGAAAGCGTTAGACTGTGACAGGATGCATCTGGATGTGTCTATATACAGGGAAACCAGGATGAGAGAGAACATGGATGATGAAATATATAATACAAAACAAAACGAAACCAAACGAAATAAAACAAAGTAAAACCCCTAAAAAACAAAATCCCACGTAAGCGAGACTATAATGGCTACCCAACTCGATAGCAAGCCAAGAAGTCCACTTTGTCACCTAGAAAGCAGACGAGCAAGAAGCTGACCATAAAAAGCAAACCACACACACACACACACACACACACACACACACACACACACACACACACATATATATATATATATATATATTATATATATATATATATTATATATATACATACATATATACATAGTAAACTAGTCAGACAAGCAGGTAATCATCTAGCTTCGACACAAGCGACAGACAATTCTTTTTAATGGCTATTCTCCCACCGTTGGTCATCTAGAAAGTATTCTCTTACGCAGTTTTTGTGTTGGTTGTTTGCGGCGTCTGAAGATACGTAAATTCACTTTGGTTTATTTTCTACATAAAATAAGCATTAGTGTACGATTCCCTGTGCATGTTTATTTAGTTTTTTTAGCTTCTTTTCACTGCCGCGGTTGTCTGTTTCCGTCTCTTTCTTTCTTTCTTCTTTTTTTTCTCTTTGATATTGAAAGTCTGCGACTCCGTCATCAAGACGTAAACACCCCACGAGCAGTGACCACAAACAAAAGTAGCTGAGACTACGACACGAAGTGACCCAAGGCGTTGGGACCAGCTCCTAGCACTGGGGGGAAGTCTAGCCCAGCAACCCGCTGGATAACAGTCACACGGCTCTGCCAGACTAGCCCGTCGTTCAGTGACTGGGCACCGACCACCGACCGACCGGCCTTCCTGCAAGTAACGTTCTGTGACAACCGGCGCCGTGCGAGAGGAGGAGGAGGAGGAGGAGGGCCGGCGCGGGCGGCTTGCTACCACCAGATGCTGCAGGCTGTCTGTCTGCGTGCTGGTCTGGTGGGCTGCTGCTGCAACAGCTGCCCTGTCTGCCGTCTTGCGTCACAGTGCTGCTTCTGGTCAGCCGGTGAGGGGAAAGTTTCACCTCCAGTTGATTATCATTAATCAGCCTTTTTTTTCATTTACTTTTTCTTTTCTTCTCCTCTTCTCTGGGTCAGGTGACAGTGAGGCGGGCCTCAGTGCGAGTGTCTCTGTACATAGAGTGCAAGAGAGTCGGGCCCTACGAAGGGAAAGGCAAAGGTAAAACTGGTCGATTCAACAAAAGTGGCAGGCGGTTCCCACGGCGTGTGTGCATGTGTGTGTCTGTGTGTGCGCATGTGAAAAAAACACACAAAAAAGTGGCACCAGTTTAGAATCTACTTTGCCGGAACATATGCTGACTTCCTTTTCGACGGAATTTCACAGCATTACTCCGGTTTTCAGTTTCAAGACGGAAAGTAGCAAGGTCGGAAGCGTTTCCGACTGTCCCATGGAAAATAATTTCTGAAAACATAATGGGAACAAAAACCGACGTTTACCTGCCAGTGGATCTGGACTGAAACCCTGGACGCACTCAATAACCTTTCTTGGAATGGAACTGTGTTTGTAAATACAGTCGAATCGTGGTGATCATCCGCAAACAGTTAACGGCACCTTATCCTTCAAAAGTTCTCATCAGGAAAGATCGACATGTTCTTGTAGATGGTACAAATGAAGAAAATTAGAGTATTTTTTCGTGATTTCCAAGTGATATATTCAACATGACACTAGTGGTTATTGTAAGTGCAAGGAAGTGATTTTCCACAAAACGGATTCTTGCTTCACTTCTGAATTCGATGATAAGGAGGTTGAAAAGTGAGCTACAAAACGAAAAGGCAGAATATTTATTCTCCCAATATCCTTCCCTTTACTCGGCAACGTTGCGCGTTGGATTCACAAGATTTCTCATTTGGATGTTAAGTGACCATTACAATATACATTTGGATGTTAAGTGACCATTACAATATACATTTGGATGTTAAGTGACCATTACAATATACAATTCTCCTCCATGAACGAAATACAGGTCAATTTACCATTAGAATGATGACGTTGTAGGCTATTGTATTGTATCTGCCGTCTTTGTCAGTTTCCACCATAGTCTTTGGCGCTGTTGTGGCCCTCCGACAGTAATTGTTGCTGAAACTGATAGTCTGAAAAACACTTTCATGTTTCTAATTAGTTTTATCCACGTTCACAATGAAATTAGAAAGAATCGCTGAAGCTGGGCGGCCTATCGTATTTCTTTTGCTTGATACATTGATAGTGCAGTGTATGTATATGTATATGAGAGAGAAGAATAGATAGATAGGTAGGTAAGGTAAGGTAATGTTGCTTATAGCCCAGCCGACCGCAAAGGGCCATATCAGGGCTGTCATCACGCTAAAGATAGATAGGTAGATAGATAGATAGATAGAAAAAATAACGATAGATAGATCAGAGAAAAAAAAAACGAGAATGAAATGGTAGGGCGTAACACACACACACACACACACACACACACACACACACACACACACACACACACACACACACACACACACAATATATATATATATATATATATATATATTCCTTCATTAGCAACAGACTGGGATCATCGTAATCCATCTTGAAAATAGAACCATGTATGTTGCCTACTCAGAGATCTGTCGTCCTCTGTTTCGGCCTCATCAGTGAGACAAGGCTGTTTGTGTGTTCCCTTGACATCAAACGGAGACAAACCACAATTTATAATTCTCACTACCAAAGGTTAATAACTAGAATCCAACAGCGTCCCAAAGCAGCCAGGAAAGGGTAGAAAAATACAACGAGAACAAAGCGCTGAACGGACGTAGGTTGTAGAACAGGCAAAATTATTGCGTGAAGAGTATTAAATGAAGGAGGAAATCTTTGAGCCTATGTTTGAGGATCCCATTTAAAGATACAGTGGAGGTCAAAAGATGTCACCAGTCAAAGTGGTCAGCTCTTCTGATTGTTAATCCAAGCATTGACAGCCACATCAGTACTGACAGCAGCTAAAAAAAAAAAGATGTGCAGAAAATCCTTTACTTGGTTCTCTTAAGAGTTGCTGCCTCCCACTGATTGACATGTCAGTGCTTTAAACAAATTAGCTGTAGGGTGAAACCGGCTAAAAAGAAAAGTCCTACTCCATTAAACTAACGACAAGGCCAAGGTTTATTACAAAAAAAAGAAAAGGGGGGGGGGGGGGGGGTTCGAGAGAATGAAAACGGAAATGAAATATTAGGGCGTCAGATTATAGAAACAAAATCCGTCACCCAGCATATGGGAAGCATCATAGTCCAATCTTGCAAACATAACCATTCATCTGACCTGCTTAGACGCTTTGCATCCCTTTATTTAGACTGATTAGTAAGTCACGGCCGATTGTGTCGGTGCTGTCAATGGCATCAAAGGGAGATGTATCACGGACAATAATTCTGTTATATTCTCATCATCAAGGGTTCAAAAATAGAATCCAATGGTACAAGAAGGGCATAAACACAACATATGTATTTGTTCTGTCGATAGATTAGAAGACAAGTCTGTATATATATATATTTTTTCAATCTAAGACATAAGTGCAAGCTTTGTTTATAATTGAATATATATATATATATATTGTTAGTTTGTTATAGAAACAATTATTTTGACTACTTCGACTGTTTATATATATATATATATATATATGTGTGTGTGTGTGTGTGTGTGTGTGTGTGTGTGTGTGTGTGTGTGTGTGTGTGTGTGTACATACATACACTTATACCCAAATCCGTCGCAGACAGAATAATGACCAACCATAAGGAAAGCCTTCATTAATTAAGCCATCTCCAAGTCCCGTTCTATTGAGACTATTTCCTCAACGACACTGTCTCGGACTAACAACCCTACAGCTAAAAACGCACCGCCACCGAACATTCTCCCTCTTACAAGAGAAAGGAGGGAAAAGAAAACAGCAACAAAAAGAACCCAGCTAACACTAAAGAAGCAAATAAATGGGAAAAAATCGACTGTGACGTCAGAAGGGATATTAGCACGAAGCTGTGGACAGCTAGACACCATCAACAGAGTGAATGGGGCAAACCAGCATCCGGTGTTGTCTGCTCCTTTGACTTGGTTACGGTGAATAGACAGACAGGCTCATT
>CM065717.1:28633723-28636223 GCA_033310375.1 Conus canariensis
CGAGTAGCTTATTGTCTTTTTTTCTAGGGTACCCTATTTTGGCACTTATCGCTATATTAAAGGTACTGGAACCGGCCATTATCGTACCATTTTGTCTTTTATTTCCGACGAAAGCTAGAAAGTGAGTTTGGAAAATCCTTACACATCTTTCCTGATGCAAAAGGAAAGCTCCTTCTATGCCCTGACAATTTGACGGTGTGTGAACGTGCCAAAGAAAACCAGTCCTTAAAAACTGAGATGCATGGTCTTCAAGTTAGAACAGAAGACACTATGGCCAAAGCAGCCTTACAGGTGAGAACAGATATCAACTACAAATAAACTCCCACAGTGTGGCCACCACCAGTTGATAAGGAGACAGAGGATGCTATGATCCCAGAGTCTGTCAGGCTCTTCTCTGCTACCTGCTGACAGGGACTGGTGACCACACCTCATCCGAGAGAGTCAAGCGGCTCGTTCGTTCATTTGCTCAAGACTTGGTCTATGCTGTGACTCGTTTGCTGTCAAGTCACAGACTGGTAATGTGGAGCTGATTTAGATCCTGAACAGACTGGGCCAGGGCATTGCCTGCTCACAGATGGAAGGTGGACACTGCTTTGTGTCTACAGAAGGTGTCCTTGTCAAAAGGTGACGTAGTTCTCCCAGCAAACATTTATCCAGGGACATTCACAACCTTAGCCTGGGACAACACAGACCGCCTGGAAGAGACAGATAGTGTGTGTGTGTGTGTGTGTGTGTGTGTGTGTGTTGTGTGTGTGTGTGTGTGTGTGTGTGTGTGTGTGTGTGTGTGTGAAGGGTGGGGGTGGGGATGGAGGTTGGTGGAGTGGCGCTTAACGATTTGAGGCGATTCCATGACTTATACACTTTATACCCAAAGACACGACTAATGCCAATGGTAGGTGTAGCAGCGCAAAGTATGGCAAGAAAAGACAACACAGGGCCAGACACAGCAAAAGCCATGCGATAGTTTGGCATGGAGCAAACGAACGAATTTTTGTTTGTTTGAAGGAAAGGGAAAGGCACAAGCAGACTCTTTTTCTTTCTTTCTTTCTTTTCTTTCTTCCTTCTCCTCTCTCTCTCTCTCTCTCTCTCTCTCTCTCTCTCTCTCTCTCTCTCCTCTCTCTTTCATTAATTCTAAGCTGAGTTTCTGAAAAGGAAACAAAGAAAAAGCGAACGAAACGTGTTAAATGAAGAGGAGACAAAACAAATTACACTGGATACATATTTGCATAGCAACAGTACCAACATCAGCAGCAGTAACAGCAGCAGCAGCAGCAGCTGCAGCAGTAACAGCAACAATAACAGCAACAACAACAACAACGATGACAACAACAAAACATTAGATATATAGATGTATACATACATATGTATCTATTTGTAAATAGAAGACAACTAACAATATGAAGAGAATTCAAACAAGTAGCTGTGGAGAGAGAGAGAGAGAGAGAGAGAGAGAGAGAGAGAGAGAGAGAGAGAGAGAGAGAGAGAGTGACAGACAGACAGACAGACAGACAGACAGAGAAAGAGAGAGAGAGGGGTTTGAAAATATAAAACATTTTATTTGCGTGAATTGTCAAAATCTTTCATTAATTTGAAATATGTTTTTGAATGACGTGGATATTTAGAGTAGTTGACATAAAATTCTGTAAAAAAAAATTAAAAAAAAAAAAACCCATCCGGAATATGAAAAACTACAATGGAAACCGGGGAAAGAACATGGAAGAAGTTGCTTCAATGAGTGAGCAAAGTGATTGTCATTTAATTACAATGTCTCCATAACTGACGGAGGAGCACACTCGAAGAATGTTTTCGACATGAAAAAATATGTTTTGTTTCTTTTCAGTTCCGATATTAATGTGAAACTGTCCATCATCGTATAGTCTGAAAACAATATTTTTACTTTGAATATTTCCACAGAATTCATTTTAGAACACGTCTATGGAGACTAAGCAATGATCGGAGAAAATCTTTACTCACCGAATCCTAAATTGCGAAAATATAACGAAATATTTGAGATTCAGTATATGCACGGGAATTTCTATATGAGAATGTTTTGCTTTTTGTTTGTTTGCTTGCTTGCTTAAATTTGAACGCCTGACAGTTTCAGAGTGAACTCTAATTCGCGTGTGTGCTGACCATGATAGATAAGAACTTGGACAGTAAAACTATTATACCCACACCTAAAACTTATCAGAGAATTTCTTGTCGGAGAGGAAGGAAAGGAAAGACAAAGGCCTACAACACAAGGCACACAAGGCAAGACTGGGCAAGGCAGTCACTGACGGAGTAGGAAAAGACGAGGCAAAGAGAGAGAGAGAGAGAGAGAGAGAGAGAGAGAGAGAGAGACAGAGACAGAGACAAGAAGACAGAGACAGAGACAGAGAGACAGAGACAGAGAGACAGAGAGAGTGAGCAGGAGGTGAGGTCACTTAATTAAATAGGGCCTACATACATGCTTCCACAGGCAGTGTCTTCAGACAGACAGAACAAACGAACGAACGAA
>CM065717.1:28646223-28651223 GCA_033310375.1 Conus canariensis
CAAAAAGAAAGCACTTAGTCAGCATCGTAATGTCAGCTGATAATCATAAATAAAATAATAGCAACAAGAACAATAACAACAATAACAATAATGATAATCATAATACTAACAAAACAACAAGAACAACGAGAATAACAACAGCAAGGACAACAACAACAGCAATAACAATAATAATCATCATTATTATTATCATTATTATTATTATAATGATGATAATAATAATATTAATGATGATGATGATGGTGATGATGATAATGATCATGATGATGATGATAAGAAGAATGATGATGATGACAAGAAGAATGATGATGGTGATAGTAACAACAATAATGACATTGATAACAATGATAATAATAGTAATAATAACAATATAATAATAACAACAACAATAATAATGATAACAATTATAATAATAAATCTTAAAGACACACTCACTGGTGGCTAAGGATATCATGGCTGGATCAATACTTAAAAAGATAATGGTAAAAGAGTGACAATTACGGACAAATAACCAAGTTACTCTCAATAAACTAGAAACCAATACCCTCATTAGAGTGGTCGATAGAGAATTCTTTGCCGCCCCTCTCTCTCTCTCTCTCTCTCTCTCCTTCTCTTTTCTCTCTCTCTCTCTCTCTCTCTCTCTCTCTCTCTCTCTTTCTGTGCGTGCGTGTGATGTGCGTTAAACGTCTATTTCTTATTTTAAAAAAATCCGAATGAATCTTGTACCACTCCCACCCCCCTTTGTCACAAGGGCTATTTTTGTCACTGGCATTAAAATACCAAAATCTCTCTCTCCTCTCTCTCTCTCTCTCTCTCTCTCTCTCTCTCTCTCTCTCTCTCTCTCTCTCTCTCTCTCTCTCTCTCTCTCTCTCTCTCTCTCTGAACATCCACCCTACCCCCTTCCCTTTCCTAATCACCTGCTCCATCCCCGTCCCACCTCTCCCTCTCCAGAGAGACAGCCAGACAGCCAGCCAGCCAGACAGACAGACAGACAGACAGAAAGACAAACAGCCAGCCAGACAGACAGACAGAGCCAGAAATCCAGGAGAGACAGAGACAGAGCCAAAGACGGAGATGGAGACAAAGACAGAGGTCATTTTGTACAGAACCGGAAATGAATTCAGGAGGGAGTGATTTCTCACTTCCGGTGATCATTCACCTGTCGTTTCTTCTACAAATGTCCAGAGGACAGTCCCAGATGGTAGGACACAAAAAACTTTGTTGTTTTTTTTTAAGAAAAGAAAAAGAAGCAAGACACAACATGCGTATTCAAGGTTTTAATCCCATGTGTTGCTGTTGTCTCCGTGATGAATGGCCCGGACACAAGTTTATCAATTTGTGTATGAGAGAGAGAGAGAGAGAGAGAGAGAGAGGAGAGAGAGAGAGAGAGAATCATGGACCTAGAGAAAGAAGGAGAACACACACACACACACACACACACACACACACACACACACACACACACACACACACACACACACACACACATACATACATACATACATCAGAGAGAGAGAGAGAGAGAGAGAGAGAGAGAGAGAGAGAGAGAGAGAGAGAGAGAGAATACGAATATTTTTATTGAGGGTAAAATGGATAAGCTTACAGCTTTTTTATACCATGCCCTCAAGAACAAAAGCAGTAACTAACAATATCAAAATGAACATATAAATGGTACAAAAGAGAGAGAGAGAGAGAGAGAGAGAGAGAGAGAGAGAGAGAGAGAGAGAGAGAGAGCATGGCTTTTTTTTGTTTACTGGAATGAAGATCTTAGGCTACTCATACGTCCTCCCCCCTCCCCTTCCATTTCTGTGACCGACTCAACTGACCAACAGGATGCTGTGCATTGCCAGTAAGTCAGCTGAATGGTCTACTTGGTATGAAAAAGTGCAGTGTGGGAACGGTCCAGTCTGACGACCTAATGTCTTTTTTAGTAGATCAGTGGTTGACTGAAAGTGATTAATTCAAGTCTTACCTAAATTAGGTATCAAAGATCGCAGGTGCTTAATTCAAGGCTCATGCACAGAGCCGTTTAAATGTTAACGTGTTTTTACCCCACCCCCCACCCCTTCCCCTATACCACTTCATAAACATTACAAAGAAGGACGGTATTCACATATGTCTGGCCGCCTCCCTGCTCTCCTCTCCTCCTCCTCCCCTTCCCTGCAACCCCCCTGCCCCCCATTTCCTCTACCGTTTCCCTCTTGTACGATCTTTACGATCTTTTCTGGTTCTCCCCTTCACCCTTCCCTGCTCTTCCTTCTCCCCTTTTCCCCCGTGTCCACGTCTTCATACCTTACTTACTCTACTGTCCCCCATAGCCTCATCCCCTTACCAAGCCATTCTCCATTTTCTACTCTATTTCTGTTCTTCTCCCTTCCCCCTCTTCTCCATCCCCCTACCATGCCCCTCTCTCTCTCTCTCTCTCTCTCTCTCTCTCTCTCTCTCTCTCTCTCTTCCAATAGCCCCATTCCCTTAACCCTCCTTTCTGTTAGGCCCACTTTGAATCCCTCCCCTTCCCAAAGAACGAAAAAGAGACAGACAGACAGTGAGACAGACAGAAGAGAGAGACAGAGACAGAGAGAGACAGACAGACAGAGACAGACAGACAGACAGAGAGAGAGAGAGAGAGAGAGAGAGAGAGAGAGAGAGAGAGAGAAATGACAACGACAATGACAATGCTTTATTGACAATAGTTAAACAACCCTTATGCCAAGGGAGTGCGTGCACAATTTCCACTTAGTGTTGCCAAACTCTGCCAACAATTGAAATGCGAGTTAAAAAAAACAACACAACAACTAGTGAACACACACAAAACAATAGAACAGTACTAATAACTATAAAATGAAGAAAAAGACCATTCATCAAACAATATTCTCATCACGATAAACAACTTATTGCATAATCATGATTTACAAACACAGCCTACAAATTAAGTTTTTGAGAGAGAGAGAGAGAGAGAGAGAGAGAGAGAGAGAGAGAGAGAGAGAAGTGTCAGGACCTGGCATTGAACCCAGGACATCAAACTCTTAAGCTTAACATTCACCCAACTGAGCGGTTCCAGCCGAAGGAAGTAAGGTGTTTTTATTTCATATCAGTGCCAACAGCAAGGCCTGCTTTGGTTCACCTCATGCGCCAAAAGTGTTTCACTTCATTATAAGGTCCTCTTGACATGTGACTGATTCGACTTTCTAGGAAAAAACGTAAATAGCTTTTAACGTGCTCGGTATTATAATGAGTCACCATTCCCAGTACAGGGAAGTTTAGATGAAAACTGTGACTCTGCAAAAGGAGCAAGAAGACAGAGACTCAGACAGAATGTTTTTCATTAGGTAAGATTAACCCTTTCTGCACCTAGCTGGGTTGTGATTTACTATTTTCCAGCGCCTTTAAAATGGCTCTCTACATTAGCACGAAACTTCATCACTTTTGAAGCTGTTCTGTCACTAATGAAGTAAAAAAAGAAAAGAAAAACAGATGCAGTTACCTCTCACCGGAAAAATCATGTTATTGCACGTGCCTGTTGGTTTGTTTGTACATATCTCAGCAAGATGACGTAAAAACTGTACAGCTGATTTCAACATAGCTTGGGGAAAAGATAGATTGGGGCCTAATGACGAACTCATTGACTTTGGAGTTGGATCCACAGATCAAACAGTGAATGGAGAATCCATTCGACCCAGACGAAGGTCCATGTCTTTCCAAATACCCTTCTCCATTAAATCTAGTAATGATTATTTCTCTTCTTCAGACACATTGTTTGATACTGGTGCACCAATCGAACTTCCATGCTGAGACACGCTTGCTGCACTGGCGTGTAAATGGCTCAATTTCAGATGGAACGGCAGTCGGTGCTCTTATTTCATGCGATTCCCAGTGCTTTGCACGTCGCAGGGTCGTTTTTCAACATGTCAGCATGAATCAACCGCAGGCAGTCTTGTTAGCAATGTCATGGATTAGAGTCATCTGGATTCGATGCCAGTGCTGCACAGTTAATCTACGTAAGAGGTGTAGTGTTTCAAGCTGATGAAGAATAGTTAGGTCATGCTACATCTGCAGTCTCCTTTTCTGTCATTGGGAGATTGTGAGTTGTTAGATTTTATGTGGAGCATTCAAATGTTGGATGTGATCATGTATTACTGACCGCAGTTTTCACTGGGGTAGTTTGGCAGTTCAAAATAAAGAATTGCTGTCTTTGTAGCTCAGGTTCAAATGAAGAGAGAGTTTGGGCTTCATGGTCAGAGAATGTCAGACGACAAGCTTGAAAAGGCACTCTCCCTGGAACTTCTGTCGACAGTTCGTTATACAGAAGATTTGAGTACCAGTACATGTCAGAGAGACTAAAACAGAATGTATTATACGAGAGGTCCCCTCGGATATGGAAGTGCAGTAGTTGAAGTCATGGCGAAAGAGACAGTGGCAATGATGTACTCAGTCCGACGAAAACTGAGCAGACAATGCAGCTCAAACACAGAAGGGCACCATGGTCATGCCCAGATGTTCTGTAGATCAGACGGGTTCCACAAATTACAATGCTGTGGATTGTTTTATATATATATATATATATATATATATATAAATAAATCATATATGTATATAATATGTATACATATATATGTATAATATATATATATATATATATTTGTTAAAAATATTTTTTAAATGACAGATGTTGCTCCCTAGAAGGTTGAGCCCTTTCAGATTTTTAAGGACATTTTTATATTGTTCGTGATATATATATATATAATATATATATAATAATATATATATAAATACACACACACAAGTAGATCTGTCAATTTTTCCAAATGCCGGCACCGTCCAACAGAAGATACGACGAGCAGATCATGGAATATGGTGATGAATAATAAGTCGTCCACACCGCCCACGGAGTTCAAGCGAAAGCTTGAATAATAAAATTAAAAAAAAAAAAAAGAAATGAACTCCGTGGGCGGTGTTGACGACTATATATATAATATCACATGTATATATATATATATATA
>CM065717.1:28658723-28666223 GCA_033310375.1 Conus canariensis
CATGTGCTTCACTAAAGGCTCATGGGTGCTGCCGTTACATGTGCTTCACTAAAGGCTCATGGGTGCTGCCGTTACATGTGCTCAACTAAAGACTCATGAGTGCTGCCGTTACATGTGCTCAACTAAAGACTCATGAGTGCTGCCGTTACATGTGCTCAACTAAAGACTCATGAGTGCTGCCGTTACATGTGCTCAACTAAAGACTCATGAGTGCTGCCGTTACATGTGCTTAATTAAAGACTCATGAGTGCTGCCGTTACATGTGCTTAATTAAAGGCTAATGATGCGTGCTGCCGTTTAAATACTAAGTTGTTTTAAACACCTCCCCCTGTCATAAACACTACCAAGAAGGACATAGACAAACAAAGTACAGGACAAGACACGATGCATTTCGACCTCTTTGGTCTTCTTCAGGCAAAAACAAATAACATTTAGGACAGTGAAAACGAAGAACGAGAAACCACTTATCTTCTCATATTCGGCGCACGATCAAAATGGCCGAAGACCCAAGAAGTCGAAATGCATTGTGTCTTGTCTTGTACTTTGTCTATGTCCTTGGCGGTAACTAACCCCCTCTCTTTCGAAATTTTGCTTCATTTTCCGCCCTCAGCCACTCCGTTTTGAAACTACTAAGAAGGATAGTATTCACATGTTTTGGACTGTCCTCCCCCTCCCCCCCCCCCCTCCTATGTCTCTGCCGTCTTCTCCCCCCCCCCCCCCCCCCCCCTCATTTCTCAGATTAGTTTCCTTCTTGTACTCTCTTTTCTCGTTTTGCTCTCCTCCCTTGTCCCCTTTCCTGTTCTCCTCTTTTTCCCCTCTTTCCACGTCTCTTCCCTTACCCCACTGCCCCCTCCCGACCGACCCCCCCCCTCCCACTATCCCCCTGTATCTCTTCCTCCCTCCGCCGAGGCCCTCCCTACCCTGTTCCTCTCCTTCCCTACCCTGTTCATTCTCCATTTCCCTTCGTTAGTCCCCACCCCCACCCCCACCGCCACCCCCACCCCCACCCCACCTTAGCCTCATTCCTGGATGCCCTTCGTTTGTGTTAGACCCACTTTGAATCCCCCCAAAAAAGGAAGGAAGGGGGGGAATAAAGAAAGATAGATAGATAGAAAGAAAGAAAGAAAATTAGAAAGAAAGAAAGTGTCGGAATCTGGTCATGAATCCGGGCAGGCATTGAGATCTTCAGCCATAGACTCTCCCAACTGAGCTATTCTGGTTGACAGCAAGTACGTTTTTTCCCCTTAAATCTATATCAAGGCCAGTCGCAAGGCCTATTTTGACTCGCTTCAAATGTCAACTTTGCTTTGCTTCACCAAAAGGTGGTCTCCAAATATGACTAATTCGACTTTCGAGCACAAACGTCAATCGCTCTGAATGTGCTTAGTATGATAATGAGTCAGCATGCTCAATTGGAAAAGATTATACGAAAACTGTGGATTTTCAGGTCATAGAGACAAACAGACACAGACAGAGCGTGCTTTTATTCTGTAAGATTTACCCTCTTCGCAGTCATCTGGGATGTGATTCAGCATTTTCCAACTCTGGTTGCCTGTACAGAAGCTCTCTTCAATGGCTCTGTAATAACTTTTGAATTTGTTCTCTCATTACATGAAGCAAAGTAAATAAAAACAACTACAATTATCTCCACTCAAGAAAATCGCTTTAACCATGTTTTTAACCACGTCTATTTGGTTTCTTTGTATCTCCGTTTGCAAGATTACGCAAAACTATCCAGCCGATTTCGACAAAGCTTGGGGAAAAGATTAGTAGGGCCCAATGATGAAGTCATTAAATCTGGAGTGGATCCAAGGGATCAGACAGTAGAGCAAGGATCCGTTCGGCCCGGACAGAGGTCTGCTTTCTCTCAAGTGCTCTTCTTCATTGAATGTGTTACATGATTTCTTCATTGAATGTGTTACATGATTTCTCTTCCTCAAGCGTATTCCATGATCTGCCAGGTCTGACTCCGGGTGGCATGGCTTGATTGATACTGGTGCACCAGCCGAACTTCTATGCCGTGACATGCTGACTCCGGGTGGCATGGCTTGATTGATACTGGTGCACCAGCCGAACTTCTATGCCGTGACATGCTGACTCCGGGTGGCATGGCTTGATTGATACTGGTGCACCAGCCGAACTTCTATGCCGTGACATGCTGACTCCGGGTGGCATGGCTTGATTGATACTGGTGCACCAGCCGAACTTCTATGCCGTGACATGCTGACTCCGGGTGGCATGGCTTGATTGATACTGGTGCACCAGCCGAACTTCTATGCCGTGACATGCTTGCTGCACTGGCATTCTGATGTCTCATTTTAAGACCGGACAGCAGACTGTGCTCTTAGTCCATGCCATTCTGACTGCTTTGCACGCCGCAGGATCGTCTTTCAACATGTCAGCATGAATCGATCACAGGCGGTCTGGTTAGAATTATCATCGATCATAAGCGTCTGGATTTGATGAAAGTGCTGCTAAGTTACTCTCCAGTAAGAGGTGTAGTATTTCCAGCTTCCGAAGAATTGGTTGGTCTTGCTACATCCGTAATCTGCTCTTCTGTTTTGGAAGACTTAATAAAGAGGTGTTGGGGGGTTGGAGGTAGGTACATTTATGTGTTTAATGTGTCGTAAACAGATCAGAATGAAAGTGGCAGTACACCATACATCAGTACCCGAAGAAACCCAGACGCTTTGTATTAAACGTTGAAATATTAAAGAAAGCATGCGACTGTCCATCTGGAAACAACGCACAGACATTGCATGGTGAGCATGAGTTAATAATTTCTATCCAAAGAAAAAAAAAAGAAAAAAAAGGCAATGAAAAAAAAGGAATACGAAGGCCCCTCCTATCAAAATTTAAAAAAAGAAAAAAATGTTTAAAAAAAAGGAAAATGTGGGAAAAATTGGTGGTTGGAGGACCAAAAAAAAAAAAAAAAGAAAAGAAAAGAAAAAAAAAACTGTTAGTCTTATTTGGACCATTCATATATTGGATCCGATCATGCATCATTAACCGCTGCTGAAGTTACTTGGCAACATTTGCAGTGTCTTCGTCGGTGAGATGGTCTATGTTATATTCGGCCTGATGTTGATTGCTCCCAAAGGATTCAGAAAGAGAGGGGATTAGTTACCACCAAGGACATAGACAAACAAAGCACAGGACAAGACACAATGCATCTCGACCTCTTGGGTCTTCTTCAGGGAAAAACAAATAACATTTAGGACAGTGAAAACGAAGAACGAGAAACCGCTTATCTTCTCATATTTGCGCACAATCAAAATGGCCGCCGGACGGAAACGAGGCCACCCAGGAGGGGATCATGGAAAAGGAAATAGTGAGGGGGTGGGGGGGGGGGAGGGGGTGAAACAATGGGGTTTGTAGCTTGTTTTGTTGAATGGTATGATATATTAGGGACGGTAGTGATTGTGGTGGATTGAGAATAGTGTTTAGTGGGGCCAAAAAAAATATGTATATATATATATATATTAAAAATATGTTTTAAAAAATGAAGTGTAAAAATCTACAAGCTTGTTTCAAGCCTTGCTATCATCAGGATATCCTGATGATAGCAAGGCTTGAAACAAGCTTGTAGATTTTTACACTTCATTTTTTAAAACATATTTTTAACAGATGTTGCTCCCCAAGGGGTTGAGCATTTTAAGATTTTTTAAGGACATTTTTATATTGTTCATGATATATATATATATATATATATATATAGATCAATATAATTAACACGCCTAAGACGATTTTAAAAATGCTCAACCCCTTGGGGAGCAACATTTGTTAAAATGAAGTGTTAAAAAGAAATCTACAAATTTGTTTCTAGCGCTTGGCTATCGTCAGGATGGAGTTTGGGTTGCCCACCGCCGGTGTTATATATAGCGTGTGGGGCCCGGTTGCAGCTGTTTTTGCGTGCGTGTTGGTTGCACGTGTTTTTTGGGTTTTCAGGTTGTTGTACGGGGTGTGTTCACTAACAACGATTTCCATTTGTGCCTGCAGTTATTTACTATTTCTGTTTTAGTATTAAGTGTTGCTAAGTGGGGTTCACATAGTATTAGCCATTTTTCAGTTAGGCATAGGTTGCATCTTTTTGAAACATTGCTGTATGGTGATGCTCTTTTTATGATTTTCCAGGATATGTTGTAGTTTATTTTTGCATCTTTGAGTTTCCAAATGTGTTTGCTCAGTTCAGTTCGGTTTTTGTATTTTTCTTTGTTGAATGACTGTTTGTGGTTTGCATATCTGGTTTTGAAGTGGTTTTCAGTGATCCCTATATATGTTTCTTTTTCATTTTCTGATGTCACGGTAGCCTGGTATACAATATTGTTGTGAAGGCATTTATTGCTTAGTGGACACTGCTCTTTTTTGGTGCAATTGCTAGATTTCCTTTCTTCACCCTTCTTTGCTGTGTTGGTTTTCATTTTGTTGGATGCATCAATTAGGTTTTTGAGGTTAGGCATACATGAGTACGATAGTTTGACAGTGTTTTTGTTAAATATTTTGGACAGTTTGTGTTCTTTTGGAAATGAAGTTGTTAAGATTTTGAAGAATTCTTTCCCTATGTTTGTTTTGAGTTTCCCGTCGTATGGGGGGTTGTACCATATGACTTTTCTTTTCCTATTTTTCTTGCTTTTATTTGTGTTATTATCTGGGTTGTATTGTAGTTTGTAATTATATCCACTTCTTTGTAGTGCTTCCTGGTATTCTACTGCTGCATTGTTGAACACTTTCTCACTGCATGCCAGGTTTGATAGTCTCTTGTTTATGCCGTGGGGTATGGTCTGTAATACGGATGGTGGATGGTTACTTTTGATGTGTACATATATTTTTAGATATTTCTTTCAACTGTATATTCCATCAACCATCCATTTCCCTCTCCCAACAACCTCCCCCCCCCCCTCCTTACTTCCAACCCCCATCCCACACACTTCCCAAACCCTTCCTTCCGTCTGTCCCTTCTGATATCACTTTGAGACATTAAACAGAGTAGTGAACACACACGCACACACACTCACACACATGCACACAAGTGCGCCCCTCTCTTCCCCTCCCACCCCCCCCCCCCCCCCCCACACCACACACACCCCACGAACACACACATATACGCACCTAAGCGCGCGCGCACGTGCAAACGTACACACGCGCACACACACACACACACACACACACACACACACAAACACGCACGCACGCGCACACACACACACACGCACGCACAAACACACGCACGCATGCACGCACGCACGCACGCACGCACACACACGCACACAATACACACACCACACCCACCCACACCCACACCCACACACACACACACACGCACGCGCACGCGCGCGCGCACACACACACACACACACACACACACACACACACACACACACACACACACACACACCGCAATGTTTTACAAATGGATCGTGCGTATAGAGGGGGGGGGGGGGGTGTGCAGACAAAACGTGGAATGGAAGCGGGGGGGAGGCGGGAGGTGGAGGAGGTGAAGAGGGTGGTATACTCTGAAAAGAAGATGACTCACAGACAACAGGACTTATTGATGTGAAAAGATCAAGCCGGTCTGGACAATAGACTTTCACATCACGGCACTAGACTGAATAATCATTACAGGCCTACAGTACTTCTTATCCTCCCTTTGTCTGTCTTTTTGCAGCCCCTGTCTGTCTGTCTGTCTGTCTGTCTCTCTCTCTCTCTCTCTCTCTCTCTCTCTCTCTCTCTCTGTTCACCTCTCCTCTCTCTCTCTCTCTCTCTCTCTCTCTCTCTCTCTCTCTCTCTCTCTCTCAGCGCTAGATGACAAGCATATTGGAGAGAGAGAGAGAGAGGTACGTCTCCATTTTTTGTCTTTGTCTCTTCTATATGTCTATGTCTCTTTCCGTGTCTGTCTCTCTGCCTCCCTGTCTGTCTGTTTCTCTGCCTATTTGTCTGTCTGTCTGTCTGTCTGTCTGTCTGTCTGTCTGTCTGTCTCTCTCTCTCTCTCTCTCTCTCTCTCTCTCTCTCTCTCTCTCTCTCTCTCTCTCTCTCCCACCTCCCATGAACTATGTCTAGACAGTCAATTTTCAAACCGTGACATCTTATTAAACAGAAACGACCCAGTCTGAATGTTTTCTTAAACTTCCCTCGGTCTGTCTACATTTCTCGCTGTCTGATGGTCTGATGGTCCGTCTGTCTACCTCATATCTCCGTCTGTCTCTTTGTCTGTCTGTCTGTCCCTGTCTCTACCGTCTGTCTGTCTGTCTGTCTGTTTCTCTCTGTCTGTCTGTCTGTCTGTCTGTTTGTCTCTCTGTCTGTCCCTATCTCTGCCTGTCTGTCTGTCTGCCTGTCAGTCAGTCTGTCTGTTTCTGTCTGTCTCTCTGTCTGTCCGTCTGTCCGCCTGTCTGTCTGTCCGTCTTTGTCTGTCTCTGTCGCTCCCCCTCTCTCTCTCTCTCTCTCGCTCTCTCTCAAACCATTATCTGTTTTTTCCCCAACTCGCCTGAGGTCTACAACTGCGTATACAGACTTTGCAAACTATAGCGAAGAAGGTGTTACCAATAGTTATGAAAAGACTTATTAATCAACTCAATTCAATTTTTGATTTTTTTTTCAGATTGTAGCCCGGTTGACAGTGTTTGGCTGAAAAGAAAATTGAGACTGGAGAAAGGAATTGTACGTTTTGAGGCTTTGGCTTTGTTTGCATTTTGAGAGAGTTTTAGATTTACGTAATGATATTTCTGACGCATTCGTCATTTGAGCAACAAACCGGTGTTCCTTATTTATTTGTTTAGCAGTACGGTGTATTCAATATTACTTAAAACATCTGAGAAGGGAAAATCTGACCTCGAAGACCGTTCGGTAATGTTCTTACACTTAGTTGCAAAAAGGAGAAAAAAAAGTAGATGTTGAAGCTGTCAAGTGAATTTGGACCAAGGGATATTGAGCTGAATGTGTATTCTTTCACCTCTTTCGTCAGAGGCAGACAGACTGTGGGTGGCAAAATAGGAACTAATCAAATTCAAACTAGTGAAAGATATTACTCCAGTAGAAACTGTACTAATATGTCCGTTTCAAAGCGAGGTGAGTGAAGGCGGAAACTGGGGTGACTGAAGTACTAGCATGTGTAACATTCAGTTGTGTTGAAACGAGGGCGTGGTTTGACATGGGAGTGATGACGGGGGACACAGAGCTGCAGAAGAGAAAAGGGATAGAGTCACTGACAGAGAAACAGGAGAAACGCGATAGGGGAGTTTGGTCAGATAGGGAGACAGAAAGAGACAGAAAGAGACAGAAAGAGACAGAAATGTTGAGGGATAGAGACACCGGGTGGGAGGGAGGGGGGGGGGGTATGACATCAAGAGAAGAGAGAGAGAGAGGGGGGGGGAGAAGGGGGGGGGGGGCGTCCAAAAATGGTGTTCGTAAAGAGTTTCGTTTCTTATCAAAAGAACAAATATGCAGTATGCATCGGTAGTCCAATATACCCAGGCAACGTATTTGAACAGATCGGGTGTCTATGCG
>CM065717.1:28671223-28676223 GCA_033310375.1 Conus canariensis
TTTTAATGTAATATCCTCATGTGTCATGATTATCTCATCATAGCTATAATTTGTCCAGTTATTTTGACGAGCTTACATCTCTGTTAAGCTTCATTTAAAAACAAACTGAGCAGAACACTTGTTTAAAGAAACATAGCTTTATATGTTATAGACAATACAAGTTGTTTTAATGCAGTCCACTTCCCTATATAGACAACTGACTGAAAGGAACGGTAATTTAATATTACAAGCCACTGTCAATATTTTCATCAAGCAAATGACTCTCATAAATGATAATTTCAGGAACAGAGCAAAAACCGACAAACAAATACAAAACAAATAACAAGAAAAAGAACTATCAGAAATTGTCTGGGTTTTCTGCAAATCGCAAAATTCCTCTCTGAAATGAAAGTCCTATAATCTTACCGAAACCAAAGGCAGCCCAACAAAGTAAAGAAAAAGTACGATTTTGTTTTACAATTTTGAACTCACACACAACACCACACCATTCCTCTTTCCAACTTCCTGTCCTTCCCCCATCCTGTCTCCTCTCCAGTACCCAGAAAGAAAGGACGCACACGGTTTGTCCAAGACTGCTCCCACTTACTATTTTCTGGTGTCAGACACATAGGCAGAGGGAGCTGCAGATCTCAGCATGCCGTCCTCATGCCTTCATAAAACCCGGTCCTCCATCCAGGCAATGGCTAACGTGTGGGGTGGACCTGATGTGACAGTTATTGCTGTCTGCAGATTACATTCCTGTGGGATGGAACTGTTAGATTTCAATGCACCACCTGAGCTTCCATGCACCGGCAGTGATGGAGATGAACAGAAGAATGGATGAGGCTGTGCGGGGGGTCTCTTGTTAACATTATTGCTCTTCTCTCTTTTTTCCCCCCTATTTTGTAGTTTGATTATTATTATTTCTAAACTGTCGTTTTCTAGTGCTAGCATTTATATATTGTAGTATCTGGAGAACAGGACACACACACACACACACACACACACACACACACACACACACACACACACACACACACACACACACACACACACGCCACACACCCCAACATGCATGCACGCACGTACGCACACACACGCGCGCACGCACGCACACACACACACACACACACACACACACACACACACACACACACACACACACACAACACCAACAACAACAGCAACAGCAACAACAACAAATACACACGCACACGCGTATACACACTTTAACAATCATCGATAAACACATTCATCAAAAGTTCTGGGAAAACAAAAGAGATAGATCCAAAATGCGTTTGTTGACTCTATCAAACGGTACAGATAGCAGGTTCTGACAGATCTTAGAATACAGTGCATCGGGGATAAATTAGTAAGTGATCTGTGTTCAGGTGTATTGATCCTGGGAAAGGAGGGAAACACACACACACACACACACACACACACACACACACACAACACACACACACACACACACACACACACACACATACACACACACACATACACACACACACACACACACACACACACACACACACACATACACACACACACACACACACACACACATACACACACACACACACACACACACACACACACACACACACACACACACACACACACACACACACACACACCCACACACACACACACACACTGCAGCTCTGTCAGCAGGTGCTCATCTGCAGAAAAAAAAAAAAAACTATCATGATGTGGGACGACATCCTCCACCTCTGTCATCATTTCATATTTACTCATCAGCACAGCTTCAGACATCCTTTTTCAATTTTAGAGCTTGGGGAGAAACGTTCCACAGTGTGTGATCACGAGAAAAGCAATAAGTGTCACATCATTTCCGCGCGGCTGCCGCCACTACCAGAATGAGGGACCAGCTTTGATGGAGGCATTGGAGTGACTGCTGAGACATGCAGTTCTCCCTACCTTTCCCTCTGACAGGCCACACGCTGCAATTAGAAGTTTGCTCTGAAACACTGCATAATCCATTTCAGCGTTCTGAGGTCTAGCGCAAAGTTGAGCCAGCATTTAATGTTAAACTGATAATTGATCAAAAGAACAACTTCCCACCAATTATTTCCCTTGTTTGGGGGTATCTTCACCTATGAAATCACAAACAATCTTCAAATATATTACCTTCCCCTTAGTTGACACACATTTGCACTCACTCGTCACCCTGTCTTTCCGCCAGCCTCACATGCATAAATAATCCTATTCCTTTGATTTTAATCTGTGTGCTAGGAACCACCTGGCTTGTGCCTTGATGGCCATATCTATGGAAGGAAATGAGATGCAACTTTCAGACACCATAGAAATTCTCAAAACAAATCTAATTGCGCCAGTCCTTAAGCAAGGCCTTGGCGCATTCATTGTTGGTGTGCAGCCATATCAGAAAACGATGAGTTGAAGCTGGGGCATTGATGGGGATGAAAGCTTAGGGGAGTTTGGTCAGACTGTGTGTTCTACGGGGATGAAAGCCTAGGGGAGTTTGGTCAGACTGTGTTCTATGGGGATGAAAGCTTAGGGAGTTTGGTCAGACTGTGTTCAATGGGGATGAAAGCTTAGGGAAGTTTGGTCAGACTGTGTGTTCTACGGGGATGAAAGCCTAGGGGAGTTTGGTCAGACTGTGTTCTATGGGGATGAAAGCTTAGGGGAGTTTGGTCAGACTATGTGTTCTATGGGGATGAAAGCTTAGGGGAGTTTGGTCAGACTGTGTTCTATGGGGATGAAAGCTTAGGGAAGTTTGGTCAGACTGTGTGTTCTACGGGGATGAAAGCCTAGGGGAGTTTGGTCAGACTGTGTTCTATGGGGATGAAAGCTTAGGGGAGTTTGGTCAGACTATGTGTTCTATGGGGATGAAAGCTTAGGGGAGTTTGGTCAGACTGTGTGTTCTATGGGGATGAAAGCTTAGGGGAGTTTGATCAGGCTATGTGTTCTATGGGGATGAAAGCGTAGGGAAGTTTGGTCAGACTATGTGTTCTATGGGGATGAAAGCTTAGGGAAGTTTGGTGGTCAGACTATGTGTTCTGTGGGGATGAAAGCTTAGCGAAGTTTGGTCAGGCTATGTGTTCTGTGGGGATGAAAGCTTAGGGAAGTTTGGTCAGACTATGTGTTCTGTGGGGATGAAAGCTTAGGGAAGTTTGGTCAGACTATGTGTTCTATGGGGATGAAAGCCTAGGGAAGTTTGGTGGTCAGACAATGTGTTCTATGGGGATGAAACCCTGGGGGAGTTTGGTGGTCAGACTATGTGTTCTATGGGGATGAAAGCTTAGGGGAGTTTGGTCAGGCTATGTGTTCTATGGGGATGAAAGCTTAGGGAAGTTTGATCAGACTATGTGTTCTATGGGGATGAAAGCCTAGGTAAGTGTTGTCAGACTATGTGTTCTATGGGGATGAAAGCTTGGGGAAGTTTGGTCAGACTATGTGCTCTGTGGGGATGAAAGCTTAGGGAAGTTTGGTCAGGCTATGTGTTCTATGGGGATGAAAGCCTAGGGGAGTTTGGTCAGGCTATGTGTTCTATGGTGATAAAAGCCTAGGTAAGTGTTGTCAGGCTATGTGTTCTATGGGGATGAAAGCTTAGGGGAGTTTGGTCAGACTGTGTTCTATGGGAATGAAAGCCTAGGGAAGTTTGGTCAGACTATGTGTTCTATGGGGATGAAAGCTTGGGGAAGTTTGGTCAGACTATGTGTTCTATGGGGATGAAAGCTTAGGGGAGTTTGGTGGTCAGACAATGTGTTCTATGGGGATGGAACCCTGGGGAGTTTGGTCAGACTATGTGTTCTATGGGGATGAAACCCTAGGGGAGTTTGGTCAGACTGTGTATTCTATGGGGATGAAAGCTTAGGGAAGTTTGGTCAGACTATGTGTTCTATGGGGATGAAAGCTTAGGGAAATTTGGTCAGACTATGTGTTCTATGGAGATGAAAGCCTAGGGGAATTTGTTCAGGCTATGTGTTCCTTCTGGATGGATTCTGCGGAGATGAGAGGTTATGGAGGGGGAAGGGGACGGAGAGGTGAGTCTCATGGTTCATAAAATACATGCTGAAAATGCACCGTCCTTTGCTGGCTCTGTAGGTGTTTCATATTTTGGATGGTAGAATTAATCTAATGGGCTTATGGCGTCTGCTGAAAAGTCTAATAGTTACAAGAAATCTAAGAATAATGCTCATGTACTCTCAATCAATGAACGTTTTAGAATATATACATCTTTAGATGATGTTCTTGGGAAGTACTGATCTCTAAAAGTAATATCAAGCAAGTCACAGCAAGACGAAATGTTGTTACTGGAACATAATGTAAGCTCAAATGGCGTTCTTCTTTCGTTTGTTTGTTTGTTTGCTTGCTTTCTGGTTTGTTTGATTGTTTGTTTGTTTTCTGTCCTTCTCATTTTGTATGTCCGCGAGAACAAGAAATTGCACATTAAAATCTTTAAACCGAGATCGTTAATGCAGCGTTACGGGTTTAATGTCATTGTTGAACATACAGAAGGAGGCAGCACACGCGAAAGTGCAGAAAACACGCCTGAAAAGGACATGGGTCTTCTCATCTATTTGTATCCTCATCTTCTCTGCTCACGGTGCTATAGGGCTCAGCTCACATTCTGTGTTACCTCTGAATCTAACATTTAAGGGGAGAAAACCTCCCAACATGCAGCCATGAGAAAGTAGTAACTCTTACATCTTGTCCCTTAGGAGAAAATAAAAAATCACAGTCACATTAAGATCCAAAGTGTGCAATAACAAGAAAGCCGTTATATTCACATCATGTTCCAAAATCCACAATAACAAGAAAGCAATAACTATTACATCATGTCCCTTAATGCGTAATCACAAGAAAGCAGCGACCATCACATCATGTTCCATGATGCTTAATCACAAGAAAGTTATATCTGTTACAGCATGTCCCTTGGAGTGCAGTCACAACAACACACTCGTTTTCACACTATGTTCCTTGGTGCATAATAACAGGAAAGCAATAACCGTTACCTCACGTCTCGTAGT
>CM065717.1:28678723-28683723 GCA_033310375.1 Conus canariensis
TCCAGCCACCGTAATCCCTCTCAATCTCATAGAGAAAAAAAAACACACACAGAAAAGAAAGCACAGAGTAGGTGACCTCGAGAAAGCAATAGCATTCTCATCATGTCCGCCCAACTGCAGTCATTTCCGGGATTCAGGACCAGCTTTTATGGAGCCAGGACGGAAAATGCCGAGGATGGCTTTATCTCTGCTTCTGGCATTACAAAACAATGAGCAGAGTTGGGGTTGGGAAACTTGGCCAGGCTGTCATCGTATCTGCTCTATTATGTTGGATGAAGAGCGAATAGGAGAGGTGGGGGGGGGGGGTTATCTTGAAATTAAATAAAGAGAATTCTTAACATTCGTAGTTCCTCTCTTTGTTTGAGCATCATTTTTGGAGAAGAGAAGTGGCACTGAGGTCGCGTTATTGTGTTTGAAAAAAAAAGAAGACTTTTAACGGAAAATGAAAATCAGTGTCCTAAACCCTCATCAGTTTATTGTGGGTATATAATTGTTCGGAAATATTCTCAGGATATATTGAACTCAAAGCAAGTTAAGGTATGATATTCATGTCCATCCACCATGAAGTTTTTGACAAATATGCCAAGGTATTGTATGAAAAAACATACGGATACTGACTATGCCATACACTCATCATGAAAATATTTCAAAGAAAGAAAGCCATAATGTGTATCAACGACAACTACGAACTGTTCATCTCAATACTATTTTTCCGTATTGCTGTCGCAATATAGTTCAGCCCAGCTACAGTTATCCCCTAATCTGACAGGATGACAGTCTGTAATCTCAAGGAAGCACTAGCGAGCACATCATGTCTCCCGAAGAGCAGCCATTGCCAGGATTAAGGGCCATCTTGTGTGCAGACCTTGGGGGTGAAGGCTGAGGTGTATGGTTTCTGTGCAGACCTTGGGGGTGAAGGCTGAGGTGTATGGTTCTGTGCGGACCTGGGGGTGAAGGCTGAGGTGTATGGTTCTTCCTCTGCTGTGACATGAGAAAACGGTGAGTAAGGCTCGAGGTGGGAGTAGGAGAGCTCGGTTGGATTATCAGCATGTCTCTATGAGTTGAAGGGCAGGGTAGAAGAGAGAGGTGGTTCTTATCCTTAAAGAAAGAACTGCGGAAAACGGGTCGTTACTTTCTTGGCTTTGTCGGTAGTTTGCGGAGGTGTGAATATGTACTGGATCTGTTTCACTGTTTTCGAATCCAAATGTTCATAATGACAAACAAAAGGAAAGCGTCCTTGACGACATACATTGATTCGCTGGTATGCATTGACGTTCAGACAATATTCTCTGGATATCTGTTTTTCAGGACATTACAATATCAAATATCCTCACGGAAAAAAAACGCCTGTGTCATAATGATAATAATCAAACTAAAAAAAAGAAGAAAGAAAGTGAGAAAAGCAGTATTGTGCACAAGAGATCACGTAAACACCCTTATCCATTCTTCTGTTCATCTCCATCACTGCCGGTGCAGGGAAGCTCAGGTGGTGCAATGAATCTGACAGTTCCATCCCACAGTAATGTAATCTGCAGACAGCAATAACTGTCACATCAGGTCCCCACACGTTAGCCATTTCCTGGATGGAGGAGCGGCTTTTATGAGGGCAAGGGGACGACATGCTGAGGTATGCAGCTCCTTCTGCCTCTGTGTCTGACACCAGAACACAGTCATGGGCACACCGTGTGCGTCCTTTCTTTCTGGAAATTGGAGAGGAGAGAGGACAGGGAAGGAACAATAGGGGGAGATGAATGTTGTTGTGTGGTGTTTGAGTGACTAAATTCTGGTAAAAAACAGTTTCATGTTTCTTATTCTCGTTGTTGTGTTGCCTTTGGTTTTCATGAGGTTATACAACTTTGATTCCATGGCGATTTTTTTTGCGAGCTAGTTTCTTGTCATTTTTTTTTTACCCGTTGCTGAAATGACTTTATTTGGTTATTTGTTTATCATTAAATGACTGTCTTTTTCAATTGAAACAGCTGTATAACAAATAAACTATACATCTACACCTAATGATCTGGTCAATCGTGTCCTCTTTTTCAGTGAAAGTAAATACAGGTTCCAGACAGTCAATTTAACTGAAACAATGCAGACATGAGAATACAAACATAATTCTTGTAGATATCTAATGAAAGGAAAACGATCTGATGGTTACATTAACCTACAAAAGTCTGTTTTGGCAACAATATAGATTGTATTAGCCGTTGACTCATGGAATATGAAACAGGCAACTCTGTGATGTGCTACAGGCATAAAACTATGGCCTCCACAGGTTCTGAAGAAAACAAACTTTTTTCTGCTGTCGTGTGCATTTTCTTTTCCTAGTCGAAGATCTTTGAGGATCATTGCGCCTCTGAGACATATTCCGGGATTATTTTCCTCACGTGAAGTCCTAAACATTAACGTGTGGTATGGGTGTGAGGATCATGCTATATCTACATTTCGTTGTTATTGAAGGCAGACCAGGAAGGCGTCACATCACAAACCCACAGAAAAATGGTTTCTGTTGGCTGTTCCCTTGAGTCTCAAAACTGGAACAGAAAATGCCACGGTCATATGTGTGTGTGGTGCGTGCGTGCGTGCGTGCGTGCGTGCGTGCGTGCGTGCGTGTGTGTGTGTGTGTGGGTGTGTGTGTGTGTGTGTGTGTGTGTGTGTTGTGTGTGGTGCGGCGTGCCTGCGTGCATGTGTGCTTGACTGCGTGCCTGCGTGCCTGCGAGTGAGTGAGTGAGTGTGTGTGTGTGGTGTGTGTGTGTGTGTGTGTGTGTGTGTGGTGTGTGTGTGTGTGTGTGTGTGTGTGTGCGTGTGTGGTGTTGCGTGTGTGTGTGCGCGCGCGCCTCTTCTGATCGCCCTAGGGTCTACGTAAGGTGGACAGCTAATGGCAGCGGATAAAGAAGTATGCTTACGTAAGGCGGAAAGTGATCTGGATCTGTTATCACCTTACCTAATGCTATCCTGCCTACGCTTTTCTTCTGCCCCCCAGTCCTTTAGCCTACGTCGTGCCTCTTCCGGTGTCTATGTCTTTATATGTATACATTTCCATCTGCATGTCTGTCTTGTCTGTTTGTCTGTCTCTCTGTCTATCAATCCGTCTGTCTGTCTGTCTCTGTGTCTGTCTGTCTCTCTGTCTGTCTGTTCCTCTCTCTCTTTCTCTCTCTCTCTCTCTCTCTCTCTCTCTCTCTCTCTCTCTCTCTCAGCAGATTTTTTTTCCATACATTAGCATGAGGGAGTCCATTCATTTTGTGATGCTTCACGGTTGTATTCTTGAGAGACAGGAATGGAGGATACTCTTTTTTTCTTCTTTTTTTTTAAATGCAAGATTTTTTTTTTTTTTTTTTTAGGTTTGATTAGGCACGAGTGTACCCGAATGTTACGTTTTATTGATGTTCTTCTCCTTCCATTCATATTGTGCCATGCGTGCGTGTTAATGCCCCGCACAGTCATCTGTCGTTCATATTGTGCCATGCGTGCGTGTTAATGCCCCGCACAGTCATCTGTCGTTCATATTGTGCCATGCGTGGTGTTAATGCCCCGCACAGTCATCTGTCGTTCATATTGTGCCATGCGTGGTGTTAATGCCCCGCACAGTCATCTGTCGTTCATATTGTGCCATGCGTGCGTGTTAATGCCCCGCACAGTCATCTGTCGTTCATATTGTGCCATGCGTGTGTGTTAATGCCCCGCACAGTCATCTGTCGTTCATATTGTGCCATGCGTGCGTGTTAATGCCCCGCACAGTCATCTGTCGTTCATATTGTGCCATGCGTGTGTGTTAATGCCCCGCACAGTCATCTGTCGTTCATATTGTGCCATGCGTGGTGTTAATGCCCCGCACAGTCATCTGTCGTCATATGAGCAAGCTGGTGAAAGCGCAAGTCATGCGTTCCCAAATTGCCGCCATTGCGTCGAGTTTGCCTGCCAGTATCTGATTACCAGTGAGAGTGTGCGGCGTCGTGTGCGCCGCTGCTCGCGCTGCATTTTTGTGTGTGGTGTGCTGTGGGGCGGGTATGTTTGTGTGTGTGTGTGTGTGTGTGTAGTGAGGTGTGTGAGGTGTGTGTGTGGAGGGGGGGTGGCGTGTGTGTGTTGTGTTGTGTGTGTGTGGTGTGTGTGTGTGTGTGTGTGTGTGTGTGTGTGTGTGTGTGTGTGTGTGCGTGTGTACATATATCCCTTCGTTTTATTTTTCAGTCTGCTTTTCCCCATTCACTTTCTCTTTCCTTCCTTCCTTCCTTCTTTCGTTCATTCCTTCTTTCCTTCCTTCCTTTCTTCCTTCCTTCATTCATGAACATCTGCTCTTCCTTTTACCTTTTATGAAATTTCCGTATTTCGTGCTACATTCATGAAATCTCTTCCTACTGAATCAGCAAAAACGCTCTATTTGTTAATCCTTTACCTAAGCCACGCGCACAGTACCGAATATAGTGTAATGCCAGACAATGCCAGACAATGCCAGACAATGCCAGACAATGCCAGACAATAGGGGCAGACCTGGTCCGACCAGGAAGACTCCCTTAATGGGAAAAGAGCTGGGGTACAGCGGACAGCCAATGGGCGGTGTACAGACTTACGGGGACTCTGTCTGTGGATGGTGTGCACTGACCCCAACCAAGACGGATGCTTTGACCCATGTCTGTGGGTTAATTAGTCTATCCGTCTTGTCTGTCAGCAAGAGTACTTCTGAGCCAATATTGTAAGGGAACTTCGTGGACAGAGGGAATGAGGTCAATGGACGAAGCGCATCAGTTTATGGCGGATCCAGGGGTTTTTTTTTCTTTCACTTTTTTGTTTTACGTGGCCAGATAAATCAAGTTTCAGCATTTCCCAAATTTCTGAAGAAATAATGCACGGGTCCCAATGAAAAAAAAATGGCTGATCAGGTGTATTGATGTCTACGAATTTGTGAAACTTTGTATGGATCAAGATGAACTGGATTTGGGACTCACTAGCCGGGAGAGGCTACTTGTTCGGTCACTGCATAGTGTCCAGCTGAGCGAGAAACATACAGC
>CM065717.1:28706223-28711223 GCA_033310375.1 Conus canariensis
GCCGCGCGCACGCATACACACACACACACACACACACACACACACGCACGCACGCACACACACACACACACACACACAACACACACACACACACAATGCATGCTATCACTCACACACAGATACAGACACACGCGCGCGCGCGAGCGAGAGTGAGCGCTCTGATCCACACTCATAGACACCTAGACATCACATACTTTATACACACATAACAATGAGGAAATTTTACAGGACGCGCGCGTTACACACCACACACACACCACACACACACACACACGCACACACACCACACGCACACACGCGCGCGCGCGCAAACACACACACTCACACATACACACACACAAACATACATGCACGCACGCACACACACACACACACACACACAACACACACATACACACACACACACACACACCACACACACCACACACACACACACACACACACACACACGCACACACACATACACACACACACACACTGGGAAAGAGAGAGATTTGAATAGATGTGATGTATATCAGGTTCTAGAGGACCATTTACAAAATGAAGTAGGGGAGCGAGGGTGGGGAGGAAGTGGGAGGGCGAATTCTATTTCCTGAGCAACACTCGCTCCAGTTCAAAGAAAACACGACCCACTGCAAATGTTATTTCATAACATTACAGCCGTAATGTAGTCTGTTTGTGGGCCTTGGAAAGGACTAGCAAGCGAGCGAGAGAGTGATCAGGGGTGAGAGGAGAGAGAGAGAAGAGAGAGAGGAAGACAGACAGACAGACAGAAAGAGAGAGAGAGAAAGAGAATGACAGACAGACGTAGACATACTGAAGAAGATGCACAAGAGAAACAGACAGAGACAACAGCAGAAACAGACAGACAACGACAGACAGACACAGAAGCAGGCAGACAGACAGGAGACAGACAGCAGAGCAGAGAGAAGAGAGAGGAGCATACAGACAGAGCAACAGAAGACAGAGAGGACAGAGACAGACAGACAGAGAGACAGACTCAGAGACAGACAGACAGACACAGAGACATAGAGACAGGGAAGAGAGAGAGAGAGAGAGAGAGAGAGAGAGAGAGAGAGAGAGAGAGAGAGAGAGAGGAAAAAAGTCAGTCAGACAGTTGGACAAATAATGCAGACAGTATTTGTACATATATGGTATTTATGAAAAAAAGTACTCTTTTTGTTCTGTGGAACACTGTAATGTTATTACTGAATATTTATTTTGGAAAGAAAAGAACCTTCATTGCAAGGGAAAAAAAAATAAATAATGCAGACAAAAACACAGACAGTGCCAAGACAACTAAAAAATATAAAAAAAAACTGACCACAACACCCACACACACTGACCTTCTCAATGATCTGAATGAGCCCATGACTGCACAAAACACACACTGACCACGCACGGATCAGCCACAACAATTTTACCCCGGGTACGAACTACAAAGAGAAGGGAGGATGGGAGGGGGTGGTGGAAGGTTATGGTGAGAATATATAGCAGGGAAGAGGAGAAGGGCGAGTTCGGAGGGCAATTGGCGGAGAAGAAGGGGTGGAGTGGTGGTGGTGGTGGGGGGGGGGGGGGCTATTACGTCAGATTTAGTGAGGATGAACATGTAAATACAATGATAGAGATATATCCTGCCTGCACTATGGAAAGACGATTAAAAGCTGATACATCAGCTTGGTAGTTTTGCAAAGGGGGAAGTGGGGGAGGGGGAGGGGGGAGACTTCAAATGGTTTTCATGGGGCACGGGCAGACATACACACATACGCGCGCGCACAACACACTCACACTCACACACACACACACACACACACACACACACACACACACACACACACACACACACACACACACACTGCACCCACACACACACACACACACACACACACGCACGCACACACACTCATGCACATGCACACACACACACACACACACACACACACACACACCCCACACACACACACACACACACGAACGCACGCACGCACGCACGTACGCACGCACACAAATGTAAATGTGTACATATGCATGCAACCATGGACACTCAAACACAGAGAGACAGACAGACAGAGACAGACAGGCAGACAGACAGACGGAAGTCAAAAAAGAGAGTGGGAGGAGACAGACAGACAGACAGACACAGACAGACAGACAGACAGACAGACAGACGGAGAGACAGTCAGAGAGAACCCAGACAGACATAGACATAGATGCAGACAGGCAGACAAAGACAGAGAAAGAGAGAGAGAGACAAGGAGAAACAAGACAAAACAAAAAGTTTAATTTCATAGAGGGCCGTCCCTATAAATAATAAAAGAGCAAGTAAACAATGTCAATAAAAAGAAACAACCAAACGAAAAACATTCCGTGAAAGGGAAGAAAAAAATGATGTAGCTGTATTTATAACATACGTCCCTGACTTCTGTAGAATAAACAAAACTGTCCATCGTTTAACTCCGTTTTTTTTTTTAATATGTTTTTACATTTTTCTGAAGTGTTAAGGATTGAGCATTTTCATGTTTTAAAGAATTGCTCGTGTTCATCGTTGCAAGGAATTTATGAAAAGCCTGTCGTCTTAACTTACTTTGCGCAGATTAACCATCACAAGTAGAAGAAAAGTGGGGCCGGAATAGCTCCGTTGGTAGTGCGCCGGACTCGTAATCCAAGGGTTGCGCGTTCGAATCTCCGCCGGGCCGTTTCGGTACAGGGGGATTTTTCCCTCGGAGTTAACATTGGTTCTGACTCCATTTCCCATACAGTCCTTCGAATGAGACTATAAACCCAGGTTCCGTGTGTGAACGCACGCATAACATCTTGCACACACGTAAAATCCCATCACCAACTTTCGGAAGAGAAGGCCAGTTTGGCCGTTGGTATGGATGACACTTTACACATAGCATGCACTTCCCCGAAGATGGAGTATGGCTGCCTTAATGTCAGGATAAAAAAACGGTCATACACACAAAACTTCACTCTGTTTGTTGGGTAGATGGGATTAATCCTTACCTGTCTATACAGAGAGTGTCCGCAGGAGTATCAGCCTGCGTACGCAGAAGAAGAAGAAAGAAGAAAAGTGACCCTGCCGCCGAACAAAAAACAAAACAAACAAATAACAAGACAAACACGACGCGTTTCGACCTCTTTGGTCTTCTTCAGGCAAGACAAACAGCATTCAAGATAATGAAAACGATCTCTAATCTCTTCAAACTGGTCGCAAAATGGAGTCCACCGCATCGATTTTGCCCCGTTTTTTCATTGTCTTGAACGTTGTTTATCTTGCCTGAAGATGACCAAAGAGGTCGAAACACGTAGTGTCTGTATTGTAATTTGTGCGTTTCTTTCGTTGGGCGGCAATGTCATTTTTTCTTTGAAGTCTGCATCAATTTCTGCCTGCAGTCACCTCACTTTGAAACTAACTGTAGGTTACATTGTTGAAACTAACTGTAGGTCACATCGTTGAAACCGACTGTAGGTCACATTGTTGAAACTAACTGTAGGTCACATCGTTGAAACTAACTGTAGGTCACATTGTTGAAACTAACTGTAGGTCACATTGTTGAAACTAACTGTAGGTCACATTGTTGAAACCAACTGCAGGTCACATTGTTGAAACTAACTGTAGGTCACATTGTTGAAACTAACTGTAGGTCACATTGTTGAAACTAACTGTAGGTCACATTGCTGAAACTAACTGTAGGTTACATTGTTGAAACTAACTGTAGGTCACATCATTGAAACTAACTGTAGGTCACATTGTTGAGGGATTACAGGAATGCAACTCCTTCGTCGGGGAGTGGAATGGGTGGGTGGAGGGGGGGGGGGGGTTAAACCGTTGTTTCAAAATACAATCCGTGAATCACTTAATGTCCACAAACCAATATGTTTTCAACTGTCGAAGGCTGTTTTTTTTTTTTGTTTTTTTTTGTTTGTTTGTTTGTTTGTTTTTTTTACCTTAGATATAATAACTGTATAACTTTTATATTCTTTACAATTTGTTCATTAAATGTTGCAAGTTGTTTTGTACTCTATACCCTGTCGTATACAACCAGGCGTGTTCAAGCCCGAAAAAGAAAGTGTGTTGTTCAAGCGAGAGATTTTCGTTTTCAGTATTTTCAGAAATGTTGAGGGTAGGGTTTAGATTCATGGATTCTAAATTCATATAAAAAAAATAGCTGGCAAACAGGATGATTTGGTCCAATCCTTCCTCTGCTATTATATGTTCATTATTACCAAAAACACAATTCTATATCAGCTTAATTCTTGAGAAGTTTTGACATTTTTCATTTATTATTCTCTCTAGTTCGCTCGAGAAACTGCGAACCTGTTCCAAATGTCTTAAGAAGTGTTGTATTGAATCGGTCTCTTGTCTCACAAAATGAACATTTATCACAATTTATATTCCTATTTCCTTCGAAGTACGATTCGTGACAAGAATGATATGGCATATTCTAATCTAACATCATCTGTGCTTCGTTTCTTTTATTTTTCTCCTGTTTTAGAGTTTGTTCCCAGTTTATCGCAAATCCTGGCTTGTAATCCTACAGAGCAATTAATGAGTTGATATCAAACACCAATAACTCTTCTAACAGGGCATTGTAGTGAACGAACCTTTAATTATACTTGATATAACTTGGTACTTTTTATACTTAATATAAAATGATTTCTTTTCCTTTGGTCACATTCTCCATCCTTTAACGCAATGTGCTTATACTTCAAATAGCTTTTTATTGATCGTACACATCCCATATTTTCAAGAAAATATACATTGATACTATATTTTGTAACAATATCTTCTTGGACCCAACAAAATCTTTTTCATCAACGACGTCTCTTCGTTTGTTTATCCAGTTTTGAAAGTTAAAAAAAAAAAAGAAAAATCTTACAGTAAATTTGTCGTTATGAAAAAGAGGCCCTGCTACGACCTGGAGTGAGTAAAGGGACATATGAGCATGCACGCACGCATGTGTGTGTGTGTGTGTGTGTGTGTGTGTGTGTGTGTG
>CM065717.1:28718723-28733723 GCA_033310375.1 Conus canariensis
AAACACAAGAGTGAAGAAGAAGAAGAGGGATCCATTCTCGCGAAGAGTCTTTCCTAACCCCATCAGCACCGGCTGCAAATGAGGCCGGAAGTTTGTGTCCAGACAGGGAACCCCGTCGCCCATTCCGGATGGAATTAACTGCCCCTGCTGGCACCTCCCTCCTTCCGTCCTGGCCTTCGTGGGGTGAAAATGAAACTGCTTCTTCTTCTTCTTCTTCTTCTTCTTCTTCTTCTTCTTCTTCTGCGTACGCAGGCTGATACTCCTGCGGACACTCCCTGTATGGACAGACAAGTATTAATCCCATCTACCCAACAAACAGAGTGAAGTTTTGTGTGTATGACCGTTTTTTATCCTGCCATTAAGGCAGCCATACTCCATCTTCGGGGAAGGTGCATGCTATGTGTAACGTGTCATCCATACCAACGGCCAAACTGGCCTTCTCTTCCGAAAGTTGGTGATGGGATTTTACGTGTGTGCAAGATGTTATGCGTGCGTTCGCACACGGAACCTCGGTTTATAGTCTCATTCGAAGGACTGTATGGGAAATGGAGTCAGAACTAATGTTAACTCCGAGGGAAAAACCGAAACGGCCCGGCGGAGATTCGAACCCGTAACCCTTGGATTACGAGACCGGCGCTCTACCAACTGAGCTATTCCGGCCCCAAAAACGAAACAAAACGAGGCCGACGAACGAGATGAGGGAGAAGAAGGCAGCAAGACAAGAGGAGGAAGAAGAGATGAGGAAGAAAGGATGATTACACAGTCCAGGCAATTGGTCTGATCAAGACAGAGGAGGAGGAGGAGGAGGAGGAGGAGGAGGAGGAAGAGGAGTAGGAGAGAGTGGTGAAGTCTCTTTGTGTGGAGTTCAGCCCTGGGACTGGGGAAGCTGGACAGCGAGCAACAATCTGACCATGGGCATTGGGTGATGTGGAAATCGCACTCGGTCTTGTCCTCCAGACCTACCTCACTAATGATAACCGTTAATGTGGACAAGGTCTGTCTGTCTTGGTGTCGTACCACGGTGTGGTGGATCACTGCCTTTCGCCACGTGGCAAAGATGGGTTGATCCAAGTCTAAATAGTGGCCAAGTCAGCCAGTGTTGCAGAAACAGATGTTTTCTTCTTCTTCTGCGGTCGATTGTTTTTTTTTTGGTTGCGTCAGATCATCAATCCTATCGCCATGATGAAACCCACTCTCGAGGTCTTGATGAATGCCCGAGAGCTGCATCTGCAGTTCTGCACCCTCTGGCCAGGTTTGACGCCGTAGAGCATCATGGGCTGGACAGTGTCGGAGGATGTGTTTTGGGGTCTGAGATCCAGTGCCACACGAACATTCGTCCGTGTTGGCAATCTGAATTCGGCTGAGGTGGCTCAGCAATCGGCAGTGGCCAGTTCTCAGTCTGAAGAGGATTGTTTGCTGGTACCTCTGGAGCTGATGGATTGGATCAGCATCACTGTCAGCACCCAGCCTTCTAAACAGAACAGTTGAAAATCTTTGTCCGTGACTGCTAGCAGATGTTTCGGTCTGGCGGCAAGCCTGCAGGCAACGTGTGTGCGTGTATACGTGTATAGAGTGGAGCGGGGAAGGAATAGATGGGCGGGGGATGGGGGAAGGAGGAGGAGAGGAGGAAGAGTTGGAAGGGACTGGCCAGTCGGGCCGAGAAAAAAAATCCCCTTTAAAACTCTATCAGCACCGGCTGCAAATGAGACCGGAAGCGTGTGTCCAGACAGTGAATTCCGCCACCCATTCCGGATAGAATTAACTGCCCCTCCTGGCTTGCTCTTCCGCTCCCCGAGTCCGTGGGCTGAATATGAAACGAAAACGAAAACAGTAAGAGCAACCGAGTGGGGCGGGGGGGGGGGGGGGGGGGGGGAAGAGAGAAAGAAAAGGAAAACGAGAAAGAAGCGATGAGGACGAAGGGAGGCGGAGTGAACACACAGTCCAACAATCCAGGGAGCGGGTCCAGTCACGATGGAGCTGAAGAGAGAGATGATGTCTCTTTGTGTGTTAGGATTGTGGAACCCTGGTCAGACATCTGAACAACAAGGACGCCACGCTTCGTCTTGTTAGCAAGGACTATGATCACCGTCAGTGTGGTTAAGTTCTGTCTGTCTTGAATGTGGCATCAACATTGGGTGGATTTTCTCACTTTCAGTGTCTTTTTCAATCAAGGTGTCACTGCGCACGGGTTAGTCCATATACGCTGCACCACATCCGCTAAGTTTTGAAACCACACTGCGCATGATTTTGAGCTGATGGATACATGAATTAATGACTATGATGAGAGAATTTAAGAAGACGGTCTCGTGGCAACTAGAACCAGTTGGTATTTTTAAGACAATTTGTGTAGTTTTAGCATTCTTGATATCTTGTAAGAACTGTAATGATCCGGGTCAAGCATTATATTCAACATTTGCTGTAATTACCTTTGTAATTCCGATTTCTGCTAGTTTCTTTCGGTCAAATGGGAAAATATGCTGAATCGTCTTTGTTTCAGTCATGATTACTCGCCACAGCTTTCTGATTTCCTATCTCATTTGAGAAGAAAATAATACAATTCTTGTCAGTATCTCTGAGGGCTCCTTTTGAAATGGAAACAATTCCTAGGTATATTGCTACCTGAAGTTAGACCTAGTCTCCCAACAGAAGAAAATGCACTACTCACTCGTAGCTTTCGACAGCCATCCGGCCATTTTCCTCAGCGATGCTGTCGCTGACTGCGTGAACTCTCGATTCAGATCACGTGACCGTGGGACGTACCCAAGTCACGTGACCGAATCAGTGAAGCGTACACCGGGGGCAAGGTGTAGTGGCACCGGTCCCTGTTGAGCGGGGCGTTGGTAGCTACGATGTAGATGGCCTCTTTGCCTCCTCCTAGAAAGTATACCTACTCCTTTTTACCTTGCTCTGCTTGAACAAAATTCACATTTTAAAGTCTAGTCATTTTGAGTGTGTTGTCAAGTTATGCTTCTTGTCCAGTCCATTACAGAAACCGAATTAAAGTGCAAGTAAGTTACTGCGGTACTCTATCCAGTCTAGAAAACTTTGGTGTCTCTTGAAGAAAATAACACCACTTTTGTTCTTTTTTGTTTGTTTGTTGGTTGGTTGGTTGGTTATTTTGTTGTTGTTTGTTTCAGATGCCGAATGCTGTCTCTTCTTTTTTATTCAACCCAACAGAATGTGATAGATCCATAGGAATTCAGAATTCTGTTTGGACCAACAATGATTTTTGTTATTTAGTGCTTTGAGGAAAATACGTCACAATCACACGTATTTGGACAAGATCAGTCCGGAAGAAGAAGAGAACATTGCAGAAAATGACACAGTGAAAAACAATGGGGATGGCTTTCCCTGGATCCCCAGTAAATGGAACACACACACACACACACACACACACACACACACACACACACACACACACACACACACACAGAGAGAGTCACGTACACACACACACACACACACAACACACACACACACACACACACGCACACACACACACACACACACACACACACACACACACCACTGATGAGAGGCAGCCTATGAATTGATTGATCGAATCATTAGAGAGCAAATGAATATGTCTAACAAAGAAGCACACGAACTCATTACCCATACAACTGCATCTTGCCAACGGAAATATCTTTTGACTGAATCGGATTAAAACACCGGCATGTTCCAACAAACCTCTCTCACGTACATAATGCAACTTTTTAATTTTTTTGTATTTATTGAACTCATATATACATATCTATATATAATATATAGATAGATAATAGAAGACAGATAGATAGATAGATAGATAGATAGATATATAAATAGATAGATACATAGATAGACAGATACTAGATAGATAGATAGATAGATAGATAGATAGATAGATGATTGATAGATAGATAGATAGATATACATCCAAACAAAGAAACAAATAACAACCATGTCGATGATTTCCCAATATTTCGACCTCTTTGGTCTTCCTCACGGGACTTACACACACACACACACACACAACACACACACACACACACACACACACACACACACACACACACAATTAATTTTGAAAAACAAATGCATACAGATTCTCTCACGAGATCGGAGATGTATCAAGCAAAATCTGTCCTCTGTGTGTGCTGAAAGGAAGGAAGAATCACGACATAGAGAAGTGGAGGAGTCACGAAGGGGGCGTTGAAACCTGGATTGAGGGGGCGGGGAGGGGGGGGGGGGGGAAGGAGACAAGGAGGGAGAGTGGATAGGGGTGTGAACAAGTGTATCACCGACTCGGGCGTAAAAGTGAAAGATGGGAGGGAAGGAGAGGGGTGGGGGGGGAGGAGGAGGAGTGAAGAAATGTCTAGACTGAGAGCTAAAAAAGGTGTCAGTCTTGACAGCTGCGAACATGAAAATCAATACCTTTCAAATTGTCGGGACATCTATCTGTTTTTTTTTCTCTCTTTTTTTTAACAGTTTTCAGGTTTGACAGGGAAATGAGATAAGAGAGAGAAGGGGGGAGGGGAGAGATAGAGGCTACGGAGAGAGAGAGAGAGAGGGGGGGGGGTGGGAAGGGAGCAAAGGGAGGCAAGGAAGGTGTGCTGAGGAGGAGTTACGTCTTAATTTGCATTTGATTCCATCTTATTACATGGCTTGCAAAGCATTCCAGATTCAACACGTCCACCGGAGAGAGAGCAATTTTGACAAAAAAGGAACAACAGCGAGCGTGAATGGATTCCATTATCTTGTCGTCAAGAGCTAGAGCCAGGGAAATAGCCAGAGAGCGAGCGAGAGAGAGAGAGAGAGAGAGAGAGAGAGAGAGAGAGACAGACAGACAGACAGACAGACAGACAGACAGACAGACAGGACGAGAGAGAGAGAGAGAGAGAGAGAGAGAGAGAGAGAGAGAGAGAGAGAGAGCTGCCTTTCATTTCCATACCGTCCTTTCGCGGTATATCCCCTCTCCTGGCAGACCATTTTTTTTCTTCCCAGCTCTTGAAATCATCGTGCTAGTAGCAGCAGCAGCAGGCAGAGATGTCAAAGGCCTTCCTCTCCACCACGCTGCCACGTATCTCTCTCTCTCTCTCTCTCTCTCTCTCTCTTCTCTCTCTCTCTCTCTTCTGTGGCAGACCTGCTGGCAGCTCGTATCTTCAAATCATCTTCTTCTGCCCTTCCTGGCTCTCCTTGCAGAAGACTCTCTCTCTCTCTCAGGTCGGTAACCTGCTGCTAATGGACGGACAACACTAGCTGTCGGTGTTTAGCGTTCAGTCACGAGCGGGATATAATAGGCTCACGAGCGTTCTTCATAAAAGAGCTCCTCACCGCTTGGAACGTAACACAGATCCTTCAACGATGTATTTGTCTGTCGGTGCACTGAAGATGTGGTGTGTGTGAGAGAGGAAGGAGGCTGTGGCCGCAACGTCTGCTTGTCTCGTGTGAGTTGCTGTGTGCTTCTCTTTGTCATTGCTTTTTCCAAAGTGCAGGTCTCGCATACAGAGTTGGTGAGATCGAGCAGTATTGCATTAGTCTCCCCTTGCCTTACTTTGGGGTGAATGTTAGGGACGTTAGGTGGCGCTGCTTTGAAGGAGTAAGTGTGTAATCTTTAAAAAAAAAAAAAAAAAAAAAAAAGTCACTTCGGGATTGAGTGTTGGTGCTTTACTGTTTTGTTAAGAACTGTGGGTTTTTAACTCCGGCTATGAACATTGTGTTTCTGTCTTTTTTTTTTCTTTTTTTTTTTGTGGTGCGTATGTGCATGGTGTCCTACATGGTCTCATGTGGTCTCCTGTATTATAAGCTTTAAGTCTCCTATTTACAAGCTCTTGAAAACATGGACGGAAAATGAATACGCTACATCCCAAATCTGATGAGTGCACATTTCATTCATTTACTTTTCATGTACTTTATTTTTGTATTTATCTATCTATTCATTTATTTATTCATTTACTTGTTTGTCGTTTAGATGTTTGTATGTTTGTTTATTTCCGATATTCATTTAATTCGATGTTTTTTATCTTTTAGTGCACGTACTTGTTTTCTAATTTACTTATAAATTCATTCATTTGTTTACTTAGTTTATGTTTAAAGTTATTCAGTGAAAACTGGTTTTTCAATTATTCTTTTTGCAAGGTTGGATTGTTGTTCCCATGTTGCCAGTGATCGCGCATTTGGTTGTTTTCTTCCTAGTATTATCAATATTGTTGACTACTCGCTATAGTGACTCACTTTATCCGTGTTATGAACAGCGAATGGAATCTATCAACACCAACAAAATCTGCGTAAACGGACTCATTTGTAAACCCTTGGAATCCCTGTTTGCCAGCGACAAAACCAAAAACAGGCAAAAACAAAAGTAAATGAAAATGCAGAAAAAAGGACATAACTTGGTGGACAAGGGATCTGTAACGTGTCTAACCTCTAAGCAATACAAGCTTGCCAGGCCTCTCCCTGTGGGACAGACATCATTTACAACTCACCAAAGATATAATGACCAGCTCTACAAGAAAGATGTGGGAATGAGATCGAAGGAACTAAATCTAGTATAAAGAGAAAGAAGGGCCATTGTGCACATTTCTGTCACGGTAGTAGCCTATGTAGTTTTGAACGGGAACATGTGCGATATCACAAAATTACTAGCCTGTAAACACACCCCTCTCTAGGACGGTTTCCAAGCTGGCTGCCTGGTCGGCTGATTCATTCGTTGTTTGGTTGTTGTAATTCTGTACAAGACACAATGTAGGCCTACGACATGCATTGATTTGCCAATGAAAAGCTGTATCGCATACCATACCATTCTCGTTCAAACACACTGGAGAGCGAGAGAATTTAAAGCGATTCCGTAAATATATTCATGCACTGTCGACTTAATTTTTGTTTTTCAGAAAATTCTCAGAATTGTTTGCAGTAATAATAAGAAGTCCGAAAAGTTTAGTCGTGGTGCATTGCTATTTGTTCATTTAATTGTGAAACGCTGAATACACACGAAGAGATGACATAAGGAAAGCGCGTATGACAACAATAATGCTATTGATCGTATTTTTAGTAAGTCTGCATTTGTCACATTAAGACAGCAAACAATAGACGCAAAAGCGTCCTTTTTTGTTTTTGTTTTTTAACTTGGATCAGAACTCTCACTTCAGGAGAAAGAGAGTCAGAGGGATGAACAAAGTGTTAGGGGGAGGGTAGAAATAACAATGGAAACAAAACAAAAACATAAACAGCCCCCAACTGACCACTGTTTTTTCTCCATGTCCATCGGTCATCAAAGCGACCACTGGCCAGACAGCAGAAGCCAGAGGGTTTCAAGAACAGGAACTGGCTTCTGGGGGAAAAGGATACTGTGAACTGTCATCAGCAGAAATGCAGACATCGAGAAGACATTCAAAAAGAAAGAACAAAAAGAAAAAGGACGAAGACATGGAACAGTAGAAGGCAGAGAGGAGACACGCCCGTCCCTGCCCTTCCACCCTGTCACTTCACGTGGGAACGTGAGACACACCCGAAGGGCATGCGCACGCTTACACACACACATACCACATGCAAACACACACACACACACACACACACACACACACACACACACACACACACACACGCACAGCCAGACACAACACGCGGCGTATGCGTGGGCCTAGCGACTTCTCGTGTCAGCGATTTCTTGTAAATGATTCAGTAAGCTGTGATGGTGACATCATCGGGTTCCAGTGGATGACGCATCAAATGTCACTCTTATCCACTTTCTTCCTGTGATGTTTTTTTTCTTCTTTTTTTTTTTACCCTTAGTGTGATGAATAAGCTCCAGAAATTCTCATTTGTTGATTGCGGTAGCACAGCAATGCGTAGCGTTCTGTTAAATTCCAGAAGTTTTGTTGTTGTTTTTTTCTCAAACTTGTTTTGAAATCCCTGTAATGTTGATCCAGTTCCATGTGTGATGCTCATCTTCTGTTCATCGCGACTACAAGGAGATGTACAGGAGATTACCCTGCCCTGTGGAAATGCAGACGTTTGTCTGGAAAATGATTCTGTCTCTGATTTTATCGGACTCTTTGAGGTGTGAAATGAAACATCATATACCTATCTTCCAGGAATTCTATTCCGCATGGCACTGCACTGAAATTTTACAAAAACGAAGACCATTCCACTAGCAGACGTCCGGGGAACTATGTACCCAGAGCCTATGTCACCCACCACATATATTACGAGCGATGTGACGTCTAAGGGTCTGTAAAACGACTTCCGAGAATGACTTCTGTGACGTTGAAGTGACCACCATGATTTTGCAACAACAACAACAACAAAAATCATTCTGATGATTTTGCTAAGTAATTTACGTGGTTGACTTCTGTGATCTTGCGGAGTGATGTGAAATTCTGTGTCTGGCACCACGTTTTAAATATGTTATAGATAAACTTCGTCTGTTCATGTTTGTTAGCTACAGCACTTTGCTCGTCAGATTATTGACTCATGTGCGGCCGTTGATGAGAAAATATCGCAAAACAGGTTGAACATTTACTGGCAGTGTGGATTATCATAAGATGCGCGTCAATCCCCGTGACAGACATTAAATATTCGGCAATTTCATTGGATTTCTTGGAGATAAAGTGGAAGACTAAATCCTGGAGCAGGATGAACCTGATCAACCCCTACACCTTTCTCATGTGGAAAGCAGCCAACAACAAAGGTAAGCGATTTTAAAACCTATAAACATCAGATTAATAATGCCAATAATAAAAGTAATAATAAAAAAGAAAAAATCACAGATTGTCTCCTGTTTTGTTGTTCGTTAAAGTCCATTAGCACTGGAGGTAAAGCTAGCTTTCTGTTATTGTCCTATTTCAAAAACATTTCGTAACGATGGAAAAGTAATCTTTTAAATATTAGTGAGTGTGACATCACTTACCTGCTATGATTACCTTCATCAAACAGCATGTTAAGACACTGGATCGGGTGGGGGGGGGGGGGGGTGTGTGTTTGTGTGTGTGTGTGTGTTTGTGTGTGTGTGTGTGTGTGTGTGTGTGTGTGTGTGTGTGTGTGTGTGTGTGTGTGTGTGTGTGCTAACTTCAGCACTTTTGACACAGAGCTGCAATCTGTCGGAGAAGACGCTCTCTCCAAGATGTAAAGATGACGACTCTATGTGACACATTCAAGATATTTTAAGGCAATGCCATTGAAGATGTTTTTACAAGGAATTGTTTAATATAGTCTCTAGATGTAGACTATGCTTCCTCCACACATGACAGAGTGCCAGAAAAGTCACGATTTTCCAGCATTCAAACTTCGATCATTCCTATCACCTGAGTCAGGCGAAGAGTGCTTGAGTTACATTCTGTTGAGAGGAAAATGTACACAAAGAATCGGCAGTCGAAACAGAACACACAAAAAACGTGTGTCACGATCTCTAGACGTCCGTACAGGCAAGCATCCATGGAAAAGAGGTCCAAAGTATTGTTTGACATAATTTTGTAGAAATAAATAACGAACAGGTAGGGTAACTCTTGCTCTTACGATGAAATAAATACACGCCCATAACCCCAAACGAATGCTGTTTACGACACCGAATCGCCTGGCAGATATGACAGCACAGAGCACACGGAACAAACAAGGAAACATCCCCAAAAGAGGATGTGCCGAGCTTGCCTATATACCCCGTGTTGGACTCATCTACACAGCACTACATCTTGTGGAAGTAGTCTTTCAAAATAACATTATTAAGGAAAGTGGCTGTGGAATCAAAATCTAACAGACTTTGAAAATATAATGCTGAACAATTATATTTGAAAATATAGGAATATATAATTATATACAGGAATTCTTAGATCAAGAGGGGGAACGTCAAAGGCAAATCACCAATTTAGTGTAAGGGGGAGGGAAGGGGGTGAGGGCTCTTGCTATCATGGTGAAAAAGGTTGCATGCCCGTAAATCCAAAAGTAATGCTGCAATCGGCACTAACTGGGGGACCACAGATGCAGACACAATGCACACAGAACAAACAAGCAGACAATGGAAAACAAGTATCAATGTCCACGCGACCTATGCTGACACATGCAAATAGCAAGAATAGCTGAAGAAAAGAACAAGAACAAAGCACCATTTTATTCCAGACCGACTCTTACCTTTTGATCTTGAGCATGGTCAAACAGAACACAAACAAAGCACCATTTTATTCCAGACCGACTCTTATCTTTTGATCTTGAGCATGGTCAAACAGAACACAAACAAAGCACCATTTTATTCCAGACAGACGCTTGCCTTTTTTTTTCTTTTTTTTCTGCGTACGCAGGCTGATACTCCTGCGGACACTCCCTGTATAGACAGGCAAGGATTATTCCCATCTACCCAACAAAGGTAATGGAGTTTTGTGTTTTTTTATCCTGCCATTAAGGCAGCCATATTCCAGCTACGGGGAAGGTGCATGCTATGTGTAACGTGTCATCCATACCAACGGCCAAACTGGCCTTCTCTTCCCAAAGTTGGTGATGGGACTTTACGTGTGTGCAAGATGTTATGCGTGCGTTCACACACGGAACCTCGGTTTATAGTCTCATTCGAGGGACCGTAAGGGAAGTGGAGTCAGAACCAATGTTAATTTTTACCTTTTGATCTTGAGCAGGGTCAAGCAGAACGCACACGTAGAACAGAAGCAAAGGCAGGTAACCTGATACGACAGACACAAAAGAGTAGTCCAGTGAAGCGATGACATTAAATAGCAAAAAGAAAAGGGAGGTAACCTTGCGGCGAAGTGGTGCCGGAAGTGGCGATAATTTGGAGTTGTGAGCATGTTGGTTGTATCAGGGGAGCCAAACCTGCCTTTTCTTCTTTCATATTGTCAAAGTTAATTGTTGTTGTCTTCATGAATCGTTTTCTTGCTCTGATACTTAATTGCTTCAAGGTAACTCCATGGTGATCAATCACATTTTAGCAATCGACACCGAGGAGAGTAAAAATGCTGTAGGTGTGCTTTAAGCGGGAGAATCCGCCAAAAACCTCCCCCACACGTCAGCAGACATTGTTATTGATAGTGTGTTTCCGAGGAAAGAAAAAAAGTGTACATAATCAGGAAGGACTTCCCTTCAGATCCCCAATCCCCTACAATCAATATTTGTCTCGTCGCACCGAAGATCAAGGCCGATTGTTGTAAACGGAAAAGAGAGAGAAAAAGAAGGTAGCAAGAGCAAGAGCCCTCACCCCCTTCCCTCCCCCTTACACTAAATTGGTGATTTGCCTTTGACGTTCCCCCTCTTGATCGGTGCTCAACCAATCATGACTGCAAATCCCAAACGGACTATGAACATGGACCAAATGGAATATCCATGTGTCTGTGGAAAGCGTTTCGCTACCACCCGTGGCATGAAGATCCACAGAACAAAGATGGGATGTGTGAAGACTCATCTGAATGAGCAGCAGCGCACTGCATCAGCAGATAAGACGTCGGAAGACCAAGGCCAGGATTTAAACCACAGTGCCAAGGACATCCACGCTGTTGGTTCGGATGAGGAATTTGCACAGGCCCTCGATGCCAGGCGCCTGAAACTCAACCTGCCACGAGCAAACGAAACTGAAGATTGGGAGAAACTGGATGCAAAAATCGTCCAAAGACTCGATGCACTGATAGGGAAAAGCACCCTGGAACACAAACTAGCCACATATGGGGACATTGTGTATGCCACATGTAGAGACGCCTATGGAGCAAAACTACCCAAAGAGAAAACACCTCCAAAGAAATCCAGACGCCAAGAAAAGATGGACAAGATCAGGGTCCAAAAGAAAAACCTGAAGATGCAAATGAAGACCGCACTGCCAGCTGAAAAACAAGGCTTGGAAAAACTGTGGAAAGACCTGAAAGAAAAACACAGCGCCCTCAGCAAAGCGGAATCTGCGAGGAAGAGGAAGAGCAAAAAGAAGAAGACACAAGAGCGCTTCTTCAGAGACCCCTTCCAGTTTGCCAGAACACTGTTTGAGCAGCCAAAATCTGGGACCCTAAGTGTGGACAAAGGAGTTCTTGAGCAGCATCTGAGGAAAACATACTCTGACCCACAGAGCAAAGCACCACTCGACATTCAAGGTCTGGTGTGGCCAACCAACCCTGAGGAACAGTTCAATGGCAAGCCTCCAACGTTGGCGGAAATCAAGAAGGTGGTCGACAAAGCCAGAGCCAAATCATCACCAGGGCCAAACGGAATACCTTACCAGCTTTACAAGAAATGTCCCAAGGTGCTGGAGTGGCTCCACAGGCTGCTGCGATCGGCTTGGAGAAACCAGAAGATCAGCGGCCAGTGGATGACGGCAGATGGTGTGTACATCCCCAAAGAGCAAAACTCAAGTGACATCAGCCAGTTCAGGCCAATATCACTACTGAACGTCGAAGGGAAAATCTTCTTCTCTGTCATGGCAGCAAGGCTGACCAAGTACCTGATGGAAAACAAGTACTTGGATGTGTCAGTCCAGAAAGGTGGCATCCCAGGCGTGGCTGGCTGTGTAGAACACGCCACAATGATCTGGGACGCAATCCAAAAAGCAAAAACAGAAAAGAGAGACCTGGACGTAGTGTGGCTTGATCTGGCAAACGCATATGGATCTGTGCCCCATGAGATGATACAGTTGGCTCTTGAGATGTACCATGTGCCAAAGAACATCCGCGACATGCTCAAGAAGTACTTCAATGGCTTCTCAATGCGGTTCTCTACCAAGGAGTACACAACAGACTGGATCAACTTGGAAGTGGGTATTGCAATGGGCTGTGCAATTTCCCCAATACTGTTCGTGCTGGCAATGGAACTCATCTTGAAAGCAGCAACAAACAACGCGAGACAAACAGACCTTGGCGATGGATACAAGATGCCTCCTCTCAAGGCCTTCATGGATGACACTACAGTGATTTCATCCAGAGAAGACGAGACACGTCATGTGCTGGAGAGGCTGGACGACATAGTTGCCTCATCCAGAATGAAGTTCAAGCCAAAGAAATCACGGAGTCTCTCACTGAGGAAAGGAAAAGTGGCCGGATCTGTGGTCTTCAGTGTTGCCAACCAGGCCATTCCAACAGTCACAGAAGAACCAGTCAAGAGCCTTGGAAGATGGTATGATGATACGCTGAAAGACACACAAAGAGCAAAAGAAACCAAGCAGATGGCGGAGGAAGGCTTGGAGACCATTGACCAGTGTGGGCTCCCTGGCAAATACAAGGTCTGGTGTCTGCAGTTCATGCTGATACCAAAGCTCCTATGGCCTCTGATGATATACGACATCTGCACCAGCATAGTGGAGGCAATGGAAGCCAAAATCAACAAGTTCACAAGGAAATGGCTTGGTGTCCCACCCTGTCTGACTGACATAGCGCTGTACTGTCGCCAAGCAAAGCTGAAACTACCACTGAAATCCATCCTGGAGGAATACAAAGCAGGGAATATCAGACTTCAAAGCATGCTGGAGGACTCAGGAGACAAGGTGGTAGAAGCAATCAAGCCCCAGCTGAAGACAGGCAGAAAATGGAAAGTTCAAGAGGCGATGGATTCTGCAAAAGAAAGTCTCAAGATCAGAGAAATAACAGGACACACACAGACCAACAGACAAGGACTGGGGGTGACCAAAACTGAATGGTGGTCAAAGGCCAAAGGAAAAGCCAAAAGAGACATGATGATTCAGGAGATGAGAAAAGAAGAAGACCAAAAAAGACTCCAAAAAGCAGTCCAGCAGAGCCAGCAAGGGCAATGGACAACGTGGGAGAATGCACTCCAAAGAAGTCTCACTTGGAATGACATTTGGCACATGGCCCCTCTCAGGATCAGCTTCATTCTCAGATCTGCATATGACCTTCTGCCCTCAAATGCAAACCTGGTGAAGTGGGGGAAAACAGACGATCCTGCATGCCCCCTCTGCCATGAAAAACAAACAGTGGAGCATGTCCTAAGCTCATGTAAAGTAGCCCTGGCTCAAGGAAGGTACACATGGAGGCACAACCAAGTGCTCAAAGAGATTGTACAAGTAGTCTGGGCTAGTACCAACACCACAAAAGGGAAAATCAGGACTCCAAAAGCACCCGCAACATTCTTCACGGCAGGAGGCAGCAAATCATGGCCAAGAACAACAGTGCCACTCGAAACATGCAGGCAGAGTCTGCTGGACGGGGCAGATGACTGGGAGTGCACTGCAGACCTCCCAGAATGGAAGAGTCACCCAGAGATCATCAGCAAGAGTGGCATGAGACCAGACATAGTAGTCCACTCTAAGTCAACCAAGCAGCTGATCATGATCGAGCTCACGGTGCCATATGAGAACAGAATGGAGGCAGCTCAAATCTACAAGACTGAAAAGTATGCTGATCTGGCAAACAGCCTGAGGAGAGAAGGCTATCAGGTCAAAGTCCTCACTGCAGAAATTGGAGCTAGGGGGTTTGTAGGAACGTCTGCATACAGCCTCATGAAACAGCTCTCAGTTGCAGGGAAGGAAAAAACCAGAGCCCTGAAAGCAATGGGAGAAGCGGCAGAGAGGTGTTCAAGCTGGATCTGGTCAAGGAGGAACAAAAGTGAACTTCATAAGGCTTAATTTCCCTACAAATATCAGGTGTCCCTGTGGCTCAGTGGTTAAAGCGCGAGTCATTAAGTGGAAAATGAGCATGTCCAGAGGGTCATGGGTTCGAATCCCAGCCATGGCTCGTCCCAAGATGGGAAAAAAAAAAAGGGGGGGCAGCAGAGGGACATCCGGAGTCATGAACCGGGTGTGGCCCAACCCCCCTAGAGTGTCAGGAGATAAGGGCCGAAACACTTGCTTGAAGGGGGCTTCTCTTCTGAGGACTCTCTGCTGCCACGCTCTCCGCGAGTTTCTTTCTACCTAGAACGGAAGTTGTATTGAAAACGCAAAGAGAAAGGAGCAGAAGTTGGATTCTTTAAGCTTCTCTCTCTCTCTCTCTCTCTCTCTCTCTCTCTGATGATGATGATGATGATGATGATGATGATAATGACGACGATGACGACGACGATGACCTTGATGATAAGGATGATGATGGAGATGAGAAG
>CM065717.1:28741223-28743723 GCA_033310375.1 Conus canariensis
CAGTAACGACGCCTTTGATTCACCACAGACAGTCCTCTTCAGCCTGCCAGTAACGACGCCTTTGATTCACCACAGACAGTCCTCTTCAGCCTGCCAGTAACGACGCCTTTGATTCACCACAGACAGTCCTCTTCAGCCTGCCAGTAACGACGCCTTTGATTCACCACAGACAGTCCTCTTCAGCCTGCCAGTAACGACGCCTTTGATTCACCACAGACAGTCCTCTTCAGCCTGCCAGTAACGACGCCTTTGATTCACCACAGACAGTCCTCTTCAGCCTGCCAGTAACGACGCCTTTGATTCACCACAGACAGTCCTCTTCAGCCTGCCAGTAACGACGCCTTTGATTCACCACAGACAGTCCTCTTCAGCCTGCCAGTAACGACGCCTTTGATTCACCACAGACAGTCCTCTTCAGCCTGCCAGTAACGACGCCTTTGATTCACCACAGACAGTCCTCTTCAGCCTGCCAGTAACGACGCCTTTGATTCACCACAGACAGTCCTCTTCAGCCTGCCAGTAACGACGCCTTTGATTCACCACAGACAGTCCTCTTCAGCCTGCCAGTAACGACGCCTTTGATTCACCACAGACAGTCCTCTTCAGCCTGCCAGTAACGACGCCTTTGATTCACCACAGACAGTCTCCATCAGCCTGCCAGTAACGACGCCTTTGATTACCACAGACAGTCCTCTTCAGCTGCAGTAACGACGCCTTTGATTCACACAGACAGTCTCTTCGCTGCCGTAACGAGCCTTGATTCACCACAGACAGTCTACATACAGCCTTTCCTTAGAACGACGCTTTGATTCACCAGACAGTCCTCTTCAGCCTGAGTAACACGCCCTTATTACACAGAAGTTCTCACCTGCATAACGAGCTTTGATTCACCACAGACAGTCTCTTCAGCCTGCCAGTAACGACGCCTTTGATTCACCACAGACAGTCTCTTCAGCCTGCCAGTAACGACGCCTTTGATTCACCACAGACAGTCTCTCAGCCTGCCAGTAACGACGCCTTTGATTCACCACAGACAGTCCTCTTCAGCCTGCCAGTAACGACGCCTTTGATTCACCAAGACAGTCCTCTTCAGCTGCATAAGGATCACGAAGTCTCCTGCAGAACGACGCCTTTGAGATTTCACTGCATACGATGACAGTCCTTATCAGCTGCGTGAACGGATGAACTTATCACCACGAAGTCCATTAGCTGACCAGTAACGACGCTTTGATCACCAAGAAGTTTTCATGTGCATAACGAGCTTTGATTCACCACAGACAGTCTCTCAGGATAACGACCTGATACACAGAAGTCTCTCAGCATCAGTAGACGTTGATTAATCACTGACAGTCCTCATCAGATCAGTAGAGATTTAGGTCACCACAGACAGTCTCTGCAGCTGCCAGTACGAGCCTTGTAAAGAGTTCATCAGCCTGCCATACGAGCTGATACCAGCAGTTCCATCAGCTGATCAGTAAGACTGTGACTTAGATGCCGAAGACGTCCATGATCAGCAGAGTCTCCAGCTGCAGTCAAGTGAGTTTGGATCAATCAGACAGTCCATATCAGCTGAGGTACGAGCTTGATTCACACATGAAGTTCTCAGCTGATAACGCGCATGGACCTGAGTATTCAGTGGAGTACTATGACATGAGCCTAGGAGGGAAGAATCATGAGTAACTAAATGATACACGAAGCTGATGCAGGATAGTATCCATGAATTTGCTTGCTTATGATTCATGAAGATCAGTAGGATAAAGACTCAGTAAGTGTGATTCCAGACAGTAGCGCATGAGATGATCATGAAGTCCATTCAGTGAGGATGAGATACATGAAGTTCATGATCAGTGAGGATGAGGATAATCAGAGTTCCAATGATCATGAGATAGGATAACATAAGTTCCAGATCATGAGATGAGGATAATCATGAAGCTCATGATCATAGGAGGATGTAGATAATCATGAAGCTCATGTCAGTGAGGATTGAGTATCAGGAGGTGAGATACGAAGCTCCATGTCGAGAGGAGTAGTAGTGAGGTGAGGTAATCATGAAGCACGGGAATCATGAAGCATATAACAGTGCTCCATGATCATGAGATGAGGATAATCCATGAAAGTTCTGATCAGTGGAGGTGGGATTCTGAGTCATGATAGTGAAGATGGGAATAATCATGACATAAACGGTGGGATGGGAAATCATGAGTCCATGATCATGAAGAAGCTTCAGGGCTGATCAGTGAGAACGGGGACCATCAAAGTGCTCCATGATTATTTAGGAAGAGGACCATCGAAAAGTTCCCTGATCAGTGAAGAAGGGGTGGGGGACCCTCATGGAGTGACCATCGAAAAGTTCCTGATCCAGTGAAGGGGTGGGGGACCCTCATGGAGTGACCATCGAAAAAGTTCCCTGATCAGTGAAGGGGTGGGGACCCTCATGGAGTGACCATCGAAAAGTTCCCTGATCAGTGAAGGGGTGGGGACCCTCATGGAGTTATATTAT
>CM065717.1:28776223-28778723 GCA_033310375.1 Conus canariensis
TTTACTTTTTTTTCCTAAACAAAGAGCCTTCTAAGAAGACGAGAAAAGGAAGATTTTGTAGAAATATAGTTTACACTCTGTCCACAATGGTGTGTGTGTGTGTGTGTGTGTGTGTGTGTGTGTGTGTGTGTGTGTGTGTGTGTGTGTGTGTCCAGGAAAATGTCGAAGGCGGAAGGAGAAAGAGGAGCGGAAGAGCCTCATTGTGGGCCCCGCCCTACGGAAGCGCAGCAGGGACGAGGCGCCCTTTGTCGTGCCCCAAATCTTCGTGGACTACGGCTCCAGAAGAACTTCCTACGCCTCCGCCTCAGATCACGTGATGCTGGGAGCTCTGGCACTGGATCTCCGACGAGCCTCCAACAGTAGCTGCGGCAGTCGCCGCACCTCTTTAGCCTCCGACTCGGACCGGCGAGGGTCGGCTTCCAGCTTAAGCTCTCGGAGAACTTCGTTCGCCTCCGACACGGATCGGCGAGGTTCGGCCTCCAGCGTGGGCAGTCGGCGCACCTCGATCTTTTCCGATCCTTCCGATCGTCGGGGATCTGGAGCCAGCAGTCGGAGCAGCCGGAAAGGGTCGGATGGAAGTCGGATAGACGACACGGATGTTTGTTTTGCTGGTGGGTCACATTTCTGTTTTTTTCCCCCTTCGGACTTCGTTCCCCATGAAAATTCACAAACAGACATAACATTACGATCTGAAACGAAATGCAGTCAGAAAAAATTATGTTGAGTTCATGAATTTAAAAAAAAAAAACGAAGGGTAATTCTTGCTCCCATGATGGAAGAAGTACACGGCCCATAATGCTGGCTAAAACATCGAATCACCAAAGGCAGAACTGACACACACGAGAGCACACCGAACAAATAAAGCATGACATCACCACACCAAAAAAGGATGTTCCGAGCTTGCTCATATACCCTGTGCCTGTCACATCTACACAGCAACAACTGGAGATATAAACGAACACAAAATTAACAGCCTTTTTCATCTTGAACACAGTCAAACAAACACACGGCACGAACAGTAACAAATGCAGGTAACCTCGGTTTGATTTGTATAAAAGGAAATCTGAAATGAGCCAGGGAACAGTAAGCGATAATCAACGAACAAATAGGGTAAATCTTGCTCCTATGATGAAAGAAATGCACCATAACTCCAAACAAGTTCACAGTTCTGTTAAGCTGCTTTCGCCCGTTTGATTCCTCTACCCCAAGAAAAAAAAAACAAAGAAAAAAAAGAGGGGGGGGGGGAGAAAGGAAGAAGAAAGCAGAGAAAAATTAAGAAGGAGGGGGAGGGAGGGAGGGGGGGATAAGAAAGACCGAGAACTTGTGTTCCATTTTCTAACCCAAGCATGCTTCGTTCACCAGGAAAACAATGTTCTCTTGTCATTAATGATTTACGCCAAAAACGTGAAGAAACGATCCATGAATAAGAGAACACAGAACCAGGAATGCCTCCCAATTGCTATCGAGTGGGGAATTGGGGAAGGAAAAGGAAAAACGAGAACAAGACAAAGAGGAGAGACACGGAACGGTTTTGTTTGTTGGAGGCAAATGAAGAAGACCATACGAAGCGCATGCGAGGAGGAGTGAGAAGTGCTTCATGGATTGAATGCAATGGAGCTCTCTGCTCACCCCCTCCCCTATCCCACTCCCCACCCTCACATAATTCCACTTCTGAACTAGATTTGAAGAAGTAGAAGGAAAAGGGAACAGAAGGTAACTGCTAAATTTGAAAGTCCGTTGAAAGCAATGAATTGAGCTTGTTTTGATTTCATTGTCACAAGTTAAAACACACACACACACACGCACACACACACACACACACACACACACACACACACACACACACACACATACACACACACACAAACACACACACACACATACACGCACACACACACACACACATACACACACACACACGCACACACACAACTGTTCACGAAATGCAAGCATATAGAAGTAAGTATGCGAACACTAAAAAGAATTCTTATTTGTTTCTTACTAATGAATTCTGTGCCGCAGTATTCCAGTTTATCTTGCAATGTATTTGTCTTGTAATTTGTTTGTCTTGTAATTTGTTTGTCTTGTCATTCATTTGTCTTGTCATTCATTTGTCTTGTCATTCATTTGTCTTGTCATTCATTTGTCTTGTCATTCATTTGTCTTGTCATTCATTTGTCTTGTCATTCATTTGTCTTGTCATTTGTTTGTCTCTGTCGTTCAGTGGAACAGCACTTTTTCTTTTCAGTTTCTTTTCTGATTAAGCCCCTTTCTTCCTTTCCAAAGCAGTAGCGTGGTTGTTCACAAACTGCTAGAATGATAATAGGAGTCAGAATGAACAATGGCCCTGATAACCAGATTCGTGAGTGTCTTGACTCTTTAAATCATGTAATTTCAATTTGTTAACATAACAATGCGTCTGATTCAGTAAAAGAAGCATGATTTATATTAGTAACAAGTGATGATAACTGTACGACCTGACTGATAAGACACGTATATG
>CM065717.1:28793723-28798723 GCA_033310375.1 Conus canariensis
TTCTCTGTCATGGCAGCAAGGCTGACCAAGTACCTGATGGAAAACAAGTACTTGGATGTGTCAGTCCAGAAAGGTGGCATCCCAGGCGTGGCTGGCTGTGTAGAACACGCCACAATGATCTGGGACGCAATCCAAAAAGCAAAAACAGAAAAGAGAGACCTGGACGTAGTGTGGCTTGATCTGGCAAACGCATATGGATCTGTGCCCCATGAGATGATACAGTTGGCTCTTGAGATGTACCATGTGCCAAAGAACATCCGCGACATGCTCAAGAAGTACTTCAATGGCTTCTCAATGCGGTTCTCTACCAAGGAGTACACAACTGACTGGATCAACTTGGAAGTGGGCATTGCAATGGGCTGTGCAATTTCCCCAATACTGTTCGTGCTGGCAATGGAACTCATCTTGAAAGCAGCAACAAACAACGCGAGACAAACAGACCTTGGCGATGGATACAAGATGCCTCCTCTCAAGGCCTTCATGGATGACACTACAGTGATTTCATCCAGAGAAGACGAGACACGTCATGTGCTGGAGAGGCTGGACGACATAGTTGCCTCATCCAGAATGAAGTTCAAGCCAAAAAAATCACGGAGTCTCTCACTGAGGAAAGGAAAAGTGGCCGGATCTGTGGTCTTCAGTGTTGCCAACCAGGCCATTCCAACAGTCACAGAAGAACCAGTCAAGAGCCTTGGAAGATGGTATGATGATACGCTGAAAGACACACAAAGAGCAAAAGAAACCAAGCAGATGGCGGAGGAAGGCTTGGAGACCATTGACCAGTGTGGGCTCCCTGGCAAATACAAGGTCTGGTGTTTGCAGTTCATGCTGATACCAAAGCTCCTATGGCCTCTGATGATATACGACATCTGCACCAGCATGGTGGAGGCAATGGAAGCCAAAATCAACAAGTTCACAAGGAAATGGCTTGGTGTCCCACCCTGTCTGACTGACATAGCGCTGTACTGTCGCCAAGCAAAGCTGAAACTACCACTGAAATCCATCCTGGAGGAATACAAAGCAGGGAAGATCAGACTTCAAAGCATGCTGGAGGACTCAGGAGACAAGGTGGTAGAAGCAATCAAGCCCCAGCTGAAGACAGGCAGAAAATGGAAAGTTCAAGAGGCGATGGATTCTGCAAAAGAAAGTCTCAAGATCAGAGAAATAACAGGACACACACAGACCAACAGACAAGGACTGGGGGTGACCAAAACTGAATGGTGGTCAAAGGCCAAAGGAAAAGCCAAAAGAGACATGATGATTCAGGAGATGAGAAAAGAAGAAGACCAAAAAAGACTCCAAAAAGCAGTCCAGCAGAGCCAGCAAGGGCAATGGACAACGTGGGAGAATGCACTCCAAAGAAGTCTCACTTGGAATGACATTTGGCACATGGCCCCTCTCAGGATCAGCTTCATTCTCAGATCTGCATATGACCTTCTGCCCTCAAATGCAAACCTGGTGAAGTGGGGGAAAACAGACGATCCTGCATGCCCCCTCTGCCATGAAAAACAAACAGTGGAGCATGTCCTAAGCTCATGTAAAGTAGCCCTGGCTCAAGGAAGGTACACATGGAGGCACAACCAAGTGCTCAAAGAGATTGTACAAGTAGTCTGGGCTAGTACCAACACCATAAAAGGGAAAATCAGGACTCCAAAAGCACCCGCAACATTCTTCACGGCAGGAGGCAGCAAATCATGGCCAAGAACAACAGTGCCACTCGAAACATGCAGGCAGAGTCTGCTGGACGGGGCAGATGACTGGGAGTGCACTGCAGACCTCCCAGAATGGAAGAGTCACCCAGAGATCATCAGCAAGAGTGGCATGAGACCAGACATAGTAGTCCACTCTAAGTCAACCAAGCAGCTGATCATGATCGAGCTCACGGTGCCATATGAGAACAGAATGGAGGCAGCTCAAATCTACAAGACTGAAAAGTATGCTGATCTGGCAAACAGCCTGAGGAGAGAAGGCTATCAGGTCAAAATCCTCACTGCAGAAATTGGAGCTAGGGGGTTTGTAGGAACGTCTGCATACAGCCTCATGAAACAGCTCTCAGTTGCAGGGAAGGAAAAAACCAGAGCCCTGAAAGCAATGGCAGAAGCGGCAGAGAGGTGTTCAAGCTGGATCTGGTCAAGGAGGAACAAAAGTGAACTTCATAAGGCTTAATTTCCCTACAAATATCAGGTGTCCCTGTGGCTCAGTGGTTAAAGCGCGAGTCATTAAGTGGAAAATGAGCATGTCCAGAGGGTCATGGGTTCGAATCCCAGCCATGGCTCGTCCCAAGATGGAAAAAAAAAGGGGCAGCAGAGGGACATCCGGAGTCATGAACCGGGTGTGGCCCAACCCCCCTAGAGTGTCAGGAGATAAGGGCCGAAACACTTGCTTGAAGGGGGCTTCTCTTCTGAGGACTCTCTGCTGCCACGCTCTCCACGAGTTTCTTTCTACAGCCACACTCATTATGCCAGAAAAGAAGTTTGAGTGAGTTCATTCACCAATACTTAACAAGCCAACTTCCAAGAGCTGTTTATGCGTATTTGTTACATGGAACATACACTTCATTGAGTATTGACCCTTTTTCGTTTGCTCGGAGTAATGACTGAAAACACATTTTGGAGATTTCTTGCTTTCCATGTAACGTTAGTTTATAAAGGGCATCCAAGCACTCCATGATTTTTTTAAATTCCAACTCAGACTACGTAAATGCTGTCAGGTGAACACTGGCTAAATTCACGCATATTACTCAGAGGGAATACAACAAATCGATTGTTTAACATAGCTTCTCTGTAGCAGTATGTGTTGACAAAGGAAACTTGACTTTATTCGAAATTAGTTTTAAGAGACCTGTATCTGTCCCTACCACTTATCATGCGTGACGTTCTTGAATAAGCACATCAACGTGAGTTTGAATAGACTTTGAAACTCTCTGAGAAACCGACCGATCGGTAAGGTATGGTAATGTTGCTTGTAGCCCAGCCGACCGCAAAGGGCCATATCAGGGCTGTCACCGTTGAAGTGAACTCATTAGTCATTCATTCATACAACCCTTTAAAATACATCTTCTGAAAACACACCCGAAATTTTGTTAAAAATCTTTCCACTGTAAAATTTCAGATCAAATGAAAAATGTTAATCCCTTTCAAAAATTCAATGATCACATCAGGTGGAACATCTCTGAACAAGGATTTCGTGGAATCTGCTGTAAAATGTTTATGTCTCACGTCATGCAAGTGCCAACACTCTAAAAGAACATGTTTCACTGTGAGTGGCACATGGCATGGAATGCACCACGGAGATTCTTCACTCTTTAAAAGATACGAATGAGTAAAATACGAATGGCCGGGGTGCAGCCGGAATAAAGCCGTTTCTTTCTTGCGACCACTAGAGGTAGAAGAGAGGAACTCTTTCAGGTTTGGACGGATCTGGAAAAGTTTGTTATCCGTCTGTATATTCCCGATCGGTAAGCCCACCCAAACAAATTCATTTTACATTGTTTTTCCTATCTTACTCGCCTAGTAGTTATTTTTCTCTGTACCTTAAAGATACAAAGAAAAAATATTTCTAAAAGCATATTGTGAGCTTATTAGGGAATTAACATCAATCCATACCCAGCAGTTAGATCCAACATCTAATGGAGTAAACATGAAGTTACGTCAGCTTCACAGTGCAAAGCCGAATGGCCGTCGGGCAGCGAATTGTCAGTGACTCGTGGTCTCTAGGGCACGGCATTATGAAACACGGCGCCCATCCCTCTCCCTCTGTCTCTGAACCTCATCTGAATTAGGCTCCCATTTACTGCTTGGTTGACAGACAGCGTTTTCAAAATTTGACACATGAGAAGTTCGAACTCAGGACAGACAGTTTCACAACCAAACCGCTGGACCAAAGAGACTTTCACTCTACAAGTGCTAGATAAGACAAGGATATTGTAGTGGATTTCCTTATGGTCCTGTTGATGTGCATTTGACTAGGAATCCTTAAGAATCTTGACTTTCTCTCGATTAACCACACACTCTTCTTGTTTGTTCTTCAACGGTTCATTTTCCTCCGTGTGTGCGTGTGTGTGTATGTGTGTGTGTGTGTGTTGTGTGTGTGTGCGCGCGCGCGCGCGCGTGTGTGTGTGTGTGTGTATGTGTGTGTGTGTGTGTGTGTGTGTGTGTGTGTGTGTGTGTGTGTGCACCACAGAGAAATGAAGCGTTCAAGAACAAAGCAGAAGGAAGTCAATCGATGGAGGGATATCGGAATCCTTTACGTGCCATTAAATGAAACTTGGCTATAATATTTAGTATCCCAAAGACAGACAGACAGACAGACAGGGCAGCAGACAGACAGACAGACAGACAGAGACAGACGGACAGGCAGAAAGACAGACAGACAGAAAGACAGAGAGGCAGACAGAAAGACAACAAAGACAGACAGAGAGAGAGACAAAGCTAGAGACAGACAGACAGACAGACAGACAGGGAGAGAGAGCATACGCGATCGCTTACTAACACACTGTCCCACATGATCATTTTCCACTGATAGTATGTAAGTCGGTCGTAGACCAATTATATAGCAACATGTCTAAAGGTTCTTGTGAGTACCGTAGACCAATTATATAGCAACGTGTCTAAAGGTTCTTGTGAGTCCACTTACCTTCCTCGAGAAAGGTCAGCATCGTATGTTCAGCTTTTTTATGTTTTACATAATTCCAGAGCGAGGGAAGAAAGTGGGAGAACGGGAGACGTGTCTGGTCTGCAAGATACTTTGGACTTAGTGGGAAATGTGGGGGGTGTGGGGGGTGTGGGGGGGGAGGGGAGGAGGGATGAATGAGGAGAGACAACATTGGCTCGCGCAAACTGTCCTACCTACAAATAATATGTTTACCATGCGGTCTCCACTCCCCACCTCCCCCTGTATAGCATGGGCTACCTTGCAGTCTGCCTTTTTACTTTATAGGTTATCTTGCACTCCAACCTGGCAGTATGGGCTACATTTCAATCCGCCCCTGGCAGTATGGG
>CM065717.1:28801223-28803723 GCA_033310375.1 Conus canariensis
TTCACGTTCCTTAAACATGTTGAATGTCTTCCAGTTCTTCATGGAAAAAGTTTTAGGTGCGATCTTCAGATCCTTGAGTCTTGTATATGTTTTGCAGTGGTTCTACAGATTATCCGATTTTGGAGACATTTGAGGAATTCTGGAATTTAGGATCGCCCGATTCAGTACCCCACTAGATATCTTCCCTCAGAACGATTGCTTCTTTTCTTCAAATACTAAGACCGACAGAGATAAAATATGCTAGCTTATGTGTTTATTATTCTATTACACAACGTTTAGACTGTAATTTACTTCACTTTGATCTTGACGGAAAGGTGTCATAACAAACAGTCGGGCGATGTGTATTGAAATGAAGTGTCTGTGTATGGGAGGGGGGGGGAGGGTTGAGGGCGGGGAACTCTACTTTTACTGACATTTTTATTTGACATCACATTTTAAATATGTTTGAACGCTGTGTTTGAGTTAAAATATCCTTCAACAGTTCGCCATTCTGGCGATAACAATAAATGGAGGCGTATCACTTTTTTGTATGAGATCGGTTCCTTCATAGTGCTAATCAACGTGTAGATTCTTTATGAAAGGTAATCTTTCATTACGCCAGATTTCAGTATTACTTTTTCTGTGTATTGTTTCCGTTACCGCTTGAATATAGCCATAGGGATTAAGAAGTATAAAGACGCCAGTCAGCTTGTTTGATTTATCATTGCAGTTATTTTTGTATTTGCTGAGGGGGGGGGGGGGGTTCTTATGTTTGTTTCGTTGCCTATTTCAATCACCAAAAACCTATCATTATTTAGGATATAACAATTATCGACGTGGATGAACAGACAACATAAGTTAATGAAGCGACTAAACCAGTCACGACCAGACGTCTTTGGCACCTTGTTCTTAACATTGTTAATAATTATTTGAAATACTCAATCAATGTCGTTGGTTTACGTTTTTCTTGTTCTTATGAGTAAAATTATTGTTATTGAGAAACACATTAATTAAACAAAAAGTATGATAAACATTTTTTTTTAATCTTTCAAAAGATGAATAGCAGAACGACCGTTAGGAAGAAGTTTAAAGAAAATAAACTATAATATAATCAAAAAATGAACAGAAACCAACACAGGGTGCATTGCGTTTCGACCTTGAAGACTCTAACAGACAAAACAAAGCGAAAATATGGCCAGACAATACCTTGAAGAACTCATTTAGCTGGTTTTTATACAGCATTTTAGACTGAAGGAAATGTGTTGAGAACATCTTTCCTTCAACTCGTAGGTAAACAGTTTTAGCAGGAGGGGGTGCGATGGGGGTGGGGGTTTGGAGGTGGAGAATAACGATTCGTGTATTCTTTCACCTTTTTTGAAGGTGCTTTGAACTTCCTAATTTTCTCACTGTTTGCATACGCCTCCATCGTCTTCTTTTGTCAACCCCTCTCTATCGCTCGCTTTCTCTCTCTCTCTCTCCCCTCTCTCTCTCTCTCTCTCTCTCTCTCTCTCTCTCTCTCTTTTCGATTAATGTTTGGCTATTTCTCAGCCTCATCTTATCGTCTGTCTGTTCTTTTTTTCATGAATGGACAATTGGTACGCACAAGTACTTACCTCTGTGTGTTGGTGTGTGTGTGTGTGTGTGTGTGTGTGTGTGTGTGTGTGTGTGTGTGTGTGTGTGCTTTCTGTCCATTCTTCTCCAGGACGCCAGTCCCGGTTCCGTGAGAGAAGGTCCACGTTGTCTTCGCTGGTCTTCAGCTCGCTGTCGGCCATGGAGCAGACGGGCAACACCTTTGTGCCAGCCACTGCCGCCAAGTCCAAGAAACAGAAGGTCAGATAGGCGTCAGCTGCCGTCCTCCCACATCTGTATGTGGTGGAGCAGGGGGAAGGAGTTGAGTGTGTATGGCGGGGGGAGGGGGTGAGGGGAAGAGGTGGAATGGCGTGTAGGGAGTAGGAAAGGGGGGTGGTGGGGGGTGATTATCATTAAGTAGAAAATTAACGGAGGAGTAGGGAGAATACAATAGACAGACAGACAAACAGTCAGACAGACAGTCAGACAGACAGATTGATAGATGGACAGACGGACACACAGATAAATTGACATACACACATATAGGTAGCTTGACAGATACAGACAGACAGACGGGCGGACAGACAGACAGACAGACAGAGACAAAGAAATAGACAGACCGATAGACAGACAAATAGCTAGATAGCTCGCTAGCTAGCTAGGTAGATTTATAGATAGATAGGCAGACAGACATACAGAAAGATTGATAGATACATAGATAGACAAATCAATAGTAGATAGATAGATAGACAGATATATAGCTAGACAGATAGATAGATAGATAGATACACCGATTGATTGATACTCAGGCAGACAGTCTCTATGTCTCTGTGACGACTTTGCAAATAGTAAAAGTTATTAAAAGAAGAAGGGGAGGAGAGAGAAGGCATCACAGCATAAATAGTGAACCTTTATCTGATAGGATATGGTATATAAAACAGACACATACAGG
>CM065717.1:28811223-28818723 GCA_033310375.1 Conus canariensis
GGGCACCATCGGTCTGCCGGACACGCCGGTGGCCCTGCACGAGATCAACCTGGAGGAGCTGCTCCCTCGCTACGCCCCGCCAGTCAAACCCACCGGCCGCCTCAAACTCCAGCTGCAGTTCAGCGAGGACAGGACCACCCTCAACATCATCATCATTGAGGTAAGAGTGGTGGGAACAGGACTTCTCTCAACATCATCATCATTGAAGAAAGAGTGGTGGGAACAGGACTTCCCTCACATCATCATCATTGAGGTAAGAGTGGTGGGAACAGGACTATCGTCAACATCATCATCATTGAGGTATGAGTGGTGGGAACAGGACTACCCTCAACATCATCGTCATTGAGGTAAGAGTGGTGGGAACAGGACTTCCCTCAACATCATCATCATTGAGGTAAGAGTAGTGGGAGCAGGACTATCCTCAACATCATCATCATTGAGGTAAGAATGGTGAGGGGAAGACCGCCCTCAACATCATAATTACTGAGGTGAAAGTGGTAAGGGCAGGGCATCCCTCAACATCATCATCATCATTGAGGTAATCGTGGTAAGAGGAAGACCGCCCTCAATATCATCATTACTGAGGTGAAAGTGGTAAGGGCAGGACATCCCCTCAACATCATCATTACTGAGGTAAGAGTGGTAAGGGCAGGACATCCCCTCAACATCATCATTGAGGTAAGAGTGATAAGGGCAGGCCGCCCTTAACATCATTGAGGTAAGGGGGTACTGAGTACAACCGCCCTCAACACCATCATCATTGAGGTAAGAGTGGGGCTATGAGTATAACCGTCCTCAACATCATCATTATTGAGATGAGGGGGGGGGGTTGTGAGTATAACCGTCCTCAACATCATCATTATTGAGATGAGGGGGGGGGGCGGGTTGTGAGTATAACCGTCCTCAACATCATCATTATTGAGATGAGGGGGGGAGGGGGTTGTGAGTATAACCGTCCTCAACATCATCATTATTGAGATGAGGGGGGGGGGAATTGTGAGTATAACCGTCCTCAACATCATCATTATTGAGATGAGGGGGGGGGGATTGTGAGTATAACCGTCCTCAACATCATCATTATTGAGATGAGGGGGGGGGGCGGGTTGTGAGTATAACCGCCCTCAATATCATCATTATTGAGATGGGGGGGGGATTGTGAGTATAACCGTCCTCAACATCATCATTATTGAGATGAGGGGGAGGGGGATTGTGAGTGTAACCGCCCTCAACATCATCATTATTGAGGTAAGGGGGAACTGTGAGTATAACCGTCCTCAAGAACGTAATCATCATTGAGGTAAGGCGGAACTGTGAGTACAACCGTCCTCAACATCATCACTCTTGAGGTAGTGGGGAACTGTGAGTACAACCGTCCTCAACACCATCGTTATTGAGGTAAGGGGGAGGAACTGTGAGTATAACCGTCCTCAACATCATCATTATTGATGTAAGGGGGGAACTGTGAGTATAACCGTCCTCAACATCATCGTTATTATTGAGGTAAGGGGAGAACTGTGAGTATAACCGTCCTCGACATTATCATTATTGAGGTAAGGGGGGAACTGTGAGTATATAACCGTCCTCAACATCATCATTATTGAGGTGAGGGGGAAATGCGAGTATATAACCGTCCTCAACATCATCATTATTGAGGTAAGGGGGGGAACTGTGAGTATATAACCGTCCTCAACATCATCATCATTGAGGTAAGGGATAACTGAGTATATAACCGTCCTCAACGTCATTGTTATCAAGGTGACGGAGAACTGAGGACAAGACTGTCTCCAACATCATCATCATTGAACAGAGAGAGAGAGAGAGAGAGAGAGAGAGAGAGAGAGAGAGAGAGAGAGACAGACAGACAGACAGACAGACAGACAGACAGACAGACAGACAGACAGACAGACAGACAGAGTTGAGGACCGGATCGCCTTCAACATCATCGTCTTCGAGGTTAAGAAGCTATCATCATTATCGGGATAAGCGTGAATCCGTCGTTATTGGGTTAAGGAAGGACTGAGGGCAGGATCCTTCTCAACATCATCGTTATTAAGGTGGGGAAGAACTGAGAACACGACCGCTCAGCATCACCAGTATTGATGTAAGGGAGATCTCATCGTTACTGCGGTCAGAAAGAACCTAGGACAGGACCATCATCAACATCATCATCATTGAGATGAGGGAGATGGAGGACAGGACCACTCTCACCATCCATCGTTATTGAGGCAAAGGAGGGTTATGGAAACGGTATCTCTCAATATCATCGTTATTGAGGTACAGGAGTCCTGAGGACATTAACCACTCCCAACATCATCATCATTGAGATGAGGGAGAAGTGAGGACATTACCACTCTCAACATCATCATTATTGAGATGAGGGAGAAGTGAGGACATTACCACCCTCAACATCATCATCATTGAGATGAGGGAGAAGTGAGGACATTACCACCCTCAACATCATCATCATTGAGATGAGGGAGAAGTGAGGACATTACCACCCCCAACATCATCATCATTGAGATGAGGGAGAAGTGAGGACATTACCACCCTCAACATCATCATTGAGATGAGGGAGAAGTGAGGACATTACCACCCTCAACATCATCATCATTGAGATGAAGGAGAAGTGAGGACATTACCACCCTCAACATTATCATCATTGAGATGAGGGAGAAGTGAGGACATTACCACCCTCAACATCATCATCATTGAGATGAGGGAGAAGTGAGGACATTACCACCCTCAAAATCATCATCATTCAGGTGAGGGAGAAGTGAGGACATTACCACCCTCAACATCATCATCATTGAGATGAGGGAGAAGTGAGGACATTACCACCCTCAACATCATCATCATTGAGATGAGGGAGAAGTGAGGACATTACCACCCCCAACATCATCATCATTGAGATGAGGGAGAAGTGAGGACATTACCACCCTCAACATCATCATCATTGAGATGAGGGAGAAGTGAGGACATTACCACCCTCAACATCATCATCACTGAGATGAGAAAGAGCTGCCCACAGCAACATCATTATTGAGGCAAAGAGGAGCTGAAGGCTGGTCCACCTCCATGACCTTCACTGAGGTTTGGCAGGGGAAAGATGACCTGAAGGGGAGGTATGGGCGTGAGAGGAGGGGGACAGCTAAAACAGACTGAGAGGCACACTGACCAAGACAGAAAAGAAATCTGAAACAGACACAGGGAAAAGACGAGTTAAAAATGTAGTGGCTGGTAACACCACTCCTCTTTACACCACCTCTCCCACTCTCTCTCTCGCTCTCTTCTCTCTCTCTCTCTCTCTCTCTCTCTCTCTCTCTCTCTCTTTCTGTCTCCCTCTCTCTCCCTCTCTCTCTCTCTCTCTCTCTCTTCCTCTTCCTCTCTCTCTCTCTCTCTCTCTCTCTTCTCTCTCTCTCTCTCTCTCTCTCTCTCTCTCTTTCTTCTTCTTCTCCGTCGGTCTGTCTGTCTCGGTCGCTCTGTCTCTGTCTCTCTCTATTTCTCTGGGTCTGTTTGTCTCGGTCTCTCTGTCTCTATCTCTGTCCGTCTCTCTCTCTCTCTCTCTCTCTCTCTCTCTCTCTCTCTCTCTCTCTTCTTTGTGTGTCTTTTTCTCCCCCCTCTCTCTCTTACCCCCCCCCTCTCTCTCTCTCTCTCACCAATCCCTTGATCTCCATTCCTGTCTCTCCCCGCCGACGGAACTTATTGATTTCTGGGCCTGATCTAGGGGATTTACAGCACACCTGACACCTGTCTCTCCTGTCACGGGGATTGAGAACAGCAGAGGCGGTGAGGAGAGAGGGATCAGGACTGGGGAAGGGGGTGAATGGTACCAGGGTTAGAGGGTGGGGAAGGGGGGGAGGGAAGAAAGGGATGGGGGCGGGAGGGGATTGTGGCTGCAGTCGCTCTTCCTGCAGATGACGAAGGACAGAATAGAGGAGGGGGGTGTCGAAGCATGGGAGTACAGAAACGGGAGAGTGGGGCAAAGATGGTGTGTGTGTGGGGGGGGGGGTGAAATACCGAGGGGCAGACGACATTAGAATCAGGGAAACAGAGAAAATGAGCGAGAGAGAGAGAGAGAGAGAGAGAGAGGGAGAGAGAGAGAGAGAGAGAAAGGAAAGACAGACAGACAGACAGAGAAAGAGAGAGAGGTAGTCAGTCAGAAGACAATGACAGACAGACACAGAGAGAGAGAGAGAGAGAGAGAGAGAGAAGGAAAGACAGACAGACAGACAGAGAAAGAGAGAGAGGTAGTCAGTCAGACAGACAACTGACAGACAGACAGAGAGAAGAGAGAGAGAGAGAGAGAGAGAGAGAAAGGAAAGACAGACAGACAGACAGAGGAAGAGAGAGAGGTAGTCAGTCAGACAGACAACTGACAGACAGAAGAGAGAGAGAGAGAGAGAGAGAGAGAGAGAGAAAGGAAAGACAGACAGACAGACAGAGAAAGAGAGAGAGGTAGTCAGTCAGACAGACAACTGACAGACGAGAGAGAGAGAGAGAGAGAGAGAGAGAGAGAGAAGAGAAAAAGACAGACAGACAGACAGAGAAAGAGAGAGAGGTAGTCAGTCAGACAGACAACTGACAGACAGAGAGAGAGAGAGAGAGAGAAAGGGAAAGACAGACAGACAGACAGACAGAGAAAGAGAGAGAGGTAGTCAGTCAGACAGACAACTGACAGACAGAGATGCAGGGAAAATGTCCAGGATTGACAGAGAGAGAGAGAGAGAGAGAGAGAGAGAGAGAGAGAGAGAGAGAGAGAGAGAGAGTCAGTCAGTCAGACAACTGACAGACAAGAGCAGGAGAGAGAGAGAGAGAGAGAGAGAGAGAGAGAGAGAGGTCAGTCAGTCAGACAACTGACAGACAGAGAGAGAGAGAGAGAGAGAGAGAGAAGAGAGAGGAGAGAGAGAGAGAGAGAGTCAGTCAGTCAGACAACTGACAGACAGAGAGAGAGAGGACAGGGGAAATATCCAGAGGAACCAATACACAACAGATAAACAGGCATGGACTGAGAGAGGAGAGAGAGAAGAGAGAGAGAGAGAGAGAGAGAGAAAGAGCGACAGACAGACAGACAGACAGAGACGGAGAGACGGACAGGGAAACAAGCCCCAAGTAACCAATACACAACAGATAAACAGGTATGAATTGACAGAGAGAGAGAGACAGACAGACAGACAGACAGACAGACAGACAGACAGACAGACAGACAGAGATAGCGGAACCAGTGTAACAGACAGACAACAGATAGATATGGACTGACAGTCAGGGACAAAGATAAAAACATGCAAACAGAAGAAGAAGAACAAGAACAAGAAGAGAAATAAAGAAACAGACAAAGAAGAAAAGAAAGACAGACAGACAGACAGAAAACAAACGAACCACTAGAGGACACAGATCCATAAACAAAACCGAGTTGACAAACAAGATCCACACGGGAGAGAACTCCCAAAAAAGAAACCACCTAGCGGAGTTTACTAACGTAACGACTGTTAATTGATCCTCTCTCTCTCTCTCTCTCTCTCTCTCTCTCTCTCTCTCTCTCTCTCTCTCTCTCTCTCTCTCTCTCTCTCTCTCTGTCCTTTTATCTTAGAACGTGGGAGTGATCGATTCTCTGTATCAGATCTCTGGGAGTTACAGGACACCTGGCACCAGTCTCAAGACTTTAGCATGACAGAGGGAGTTGGGCTGGAAGTTGGCTGTAGGTGCAGAAGGAACGAACGAAGCTAGAAGAGGATGAGTCGTAGAGAGATGGCAGGAAGATGGTGAATGTCGCAGGGGTGAAAGAAATACGCACAAAACAACAGCAGCAGCAACAACAACAACAACAATAACAATGACAACAACTACTACAACAACGACGACGACAACAACAATAGCAACAACAAGAACAACAATAACAATAACAACTACACCACCAACAACAGTAATAATAACAACAACTACTACAACATTAACAAGAAATGCAACAATAACAACGACAATAATAACAATAATAATGAATACTTATATAGCGCCTATTCTCGGCTAGAGACCAAGCTCTAAGCGCTTTACAATCAACACTCGTTTACACAACGGGCTGCCTACCTGGGTAGTGCCGACTGAAGAGCTGCCAGCCGGCGCTTCATTCAGTCGTTTCCTGTGTCATCCAGTCAGTATCGTTCAATATCGATCACTCATTTTCCTTACTTCCTTCATTCTTTCCATTTCTCACGCAGGGTGCATGCTATGTGTAACGTGTCATCCATACCAACGGCCAAACTGGCCTACTCTTCCGAAAGTTGGTGATGGGATTTTACGTGTGTGCAAGATGTTATGCGTGCGTTCACACATGGAACCTCGGTTTATAGTCTCATTCGAAGGACTGTATGGGAAATGGAGTCAGAACCAATGTTAACTCCGAGGGAAAAATCCCCCTGTACCGAAACGCCCCGGTGGAGGTTCGAACCCGCAACAACAACAATAACAAAAAGAACAACTACAACGACAACAACACCAACGACAACAACTGCGGCTGGAAGAAATACGCATAAAACAACAACAACGATGATAACAACAGCAACAACAATGACAACAACTACAACCACAACAACACGACAACAACAACAACAATAACAATAACAACAACTACACCACCACCAACAATAACAATAACAACAACAACAACAACAATAACATTAACAAGAAGTACAACAATAACCACAACAACAACAATAACAACGATAACAACAACAATAAGAAAAAGAACAACTACGACTACTGCAGCAACAACAACAACAACAATAACAACAACAACAAATATAGAATAAATGGACTGGAGTGGGTAGAAAAAAATATATTAAAACGTTGGAATTAAGACGAATTGAGATAACAGGGCAAAAAAAGGACAATGTGTCTGACGTATTTCAAGGTAAAAGTTTGTTATTGTTGTTTTCAAACTGACCTGAGCATGTCTTTCAGAGGGCGAAGCAAAGGGAGTTAAGAGAGTAATTAAAAAAAAGAAAACATTTAAAAGTAATCTTGTCTTTCTAACACACACACACACACACACACACTCTCTCTCTCTCTCTCTCTCTCTCTCTCTCTCTCTCTCTCTCTCTCTCTCTCTCTCTCTCTCTCTCTCTCTCTCTCTCTCTATTACATACGTAATTTTATCAGCAAGAAAGAAACCAAGAAATGAACAGAAGATGATGAAAAGAAGTGATTAGTAACAAAGAAAAACTGAATAAAACTAAAGAGAAAACAGATACAACTTTTTTCAATAAATAAATAATTGATAAAGTGAAATGCTTACTTTTGTTTTATACATGAAATAGATATTTAATGGGTAAACACCTTTTTTTGTGTGTTAATTTGGGTTTGTTTGTTTTTTTAAAGAGTCTGATCTGTTTACCATTTATTTTCATTAATGCTTTTGGTTCGAAATACAATCTTTCCTGCAGTTATTTTTCCTTCCTTAGTTCATTTAATGACACTTTTTTTCCTTCCTTCGTTCATTGAATGATT
>CM065717.1:28831223-28833723 GCA_033310375.1 Conus canariensis
CTGGGCGGAGGAGTGGGCCTGTCGTACTCTTTTCTGATGCTACCAGAACAACAACACGTTAGACTCACAGAAACAAGAAGGGTGTTAATAACGAGGCAGAGTGGCGAGAGGAAGATGAATACCGACGTTTCCTTGTACCAATCAGAGTATGTTATTATGTTTGCTGCATGGAGAAGAATAATGAATGAATGACTGTAATTAGAAAACGATTTGCTCTTTGACCTCTAGCCCTTAAGATCAACATGTGCCTTGTTTATACTGAAGACGAAGTTGCCTTTAATCAGAAGGTAACTGGATTTAAATCCAAAGGATTGTTTCAATGCTGCCTGTGTGGTGTAAAGTTCTGTAACGTTCATTGCGATTGGTTGAGAGAGCTGTCGTAATGTGCTTGTTGGAGTTCGTCATGTTTATCCCACCGTTCACAATATCCCCATGGATAAGAAGTCACGGTACAGCAGTCAGACCAACACAATATCCCCATGAATAAGAAGTCATGGTACAGCAGTCAAACCAACACAATATCCCCATGGATAAGAAGTCACAGTACAGCAGTCAAACCAACACAATATCCCCATGGATAAGAAGTCACAGTACAGCAGTCAAACCAACACAATATCCCCATGGATAAGAAGTCACAGTACAGCAGTCAAACCAACACAATATCCCCATGAATAAGAAGTCACAGTACAGCAGCCAAACCAACACAATATCCCCATGGATAAGAAGTCACAGTACAGCAGTCAAACCAACACAATATCCCCATGGATAAGAAGTCACAGTACAGCAGTCAAACCAACACAATATCCCCATGGATAAGAAGTCATGGTACAGCAGTCAAACCAACACAATATCCCCATGGATAAGATGTCACAGTACAGCAGTCAAACCAACACAATATCCCCATGGATAAGAAGTCACAGTACAGCAGTCAAACCAACACAATATCCCCATGGATAAGAAGTCACAGTATAGCAGTCAAACCAACACAATATCCCCATGGATAAGAAGTCACAGTACAGCAGTCAAACCAACACAATATCCCCATGGATAAGAAGTCATGGTACAGCAGTCAAACCAACACAATATCCCCATGGATAAGAAGTCACAGTACAGCAGTCAAACCAACACAATATCCCCATGGATAAGAAGTCATGGTACAGCAGTCAAAAACAACACAATATCCCCATGAATAAGAAGTCATGGTACAGCAGTCAAACCAACACAATATCCCCATGGATAAGAAGTCACAGTACAGCAGTCAAACCAACACAATATCCCCATGGATAAGAAGTCATGGTATAGCAGTCAAACCAACACAATATCCCCATGGATAAGAAGTCATGGTACAGCAGTCAAACCAACACAATATCCCCATGGATAAGATGTCACAGTACAGCAGTCAAACCAACACAATATCCCCATGGATAAGAAGTCACAGTACAGCAGTCAAACCAACACAATATCCCCATGGATAAGAAGTCATGGTATAGCAGTCAAACCAACACAATATCCCCATGGATAAGAAGTCATGGTACAGCAGTCAAACCAACACAATATCCCCATGGATAAGATGTCACAGTACAGCAGTCAAACCAACACAATATCCCCATGGATAAGAAGTCACAGTACAGCAGTCAAACCAACACAATATCCCCATGGATAAGAAGTCATGGTACAGCAGTCAAACCAACACAATATGCCCATGATAAGAAGTCATGGTACAGCAGTCAAACCAACACAATATCCCCATGATAAGAAGTCATGGTACAGCAGTCAAAACAACGCAATATCCCCATGATAAGAAGTCATGGTACAGCAGTCAAAACAACACAATATGCCTATGGATAAAAAGTCATGGTACAGCAGTCAAAACAACACAATATGCCTATGGATAAAAAGTCATAATACAGCAGTCAAACCAACGTCTTAAGATTGCGTCAGGAGATCTTGACTTTTTTTGGTCAGTGAATGAACACTGCAAACTAAAAATATGATATTAATACTAATAATCACGAGAAGAAGAAGAAGAAGAAGGAGAAGAAGAAGAAGAGAAGAAGAAGAAGAAGAAGAAGAAGAAGAAGAAGAAGAAGAAAGAAAGAAAAAGAAGAGGAGGAGGAGGAGGAGGAGGAGAGGAGGAGAAGGAGGAAGAAGAAGAAGAAGAAGAAGAAGAAGAAGAAGAAGAAGAAGAAGAAGAAGAAGAAGAAGACGAAGAAGATGAAGAAGAAGAAGAAGAAGTAGAAGTAGAAGAAGAAGCATGAGAGAGAAGAGGAGGATAATGATGTAGTAACAACAACAGCAACATCAATAATGCAAATACTGCTAATGAGAATAAGAATTGACAAATAACAATTATAACTATAATGATAAAAAGTATTTCTACATTGTAATACTACTCGTGAATCATTCATATCATGTTGTTCAGCCATGTTTCACACGTAATCCACGTTCCTGGACACTTCGCGTACTGCGCAGAACTTGGATTAACACGTGAATTTAAGAA
>CM065717.1:28838723-28858723 GCA_033310375.1 Conus canariensis
TACACATATAGCAACTCACCAGACTAATATCTATACGCATATAGCAACTCACCAGACTAATATCTGTACACATATAGCAACTCACCAGACTAATATCTGTACACATATAGCAACTCACCAGACTAATATCTGTACACATATAGCAACTCACCAGACTAATATCTGTACACATATAGCAACTCACCAGACTAATATCTATACACATATAGCAACTCACCAGACTAATATCTGTACACATATAGCAACTCACCAGACTAATATCTGTACACATATAGCAACTCACCAGACTAATATCTGTACACATATAGCAACTCACCAGACTAATATCTATACACATATAGCAACTCACCAGACTAATATCTGTACACATATAGCAACTCACCAGACTAATATCTATACACATATAGCAACTCACCAGACTAATATCTATACACATTATAGCAACTCATCAGACTAATATCTGTACACATATAGCAGCTCACCAGACTAATATCTGTACACATATAGCAACTCACCAGACTAATATCTGTACACATATAGCAACTCACCAGACTAATATCTGCACACTATAGCAACTCACCAGACTAATATCTGTACACATATAACAACTCACCAGACTAATATCTATACACATATAGCAACTCACCAGACTAATATCTATACACATATAGCAACTCACCAGACTAATATTTGTACACATATAGCAACACACCAGACTAATATCTATACACATATAGCAACTCACCAGACTAATATCTATACACATAGAGCAACTCATCAGACTAATATCTATACACATAGAGCAACTCACCAGACTAATATCTGTACACATAGAGCAACTCACCAGACTAATACCTGTACACATAGAGCAACTCACCAGACTAATATCTGTACACATATAGCAACTCACCAGACTAATATCTGTACACATAGAGCAACTCACCAGACTAATATTTGTACACATATAGCAACTCACCAGACTAATATCTGTACACATATAACAACTCACCAGACTAATATCTATACACATATAGCAACTCACCAGACTAATATCTCTACACATATAGCAACTCACCAGACATATATCTGTACACATATAGCAACTCACCAGACTAATATCTATACGCATATAGCAACTCACCAGACTAATATCTGTACACATATAGCAACTCACCAGACTAATATCTATACACATATAGCAACTCACCAGACTAATATCTGTACACATATAGCAACTGACCAGACTACTATCTATACACATATAACAACTCACCAGACTAATATCTATACACATATAGCAACTCACCAGACTACTATATCTAACACATATAGCAACTCACCAGACTAATATCTGTACACAAGACATTACCAGACTAATATCAGTATTACACATATACAACTCACCAGACTAATATCTATACACATATAGCAACTCACCAGACTAATATCTATACACATTACAACTCAAGACAATCTATCACAGCAACTCACCAGACTAATATCTATACAACATATACAACTCACCAGACTAATATCTGTACACATATAGCAACTCACCAGACTAATATCTGTACACATATAGCAACTCACCAGACTAATATCTGTACACATATAGCAACTCACCAGACTAATATCTGTACACATATATAGCAACTCACCAGACTAATATCTGTACACATATAGCAACTCACCAGACTAATATCTGTACACATATATAGCAACTCACCAGACTAATATCTGTACACATATAGCAACTCACCAGACTAATATCTGTACACATATAGCAACTCACCAGACTAATATCTTACACATATAGCAACTCGACCAGACTAATATCTTACACATATAGCAACTACCAGACTAATATCTGTACACATATAGCAACTCACCAGACTAATATATATCAATGACAACATATTTAGCAATCATCACCATGACTAATATCTGTACACATATAGCAACTGACCAGACTAATATCTGTACACATATAGCAACTGACCAGACTAATATCTGTACACATATAGCAACTGACCAGACTAATATCTTACACATATAGCAACTGACCAGACTAATATCTGTACACATATAGCAACTGACCAGACTAATATCTCATATACACTATATTAGCAACTGACCAGACTAATATCTCTACACTATATAGCAACTGACCAGACTAATATCTGTACACATATAGCAACTGACCAGACTAATATCTGTACACATATAGCAACTGACCAGACTAATATCTGTACACATATAGCAACTGACCAGACTAATATCTGTACACATATAGCAACTACCAGACTAATATCTGTACACATATAGCAACTCACCAGACTAATATCTGTACACATATAGCAACTCACCAGACTAATATCTATACACATATAGCAATCTACATCATGACGCTAATATCTGTACACATATAGCAACTCACCAGACTAATATCTATACACATATAGCAACTCACCAGACTAATATCTTACACATATAGCAACTCACCAGACTATCCATATATAAATCGCTAATACTACACATATAGCAACTCACCAGACTAATATCTTACACATATAGCAAACTCACCAGACTAATATCTGTACACATATAGCAACTCACCAGACTAATATCTGTACACATATAGCAACTCACCCAGACTAATAATCTATACACATATAGCAAACTCACCAGACTAATATCTGTACACATATAGCAACTCACCAGACTAATATCTATACACATATAGCAACTCACCAGACTAATATCTATACACATATAGCAACTCACCAGACTAATATCTTACACATATAGCAACTCACCAGACTAATATCTGTACACATATAGCAACTCACCAGACTAATATCTGACACATATAGCAACTGACCAGACTATATCTGTACACATATAGCAACTACCAGACTAATATCTTACACATATAGCAACTGACCAGCTAATATCTGTACACATATAGCAACTACCAGACTAATATCTGTACACATATAGCAACTACCAGACTAATATCTTACACATATAGCAACTCACCAGACTAATATCTGTACACATATAGCAACCACCGACTAATATCTACACATATAGCAACCCACCGACTAATATCTTACACATATAGCAACCACCAGACTAATATCTATACACATATAGCAACTCACAGACTAATATCTATACACATATAGCAACTCACCAGACTAATATCTATACACATAACAACTCACCAGACTAATATCTATACACATAGAGCAACTCACCAGATAATATCTTCACATATAGCAACTCACCAGACTAATATCTTACACAGAACTCACCAGACTAATATCTTACACATATAGCAACTCACCAGACTAATATTGTACACATATAGCAACTCACCAGACTAATATCTATACACAATAACAACTCACCAGCAATATCTATACACATATAGCAACTCACCAGACTAATATCTATACACATAAGCAACTCACCAGACTAATATCTTACCAACAATCACCAGACTAATATCTTACACATATAGCAATCACCAGACTAATATCTATACACATTACAACTCACCAGACTAATATCTTACACATATAGCAATCACCAACTAATATCTTACACATATAGCAACTCACCAGACTAATATCTGTACACATATAGCAACTCACCAGACTAATATCTGATACACATATAGCAACTACCAGACTAATATCTTACACATATAGCAACTGACCAGACTAATATCTGTACACATATAGCAACTGACCAGACTAATATCTATACACATATAGCAACTGACCAGACTAATATCTATACACATATAGCAACTACCAGACTAATATCTGTACACATATAGCAACTGACCAGACTAATATCTTACACATATAGCAACTGACCAGACTAATATCTTACACATATAGCAACTGACCAGACTAATATCTGTACACATATAGCAACTGACCAGACTAATATCTATACACATATAGCAACTCACCAGACTAATATCTATACACATATAGCAACTGACCAGACTAATATCTTACACATATAGCAACTGACCAGACTAATATCTTACACATATAGCAACTGACCAGACTAATATCTTACACATATAGCAACTGACCAGACTAATATCTCTACACATATAGCAACTGACCAGACTAATATCTCTACACATATAGCAACTGACCAGACTAATATCTCTACACATATAGCAACTGACAACTAACTTACATAAGCAACTACCAGACTAATATCTCTACACATATAGCAACTGACCAGACTAATATCTTACACATATAGCAACTGACCAGACTAATATCTACACATATAGCAACTGACCAGACTAATATCTCTACACATATAGCAACTGACCAGACTAATATCTGTACACATATAGCAACTGACCAGACTAATATCTTACACATATAGCAACTGACCAGACTAATATCTGTACACATATAGCAACTGACCAGACTAATATCTGTACACATATAGCAACTGACCAGACTAATATCTGTACACATATAGCAACTGACCAGACTAATATCTGTACACATATAGCAACTGACCAGACTAATATCTGTACACATATAGCAACTGACCAGACTAATATCTTACACATATAGCAACTGACCAGACTAATATCTGTACACATATAGCAACGACCAGACTAATATCTATACACATATAGCAACCCACCGGACTAATATCTGTACACATATAGCAACCACCAGACTAATATCTATACACATATAGCAACTGACCAGACTAATATCTGTACACATATAGCAACTCACCAGACTAATATCTATACACATATAGCAACTCACCAGACTAATATCTATACACATATAGCAGTACACATAAAGCAACTAACTACACTAATATCGTACACATATCAACTGACCAGACTAATATCTTACACATATAGCAACTGACCAGACTAATATCTTACCATATAGCAACTGACCAGACTAATATCTAACATATAGCAACTACCAGACTAATATCTGTACACTATAGCAACTGACCAGACTAATATCTTAACATAAGCAATCACCAACTAATATCTGTACAATATAGCAACTGACCAGACTAATATCTTACACATATAGCAACTGACCAGACTAATATCTGTACACATATAGCAACTCACCAGACAATATCTTACACATATAGCAACTACCAGACTAATATCTGTACACATATAGCAACTCACCAATAATACTAACATAAACCACCAGACTAATATCTTACACATATAGCAACTGACCAGATAAATCTTAACATATAGCAACTGACCAGACTAATATCTATACACATATAGCAACTCAAGACTAAATCTGTACACTATAAGCAACTCACCAGACTAATATCTGTACACATATAGCAACTGACCAGACTAAAATCTGTACACATATAGCAACTGACCAGACTAATATCTGTACCATATAGCAACTGACCAGACTAATATCTGTACACATATAGCAACTGACCAACAATATATAACATACAACAACTACCAGATATATCTGTATCACATATAGCAACACCAGACTAATATTAACATATAGCAACACAGACTAATATCTTACACATATAGCAACTACCAGACTAATATCTTACAATATACAACTACAACTAATATCTTACACTATGCAACTACGACTAATACTATAACTAAACTACAATAATCACAATATGAAAACACATATAGCAACTGACCAGACTAATATCTTAACATATAGCAATGACCAGACTAATACTTACACATATAGCAATGACCAGTAATATCTAACACATATAGCAACTGACCAGACTAATATCTTACACATATAGCAACTACCAGACTAATATCTTACACATATAGCAACTACCAGACTAATATTCATACACTATATACAAACTACCAGACTAATATCTGTACACATATAGCAACTGACCAGACTAATATCTAGTACACATATAGCAACTGACCAGACTAATATCTGTACACATATAGCAACTGACCAGACTAATATCTGTACACATATAGCAACTGACCAGACTAATATCTGTACACATATAGCAACTGACCAGACTAATATCTTACACATATAGCAACTGACCAGACTAATATCTTACACATATAGCAACTGACCAGACTAATATCTGTACACATATAGCAACTGACCAGAAATCTTCAATATCAATGAAATTACACCATATAGCAACTGACCAGACTAATATCTGTACACATATAGCAACTGACCAGACTAATATCTGTACACATATAGCAACTGACCAGACTAATATCTGTACACATATAGCAACTGACCAGACTAATATCTGTACACATATAGCAACTGACCAGACTAATATCTTACACATATAGCAACACCAGACTAATATCTATACACATATAGCAACTGACCAGACTAATATCTTACAATATAGCAACTGACCAGACTAATATCTATACACATATAGCAACTGACCAGACTAATATCTATACACATATAGCAACTGACCAGACTAATATCTATACACATATAGCAACTGACCAGACTAATATCTTACACATATAGCAACTACCAGACTAATATCTGTACACATATAGCAATCACCAGACTAATATCTATACACATATAGCAACTCACCAGACTAATATCTATACACATATAGCAACTCACCAGACTAATATCTGTACACATATAGCAACTCACCAGACTAATATCTTACACATATACAACTCACCAGACTAATATCTTACACATATACAACTCCAGATAATATCTTACACATATAGCAACTGACCAGACTAATATCTTACACATATAGCAACTGACCAGACTATATCTTACACATATAGCAACTGACCAGACTAATATCTGTACACATATAGCAACTGACCAGACTAATATCTTACACATATAGCAACTGACCAGACTAATATCTTACACATATAGCAACTGACCAGACTAATATCTTACACATATAGCAACTGACCAGACTAATATCTTACACATATAGCAACTGACCAGACTAATATCTTACACATATAGCAACTGACCAGACTAATATCTACACATATAGCAACTGACCAGACTAATATTCTACACATAGCAATGACCAGACTAAATCTTACACATTAGCAACTGACCAGACTAATATCTTACACATATAGCAACTGACCAGACTAATATCTATACACATATAGCAACTGACCAGACTAATATCTACACATATAGCAACTGACCAGACTAATATCTATACACATATAGCAACTGACCAGACTAATATCTATACACATATAGCAACTGACCAGACTAATATCTATACACATATAGCAACTCACCAGACTAATATCTATACACATATAGCAACTCACCAGACTAATATCTATGCACATATAGCAACTCACCAGACTAATATCTATACACATATAGCAACTCACCAGACTAATATCTATACACATATAGCAACTCACCAGACTAATATCTATACACATATAGCAACTCACCAGACTAATATCTATACACATATAACAACTCACCAGACTAACGGGTAAACAAATATATTACTCATTCATGCAGTCACATGTCCTTCATTGCAAACAAACAGAACCTGACAATGGGGGAGGGGAGGGGGTGTTAGTTTCCAAGATGCCTGGATGTCTTACCCCCCCCCCCCCCCCCACCCATCTGGCTGGCATTAAACTGCATTTTTGCCACGTTGTCCCTCTCCCTTCCATCCAATGGTGCAGGACCCCAGGCCCTCTCTTGAACACCCCCCTCATGTAAATGATCCGGCCCTGAAAGATGAAGGTGCGTTCACGTTCACAAAGGAAGCCGACAAAAACAAAGATCTCAAAGTCACAGTTACATCATCACACTGATATAAACATCATGCAGTGTTTTCAGAAATAATCAGGGTCAATGGTTTTCTTTTTCTTTGCGTACACATTTGATTTTTTTTTTTAATGACATCATCGTCCTCAGAAGCTAACAAATCACGCAACTTCCAACTTTTGGCGTCAAGGTTGTTGTTTTTTTTTCTGAAAAGTTGAGACGTTGCCTGATTTCTTCACATAATTCGCTGTGAAATATGATATGATGTCTGTCATCTTCACGTTATTCATGCCTGGCACGCAACAGTCTGCCACAGTAATTTCCGGATCAAACCATCTTTCACTGGTTTGTGAATCATATTTTCTACTTTATGATCTAACATCCTGAGAGAGAGAGAGAGAGAGAGAGAGAGAGAGAGAGAGAGAAGAGACAGACGAGACAGACAGACAGACAGACAGACAGACAGACAGAGACAGAGACAGACAGACAGACAGATAGATAGAACGACGGGCAGACAGACAGGGAGAGAGTATAGTGAATGAGAATACTTTCCAAAGTAAGGAGTGAAAGACAGACCGACAGATAAACGGACAGACTCGAAACTTTTTTTTCTTTGCAGGACTACAAAATCGAGCAGAATGGTGGGAACGTGGGTTCGTAAGATCTGCATAGCCCTGAAATGTGATAATGATTCCATTTGTAAAGGAACACTTCAGAAATCCTGTCCCTAAGCAACACTTAAAAAATCCGTCCCCCAAACATCTGCTTCGCTGAAAATATACAGTAGTCTCAGCGCAGTGCATTTATATTGACACTATTTAGAACTGCTGTATACATACTGTTGAGTGATTTACTGTTTGTGTAAGAAGAGAGAGAGAGAGAGAGAGAGAGAGAGAGAGAGATGGGGGAGCTGGGGGGAATGGGGGCTTAATTTTCTTCATATCCATCTAATCGCACTTCTGCATCTTCCTCGGGCCAGTTTGTTACATATTCAACGATCTTGGCGTCCCTTGACTGTGACTGATGGATGGCCGTGCAGTTTGATAAGTGAATGATCACCAGTCATTGAACTTTGCAGCAACTGGACTTCACAGTCTTTGCATGTTTCGATTTTGAGCAAAGAGCGTCCACATAGTTCCTGCTAAGTCGTCGCCTGTGAGGAACACTATGATCTGTGTTCCCACAAGTACACAGCCAATGTAACATGCCAGAATTACGTCATGCAGGAAGAACAACCCCAGTGAATATTGCGTCAGTGGCACAAGCTTTGAAAACTGCCATAGTGTATGTGGCGTATGCCCCAAATACAACTGTTCTCACAGCTTACCCAGGCACCACCACTACACAACAGATGTAGAAAGCACCACCTCTGGGCTACAAACACCACCCATTCATGCTCTTCTTTTTCAATGGTAGCAATATCAAAAACTCTCCCGAGGTGTGGAGTTGATGGCCACTGACCATCTTCTGGTTAGTATGGAACGGTGCGAGATGTTATTATAGAGGTGAATGCACAGCTGATACCAACAACAGTGGTTTGGTTGATGTTCGCCTGGCAGATAGGAAACAATGCAAATCATAAAATGAGCAGGAACTGACAGACTATCAAGATATGGGGGACAAACGTTTCAAAAAGTTATAAAACAGGGAATAGGATTTAGAGGAGAATGAGTATGTGGTGAAAGAGAAGATGCTATTAATGATGGGTCTGGAGAAAGAGAAAAGAACAGACAGAACAGTAAACGGAGGGGTGGGGGTGGGGGTGAGGGGGGGGGATATGAGAGGAAAGTCTGGCATGACTGGAGCTTCAGCCAGACATTTTCCACCCACCTCTGACCTCTGTCGCTTTCTAATCTCCCCAAAAGCCCGCTAGGTGGCGCAGCAGTTTTTGCTGGCCGCTGTCAGGGTAAATTATCGAGGACCAGAGGCTGGCATTTCCTGTCCAACCAGACAGAAAAGTCATTCCTCGCTCCGCCACTTCTGGCTTCCATGGCAGCCAATGAGGCCTTTTTGCCGTTTCTGAACGTCTAGAATTGCTTTCAGCTGCTCTGTTTGGCCGCCGTAAGGAGGAGGGGGAGGTAATAACGCTGAAGAGAGTGGCAGAGAGTGGTTTGAAAGAGGAGACAGTTTGATCATTGCTGGATTCGAGTAGGCGGCGGCTTTTACGCCCAGAGATCAGCGTTTGTGTACGGTAGCGCTATTCAGTTCTCGCCACGTCTGTTTTCTCCCTTTTGGTCAAAGATCTTCTTGGTCGGAAATGCGGTACCGTTACTGGTATGACATTACTTTGTGCGGGTGCTTGTTTGATGAACACAACACTAACAGACAGACTGGTACAGACCTTGCGTATCTATTACTGACAGACATATGGTATCACCAAAAATGTCTGTCATAAAGAATGAAACTTCCTAGTGCAGATATGGAAGGTGTTGTCATTCCATACAGGTTTCAGTCTGTACAGCGCCGATGTTCTTTTTTTTTTTTTTTTTTTTTTTTTTTTGCTGTCCCAACCTCTGCGCGACTTCAGAGGCAGTGCACCCACGCCGCTCATTCCGACACCCCGTCCACAGCCACAGCCCGGTCGGCCCCGCCGCAGCCCCGGCACCGGCAATCCACAGGGAGCAGTCAATGTCAAGTCGTCAAGAGGCAACCCACCGTAGGAGACACTGCTCTGCTGCCGAGTCACTTCGGTGGTGTTCAGTGGCGCCTGTTCTGATCTAACATACGCAGGACGCCAACTACTAAGCTCCCTACTGACGACAATAATTGCTTAGTCGCGGAGCCAGCGTGAGTGGCTCTCCCTCCGGAGGGCGCCACCACGTCCGTCCATCGACAGCCCCCATGGACTCGCCGATACCGGTGACCCCGACGGAACCAAACCAAGACCACAGACGTGGAGAGGACATCGAAATTGAGGTCACCATGAGAGCAGGGCATGAAGGGCCACAGAACTTGAGACATTTTTTTTTATGCTGATCGATGAGAATGAGATGATTAAGATGATGCTACGGATTTCCATTTCGGTCTGAGAGTACATGACAGGGCTGTACTCTACGCTTCCTTTCATAATATATCCCGGCGTCAACCAGGCCCGAGAGATACAGGCACCTGCAGTGTTGGTCATGAAATTTGAGCAACACTCTCAGAAACGCATCCATTAAGTGGATGAAACTCGACTGTGTGGTCCCAGTCTTCCCAACTGAGTCCGCAGCAAACTCAACTCTGGGTAGGAGCCGGTCGGGGCAGAAAAACCCACATGACTCTGATGGGATTCGAACCCACACCTCCCAGCCGGGAGTCCGCGACGCTAACCACTTCGCCACGGCGGCTGGTGCGCCGATGTTCTTTGTTGCTCTCCATCCCTATGAAACACGGGGTCAGGCTTCTGCACGTGCCGGTTTATCACAGGTGTAGGGATGTGAATGTGTAGGTGGGGAGATGGGGTTGGAGAATAGAGAGTGCCTCAACTGTGTCTATATTGACACATTTATTTTACTCTTTTTTTTAGAGAGTGGGGGTTGGAGTGGGAGAGGGGAGAGGGTGGAGAGGGAGAGGTTATGCTCCACATACCTTTCTTCATTCACTTCCTCCAAGTTTTTTCCAGATCTTTTTCACCTTTCTCTCTTTCCCCATTTTTCTTTTCTTCTTTTTCTTTTTTTTTTTTTGTTTACTGATTTGTCACAATTTTTCATTTAAAGTTCACGTAAGTCACGGGAAACATGACAACCAAACATCTGTAAATGAAGGAGAGAGAAAAGGAAACACAAAACCCGGGAATGGCATCACATGAAATCCTCAGCGAACACAGCAGTTGGTTTAGCTGAACAAAGGAATCTGTAACCGGGGAAGACGTTGGGGTGCTTTCCGCCACTCTTTTCGAGGTCAGTTTAATTTCCCCTCCTATTGTTGTCTTCAAGAATTTTTGTCACGCGCGTGCAAATGCGCGCGCGCGCGCGCGCGCGCGCGCGCGTGTGTGTGTGTGTGTGTGTGTGTGTGTGTGTGTGTGTGTGTGTGTGTGTCGGGAGGTGGGTGGGGGGTGTGGGTGTGGGTGTGCGTGTGTGTGTGTGTTTGTGAGTGTGTGTGTGTGTGTGTGTGTGTGTGTGTGTGTGTGTGTGTGTGTGTGTGTGTGTGTGTTCGTTCTTAAACAGACAAAGAGCAGGACATTTTATTTGAATGAGTGCGTGTGTGTTCGTGTCTCTGTGTGTGCGTGTGTGATGTGTGTGTGTGTGTGTGTGTGTGTGTGGTGTTGGTTGGGGGTGGGTGGGGGGTGTGGGGGTGTGTGTGCGTGTGTGTGTGTGTTTGTGAGTGTGTGTGTGTGTGTGTGTGTGTGTGTGTGTGTGTGTGTGTGCGTGTGCGTGTGGGAGGTGGACGTGCATGGGAGTCCGCGCGCTTGTGTTTATGTTTGTGTTAGTGTATGTGTGTGTGTTAGTGTGTGTGTCTGTGTGTCAGTGTGTCAGTGTCTGTGTGTTAGTGTGTGTTAGTTGTGTGTTAGTGTGTGTGTGTGTGTGTGTGTGTGTGTGTGTGTGTGTGTGTGTGTGTTTTAGAGAAAGAGAGAGGGGGAGGAATGAGTGATTTTTGGCGGTCCATTCTTTGTGGCTCATCATGGAACTTGTCACGGGACAGGCAATCCTTTGAATTCGCGTCAGCTCTATTCGGCATCAAAATATAGACGCCTACACCTCCCTTCCTCTGCTCCGCCGCACCTCTCCTCCCCTCCACCCAGTACCCCAATCTACCCTTCTTTCCCACCCCTTCCCCCCACCCCCACGTCTATCCACTCCGCATCTTTGATCTAGAATATAATCACTTCCGTTACACACCAGACTGTACATGCTTCTTCCCACGTTAAAATGTCCTGCTCTTTGTCTATTTATTGAAATCAATATTTTAATGAAGAAATCATAACATGACTAAAACGAATGATGGATTAATATCAGAATAAATAATGAAATAGTTAAGCCATGAAATAATGAAGTGAATGGACATAAATGAAATTCCGAGATAAACGACTAAACAAAGGACTATGCACTGACGCGGATGGATACATCGATGGATCGGTCGATACATGTATCAACAGATAAAGTCGAGGCACGGTTTTTATAGCCCAGTCGACCGTGAAGACCAAATTGGGACTACACATGAATGAATCAATGGATGAATAAATGAGTGGGCAGCAGTCGGTTAAACAAAGTTTTCTCAGGTCAGTGACACTATTTCTTATCACGCCTTTCCTCCCACTGTGGAACAACCTTCAGTACTGGTAATGAAGAATTCAGGTCTGCCTGACACACAGAAGCAGTTCAGATGGTTTATTTATTCACATAGACCTCTAAAACCTTTATATGAAAATTGGTAAAAACTCTTATTTGTATTGCCAAAAACATATTCTTGAATAGGTGTGCTGAATAGTTGGACAAGCAAGTGTAGTCAACAATAATGAGGAGAGAGAGGTGGGGAGAGAGAGACAGCAGACAAAGAGACAGACCGACAGAGAGAGAGAGAGAGAGAGAGAGAGAGAGAGAGAGAGAGAGAGAGAGAGAGAGAGAGTCCAAAACCGATGTAACTATACGGTAGGTGAGATCAGAAAGAAATCAGTCGAGAACAGGCATATGCATCTTCACACGTACATTAATTCACTGGGCCAATCGGTAGAAAACAACCCTATATCGCTCGTTCATACCAGCATATGTGCCTAATCGCACACACACAGTGCCAGACAAGGGGAAGCTTTCCAGGTTGCCCTGACCTCCCAACCCCCCCCCCCCCCCCCCCTCCTCAGCAGGTAACAAGTATGTTTTTGCCACGTCGTTCCCCTCCGTTCGACCCACTAGGGAGGGACACTCAGGCCCCTTTTGGAGTGCCCCCCCCCCCCTCTCCTATTTTACCCCCTCTGTCTCGTGTAACTAATCTGGCCCTCACACATACGCACACACGTTGACATTCACAAAGAAGGATGAAAAAGAAGAAAGAACCGAAAGTCAGAGTGTGATCATCAAACTGATGCAAACGTCATGCAATGCTTTCAAAGCTCATCAGGGTCAAACGTGTTATTTTTCCAAGACACTGGCATTCTCTCGGACGCACTTGGCCAGAAAAAAAAATAAAAGTTTGTCTTCACTGTCGTCAGAAGATGACAAATCACGCAAGTTCCAACTTTTGGCATCGATTTTTTCGTCTGAAAAGTGGAGACTTCTTCCGACGTCATCATATAATTGGTAATGAAACGTAACGTCCTGTTTGCCCTCTGTCACGCCATTCATGCCCAGCAGGCAAAACACGACCGCTGTAATTTCCGGACAGATCAGCTAGTACTGGCTTTGGAATATAGGGCTCCACAAAATCTAGCACGAGAGAGAGAGAGAGAGGAGAGAGAGAGAGAGAGAGAGAGAGAGAGAAGAGAAGAGAGAGAGAAAGAGAGAGAGAGAGGGAGAGAGAGAGAAAGAGAGAGAGAGAGAGAGAAAAGAGAGAGAGAGAGAGAGAAAGAGAGAGAGAGAGAGAGAGAGAGAGAGAGGAGAGGGGAGAGAGAGACACAGAGAGAGAGAGAGAGAGAAGAGAGAAGAGGAGAGAGAGAGCACGGTCTGAAGTCTGAAGAAAAAGGAAGACAGACAGACAGACTCAGATTCGCTTTCGGTTTGGTTTGTTTTGTTTTGTTTTGTTTTGTTTTGTTTTTGTTTTTTGTTTTGTTTGGTTTTTTTCTTTCGATTTATTTTCTTTTCCTCTGGAATACAAATCACGGAGAATGGTAAGAAGAACATGGGTCCTTTACTTCTGCTTTGCCCCGAAAGATGATCCTTATTCCTGTCATAACACTACACATCTGCTATCCGGACCAAAAATATCTTGGCGCAAATCAACGAAGAGCAGATCGAATTCAGTGCATCTATATTAATAGCTGCAATGTACATGCAAGGAGAGAAGAGAGAGAGAGAGAGAGAGAGAGAGAGAGAGAGAGAGAGAGAGAGAGAGAGAGAGAGATGCGTTATTCTCTTTCATATCCATTTTAATTTACGTCTTCTTGGGGTCGGATTCATATATAAGGGCAAGGTTCAACGACCGTGACATCCACTGACCGTATTTGTCCATCAGGCGACCATCCAGTCAGCTTGATTAGTGAGTGAGCACCAGGTATTGAACTTCACAGTCACTGGACTTGACGGTTCAACGACTGTGAATTCCATCGACCGCATTCGTTCACCAGGCGACCGCCCAGTCTGCTTGGTTAGTGACTGACCGCCAGTTATTGAACTTCACAGTCCTTGCATTTTTCTAATATGGGCAACAAAACAACGTCCCTTCAGAGACCGAGGTCTACAGTGGTAGGCTTTGTTTCACCCCCACCCCCACCCCCTACATATCCACGCGTTCCCCCTTCCCCAACACACACACACACACACACACACACACACACACACACACACACAAATAACACTATCTTTGAGCTACCAGCTCTATCCCGTTGACGCACACATTCGGGATTTTCCATGACGTCAATAAAGAACACCCTCGAAGAGAGAAGTTGCTAGGCGTCTACCTGATTTTTTTTTTTTTAAACTAGCAAACGTTTTCGTGCTTGAGAACAGGGTTTTGATATGGAGGTCTGTCAAGAGCATTGAAGTCGTCCATTTGAAAAGTTGGAGGGGAGAGGTGGGGGGGGGATTGTTCTGGAGTAGTCTCCCTTGTTTTGTTTTGTGTTGTTGGTTTTTTTTTCCTCTGCAAAAATCTTTTTTGTGTCTGTTTTTTTATTACAGAAGTCCAATAGAATTCTTTTAAACGTGTCCGAAGAATTTTAACATGTACTGTCGTTACCGAGATTAAAATCACTGTCTTGAAGTAAATAGTAGTAGAAGTAGGGGAAGTGGAAAGTCAAAGTAAAATCTGTTAAACAGTAGTTTTGAAAAAGCGAGGTATGATTTATTTTACTTAGGTAGCTGATTATGCGTTGTGGCAAAAGAGTTTGCAAGGCACAGACAGTGTTTACAGAGTACGTCAACAACACTAACATAAGAACAAAGCGTTTGGGGCAAGGTAGTAATCTTGAAGTGCTATAACGCTTAAAAAAAAAAAAAAAAAAAAGAGCAATCGAGGTTGATGGGCCACAGACACTCAAGCAAAACATGGTTCCTCACAATATCGAGTTCAATAAAGCACACTAGCATAATTCAACTTGATTCATTGACCCACAGTCGATGGACGGAAGGTGTAAACCGCTATAAATGCGACAGAGCCAAAAGCACTGCAAAGGGAGCTTATCTAAACGGAGGCCCATTTGGAGGCCCATATTCAAAATATCTGCATGGCCTCCCTTTGAGAGACAACTTATTTCGGTGAAATTTTGGATCGCAATCGTTTGAATAATAAATGTGTTTACGCGTGTGTTTATTTGGCACTTATATAAAACATTCACGCATTTTCTAATTAAATCGCTCGAATCGATGATAAGCACACCACACACACACACACACACACACACACACACACACACACACACACACACACACACACACAACACACACAATGGACTGAAAAAAAACCTTTGAAGCCATGTGAGTGACAGTTCTTCCTTTACAGATTGATCCTGGCTTTTAAAATAGGCCCCTGGAGAGCAGAAAAACATTTGTTGTGGATGTACTCCTAGAAAGCAGAGCAGTGTCACCTCTGGAGGGCTGCCGAAAGACAGCCTGAAATCATGTGCTCCCAGGGGTCTGTCGGTGTTGAGGCTGGAAAAAAAAACAAACGTGGGCATGGACGTAGGCCTACAATCTGCGAAAGGTGGCAATAACAACAAACTAAAATCTGGTCGTGGTCTAATTCAGATTTGTGTGAACATTGTCACACGTTAGAAATAAAATACGTGTTAGGACCTAGGGAATTCTCTGGAAGGCTGCGTATTATTGTTGTTGTCGTGGTTGTTGATTCTCATCGTTATTTCTTTTTTTTTTCTTTTTTTTTTCATCGGCAGCTTCATCAAGGCGACCTTCACTTATCGGGCTGCTATCAGCCGGTGGCGGGCAAAATCGTCTTCAACATTCTGGAGGCCCGCAATCTGCCCCGCGTGTCTCTCCTGGGAGCAATAAGTGAGTGATCAGTGTGTGTGTGTGTGTGTGTGTGTGTGTGTGTGTGTGTGTGTGTGTGTGTGTGTTGTGTGGACTGTCTGTCAGTCTGTCTATATCTACGTGGGCGTTTGTGCGCGCGCATGTGTGTGTGCGTGTGTGTGTGTGTGCGTGTGTGTGTGTGTGTGTGTGTGTGTGTGTGTGTGTGTGTGTGTGTGTGTGTGTGTGTAGTGAGAGAGAGAGAGAGAGAGAGACAATGACATGACAATGACAATGACAAAGTTTTATTCAGTTTAGGCCAAGGCCCCTCGCTGAAGGGGTATATATAGAGAAACAAATAAATAAAGCAAAATATTACCTCTTGCAATCGATATTGTTTACATACAAAAGCATAATATACATGCACATTATTCACGCACGTACACATCCACTCACATTCCCTGACATTCGTTCACCTCATTCACCTAGTCCTTTCTCCTCCTTTACACTCGTCCCCCCCCCCCCCCTTCCCTATTCCTTCCCGCAATCCTCCCATTCAATAATATGCACGCTTTATATAACAAAAATTCAGGATCATTTTGTTCTGCAAATTAATTATCATATCTCATTAGGAGCATTCATCTTTTTTTGTCTGATTTGCGTCGAAAGAGCGATATATCTAGCTAATTCTTGTAACCTATTGGGATTATCACTTGAAAGAATATTCGCGAGAGAGAGAGAGAGAGAGAGAGAGAGAGAGAGAGAGAGAGAGAGAGAGAGAGAGAGAGAGTAACAGATAGAAAGGCAGATAGACCAATAGACCGACAGGCAGAGAGATGGATAGAAAGACAGTCTGACACAAATATAGACAGACAGGCAGACAGGCAACCAAGCAAGGAGATAGAAAGACAGAGAAATACAGTGACGTCATGACGAAAGACAGAGAATAACAGAAAGACAGCACGCGCATGTGTGCGTGTATTTGTGTTTGTGAATGTATGTTTGTATGTGCGTGTGTGTGCGCGCGTGCGTGTATGCGTGTGTGTGTGTGTGTGTGTGTGTGTGTGTGTGTGTGTGTGTGTTGCGTGTGTGTGTGTGGTGTGTGTGTGTGTGTGTGTGTGTGTGTGTGTGTGTGTGTGTGTGTGTGTGTTTATGTGTCTGTGTGAGGTGGGAGAGAGAAAGGAAAAGACAGACAGACAGAGAGACGCAGAGACAGACAGACAGACAGCCCGACAGACACACATTCAGCCAGACAGACAGAAGACAGACAGACAAAGACACACACCCAGAGACACAGACAGATGCAGAGACAAACACTGAGGCAGAGACACTTGCAAACTTACTTCATCACAGCCACCTTTATAACCACCCTCACCTCCACCGACACACCCCACACTCTCACATCCGTCTCTCCTCTCGCCAGATCCATACGTGAAGGTGGAGATGTACGTCAATGGGATGCGGGAGGGAAAGGCCAAGTGCAAAGTCCGCCAAAACACACAGGATCCAGTTTGGCATCACCAAGTAGTCTTCGAGATCAATCGGGAAAACCCGAAACTACTGGGCCACGTGTTCGTGTTCCATGTGCTGCATAAGGACATGATGACGGGCGTGCATAAAATCGGACAGGTTTGTGTTTGCTGCTATTTATGTGTGTGTGTGCGTGCGTGCGTGCGTGCGTGCGTGCGTGTGTGTGTGTGTGTCTGTGTCTGGCGGCTGGCTGGCTGGCTGGCTGGCTGGCTGGCTGTCTGTGCGGGGGGGGGGGGGGGGGGGGGGGGTGTTAAAGCAAAGGAAAACTGGGAGTGGGGAGGAGACGATAGAGAGAGTTTGTTTGTAGGTGGTGGTAGTGTTTTGTATGTTGTTGTTGTTATTGTCGTCGTCGTCGTTGTTGTTGTTGTTGTTGTTGTTGTTGTTGTTAATTTGCTGTTCAGTTGTTGTTGTTTTTTCAACTTAGGAGGTGGGTGAAAAACGATATAGGTTAAATACTGCAGATACAGTGGTTTCACATACCAATGACCTTTACGAATAAACCATCTAACATCATAGATACTTAGGGACCCCAACCAGTCGCACAGACAGATTTGATGCTCACGTGCTTGTATTAAGTTACGGAGCTTGTGCACCGTTCCTCACGCCAATGCTTTTGTGCATGTGTGTGTAAGGGGAGAGGGAGAGTGGGAGGAGACGAGTGTGTTTGCACAGGCAACTGAAGTGTGCTAGGTATTGTAGTGCAAGAGAGGATGTAGAGGGTAGAAGGAGTGTGTGTTGGGGGGTGGGGGTGGGGAGGGGGAGGGACTGTTTTGAGAGGGAAAATGCCGATTGCTCTTTCTACCAGTGAGAGGATGTGAATATTTATGGTGCATGGGAACACGAGAAAAGACTGACCACAATTCGAAAAGATTTCTCTTTTGACCTGTAATCCTTAGAGACAATATCTATCTTGCTCGTGCTGAGGATGAAATGGATTTTATACAGAAAGAAACTGAACATTGTTCGAACTTCCACTTTCTTCACATCTGTCTCTTTAGTTCACCAGGCTTCATACACATGTCAGACAGCGTGGTTTGTCCGAAGAGTTAGACATTTGAAAAGTTACACAAACAACAGCAGCATCAGAGGAAAAAAGATTGCCTGTAGGAAAGGCAACATTCAGGGGAAGAAAGACAACTCTAATCACAAGCTGCAATCTATCGAAACTGAATAAGTTGCGTCCCTTTACGTGAAGACGGATAGACAGAGAAGAAGAAGAGTAGAAGAGAGCTTACGTGTGTCGAAAACAGTTCTACAAGAATCTGTCTATGTCTGCACGGGTAGGACCGAGATGAAAGGGAGGGGAGAGGAGGAAGGAAAGAAGGAGGTTATTGGAGATGACAGAACATAAAGGGACAGGGATCGTTCTTTCGTGTCATTCCTGGCTTTTGTTTATCTTTTGTTTACGTTACATTATGTGCACTTGTGTGGTAAACATTTGTTACCATTGTTGTATGAGGCCCACCACCATCACCACCCCCCTCTCCCATTGATCAAATAAATGTGTTTATCTGATTTCTCCCTTGTTGTCCGTGATGTTCATAGCAGTTAGTAGAGAAAGTATGGTTGCAATCTTTGCTTAGACTTGTTATTCGGTTGCTGGTTATGACCAATTGTT
>CM065717.1:28863723-28876223 GCA_033310375.1 Conus canariensis
CGATCATTATCATCTTATTCCTGATCATGTGCTAGCCCTGTACAATGTCCTGTCGGCATTACTGGCTTCCTGGCTTGCTCTTGATATTGAAATGAATCATTCTGTGTATCAGAAATCGTTGTATAATACTTGGATTTATGATCAGAAGACTTAAAGTAAAGAACGATCCGGAGCAGGAAGAAAGAAAGAAAGAGAAAGAAAGAAAAGAGATTGGCAAGAACTTCACAGAAATATGGCTTTATTCCAGAACGATTACTACAGTTTTTGTGTTTGTTTCGGTTGTTGTTGTTGTTTGTTTGTTTGTTTGTTTGTTTTTTGTTGTTGTTTTTTTTTGCTTTTTTTGTCTTGTACTGTCTGATCAACGTACACTGCTTATCCATGCTCCACAATACGCAGCCACACTCAGGGCGTCTTGCTCCAGTCTTAGTGTCTGCAATCCACAGAGTGAAAATCAGTATCATATCAGATCATCGGGCAGAGTCATTATGGTCATTTCACTCGCGTTGCCTGTTCTGATCCAACGTATGCAGGACACCACCTGTGAAGCACCACCACCACCACCACCACCATCGCTCTCTACCCCCGTCCTCTCTCTCCTCTCCACCCACCGACAGGCAATAATAATTGCTCAGTTGTGAAGCCAAGGGAGGTAAGCTCCTAGCCCGTTCCATTTCAGCTAGGCCGGTCGATAGTCTCCCTTGAATTCAAAATTTTCCAGACATCCGGGAACTTGGACACCAATCAACGACACAAGGGCGTGAATACAGACAGAAAAACAAAGCTGACGATTTCTTTATTTCACCAATCTATGAATTGATCTACCTTTATCCATCAATGAGATAGATAGATAGATAGACAGACAGACAGACAGAGACAGACAGGCAGGCAGACAGACAGGCGGATAGATAGATAATTGGACAAACAGTCATATAGATAGATAGATAGATAGATCCATAGATCCAGATAGACCCATTGATAGATAGATAGATAAATAGATAGATAGACAGACCTCCTCATACAGGTTATAAGAGTCAAGACAAACTGTTGTTGGAGACGAAAGAGACTGCGGCTCAATGATAAAATTCATCTTGTATAACTGAATGTTTGAACTGGGTAAAAATCATGCGAATTATACTTGTTCAGAAGAGATCCAAATATGTATAATCTCTTATACCGTGTTAATATGATCGATATTGATATGAATAAGAATATTTGTGTGTGTGTGTGTGTGTGTGTGTGTGTGTGTGTGTGTGTGTGTGTGTGTGTGTGTGTGTGTGTGTGTACTTGCTAATGTTGTTCTGTTGAAGGTAACTGCATGTTGGTTAGTATGTGGATTTGCTGATGTAAATATTCATTATTTCTGTCTATATTTCCATGTTCGATTTTTCTTGAATACAGGTTGAATGAAAATGTACACGTATGTTTAGAAGAATCCGAACAGAGGTACTTATGATGGTGTTAATGTTAATGATTAATGGAGCAGAAATTGTACGCTGTCAGATGAGTATTCTCTCTCTCTCTCTCTCTCTCTCTCTCCTCTCTCTCTCTCTCTCTCTCTCTCTCTTCTAACGCTACCGTTATCCTCCCTAACAGCTCCACACAATATTAAATGAAACAGGTGTGTAGTTTGAAAGTAGGGTGACGGGGATTCAGGAGATGCTTGAGAGTTTTAATTAATGAAACATAATTTCGCTCATTTCCTTCGACTGAAATGAGTTAAAGTTTGCAAACAGATCAAAGATCTGTGTGTGTGTGTGTGTGTGTGTGTGTGTGTGTGTGTGTGTGTGTGTGTGTGTCTGTGTCTGTGTCTGTGTCTGTGTGTCTGTGTAAAGGGGGTGGTGTGGTTCGGGGGTGGGAGCGAGGAGGAGGGAGGGGTGTAAGAGTCGGAGACGGGAGGGGTGAATAATGTTGTGGTAGTCAAGATGACGCGAGACAAGCAGACCGCTAATTGTTATTTCCTATGTCGAACATCAGCCTGATTGTTATGATCATGTACTGCATTGGGATAACTTGTTCTCATTACAATTGATGGTTTCATCATTTATGGCGAACATCAGCCTGATTGCTATGATCATGTACTGCACTGGGATAACTTGTTCTCATTACAATTGATGGTTTCATCATTTATGGCGAACATCAGCCTGATTGCTATGATCATGTACTGCACTGGGATAACTTGTTCTCATTACAATCGATGGTTTCATCATTTATGGCGAACATCAGCCTGATTGCTATGATCATGTACTGCACTGGGATAACTTGTTCTCATTACAATCGATGGTTTCATCGTGTTTGTGTCATGATTTGATTTCACGCTGAAAGCTGCTGTACAAATTGCTTAAGTGTTTTCATTATTATTGTTGTTATTATTATTATTATTATATTATCATTATTATTATCATTATTGTTTAGTAGTAGCAGTAGTAGTAGCAGTGGTAGTAGTAGTAGTGTTATTTGTATCATTATCATTATTATTAATATTACTATTATCGTTAGTAGTATCATTATTACTATTTTTACTACTGTTATTGTTACTGTTTTTGTTGTTGTTGTTATCATTATTGTTATTATTGTTAGCATTATTATTATCATTATTATCATCATTGTTATTATTATTATCATTATTATTATTATTATTATCATTATTGTTTTAATTTTTATTGATATCATTATCAATATTATGTTATTATTATCATTATTGAATCATGTACATATCGTTTTGCTGCTTGTAGACTTTTATCTGTTAAACTGATTGTTGAGAATGTTACAATAGTGCACGTACTTGTACAATAATGCACATAATAGTACAATAAAGCGACTTCAAGTTGAAAAGAGCCTTATAATTATAAAGTTTACACAAAAAAGCATTATTGAGGTTTTAAAAAATTCTGACCAATGCTGTTGGTGCAAAATGAAAATGTATCATGGCTGAAAATGAACTGGGGGAGAATTCTTTTTGACCTGTAGCCTTTAAAAACAACGTTTATCTGTTTGTTTGGGGTTTTTTGTTTGTTTCTTTCTTTCTTTCTTTCTTTGTTTTATCGAAGAAGAAATTGACCCTAGAAAGAGTGAAACTTACTCAGAAACTAACTTCTTTCAGTTAGAAGTTTGCTTTAGTTTCGACTTATCTTTGTTTTCCAATTCAGCCTCTTTTGTGTATGACCACACACACACACACACACGCACACACACACACACACACACGCACCACACACACGCACACACACAAACAGACAGATAGATGGATAGATAGATATAGGTGTATTTTCCTCTCGAAGTTAATTAACATTGGTTCTGACTCCTTTCCCCGAAAGTCCGTTGAGTGAGACTTTTAACCGAGGTTCGGTGTCAGAACGCACGCATTACATCTTGCACACAGGTCAAATCCTATTAGTAGGTCATTTCCATGAAACTGGCATGTTCTGGCATATTTCGCCTTTCATGGAAATGCTGATCTTTATGCCGGTCCATGATCTTAACTTTTTCTCAGTCCATAATCTTGACATGTTTCCAGTACATAATCTTGACATGTTTCCAGTTCATAATGTTGACATGTTTCCAGTTCATAATGTTGACATGTTTCAAGTTCATAGGATGGACATCTTTTCAGTCATGGCGTTTTGTTGCAAATCGTTGAAATAATGTTGTTATGTTTTATTTGTCATGGAAAAAAATGTTGACATATTTTGTCCATTATGGAAATACTGGCATATGTCGCCGGTCATAGTAAAATACTAGCATGATTTGTCCCCCATGAAAATATTGGCGTGTTTCGTTATAGTTTTTGTGTAACTCGACACTGCTTTAGAAAGTTTATGATTGTGTCTAAGCATTGCGTGCATGAGTCTGATGGTGTACGCGCGTGCATGTGCGTGCGTGTTGTTGTGGGTTTTTTGGGGTTTTTTTGGAGAGGAAGATCGAGAGAGTGGAGAAAATGGGAAGTTCAAAATAAGATCATGTGAAGATTGGTCATCTGTGTATTGATCCATTAATCTGATTACTTTCTTTTCGTATTTTTATCCTTACTTTCTTTTCGTATTTTGATCTTTTTTAAAGAACATTTTTTTAGGATTTTTTTCTTTTGTTTAATGGGAAAGTGTGTGCATAAATCATTCTTCGTCATTATGGGTATTATTTCCATTATTATTATATTATGAAAACGTCGAGAAGCTCGTATAGCGACATATAAATTGTACTGTTTTAGTTTGCTAATGACACATTCACGATCATGTGAATTATTTCTGTCTTCATTTTTATTCTCATTGACATGTTGGGAAAAAAATTAAAAGTTCTTAATCAGAGCCGTAAATGGAAAGAGAGAGAGAGAGAGAGAGAAGAGAGAGAGAGAGAGGGGGGGGGTCGTTTTAATGCATTCCATGATTACACAACGTTTGTTTAATCATAATTATGATATCATTACAGAAACGCTTCTCCGATGGTTCAGTTGTGCTTTACTCATGTAGATAAATACGCTGCCACTGCCAAAGTGTGCTTTGTGCTTTAATTAAATGTTTCATGGCGACAACTATGTTGACATAGGTGAAATGTGTTCAGAACGAAAAAAAACAAAAAAACAAAAAAACTTGTTACAGAACCAACCTTCCAAAATGTTTTAAAACATCAGGTACTGGATATGATAGTCACGTCCGCGATTAATGTGTTAAAAAGCGACTTTTTTTTCAATTACACTATTTTCGGGTTTAGAAACAACCTTGTGTGTTTACATTGTACGTTGTAACTAGGTCACAATGTAATGTACTCCTAATACTTAATATTCGTTGTGTTTTGAATTGCTTTGGAGAATTCAACTGATCCAACTGCATTCTGTGACGAGGAGACTCATTCATTTCCAAGGGAGTGATTTGTGAATATAGAATAGTTCAACATCTCCCAACCCAAAGGAATTTGACATCCTACTCTAAATGATGTTTTATCTTGTATTTGGCTCACTGTGTCATCCCCTGTTAGCCAATAGAAATGAATGTCAGTTTATTGTGTAAACATTTGCCAATCATATTCATTTTGTGGGGGCGGGACTAAAAAAAAATGACCTTGAACTTTCCGTGTTCTTCCCCTTACTGAATCCCTGTTCGTTGATGGTAAAAAAAAAAATTTTTTTAAATGATATGAACTCTCATGGTGTGTATATACTGTGTTCTTCATAATCTACATTTCTGTGCTGAGCACGTCGCTATCACATGCTCCCATGTCAAGACTGACCTTACAAAATGCGGTACTCCTTTGTAGTGCTATCATGAACTACAGTTCTCTTCTCTCGGACTTTTCTCAGTGTTGTGTCCTTTTATTTCTTGTCGTGAGCGATGTAAATAATATACATATGTTCTTGTCGCTGATATTGAAGGTTGTTGTGTTTTTTTTTTTTTTCGTGTGATCCCTTAGGTATTAAATACTCCATACAATACTATGAGTTTCTTGCTGTCTGTTATCATACAACAGTATTGTCTTTGAATTCCATTATGGATGGAGATTTACTGTTATCAAATAGGTATATTAAGTAAATGCGGTTAAAACTACTATTGTCCTATATCTAAATTTCTTTACTGACATGGAAAAAAATCATTGTAAGTGAGAGCAGTGGTAAAAAAAAAATAGTCTTTCAACTTTGCGTGATTGATACGACTCAACTATTAGTTAATTAAGGTGCGTGATAATTTGTTAAAACATCTTTAAATTGTGAATTTCACATAACCAATGGCTTGACAAGACAGTTTTTGAGCACAATGGTGAAGTGATGGATGATGATAATAAAAAAAATAACGTCATGGACAACACAGAGAGAAAGATGTTCCTTTTTCTTTATAAAAATAACGTTATGGACAACACAGAGAGAAAGATGGTCCTTTTTCTTTATAAAAATAACGTTATGGACAACACAGAGAGAAAGATGCTCCTTTTTCTTTATAAAAATAACGTTATGGACAACACAGAGAGAAAGATGCTCCTTTTTCTTTATTTGTTTGTCTTGTGGTTTGTCTTTTTGCTGAGGTCATTGTCAGTCCATTATTTCCGTCCATTCTCACATCAATAGATAAATAAATGAATAAATAAATTGATTCAAAATAGATAGATAGATAGATAGATAAAGAAATGAATCAAGATAAGTTAAGAAAATGAATAATTGAATCATTAAATAGATGAATAAACAAATGATAAATCAATCAAAACTTTAGAAGGTTACCCGGGAGTTCGCAGACCTCCGCCGAGAATGAACAATCATATAGTCTTCTTTTGATCAGGATCCTCGCCGAAATTTGAAAAAAAAAAAAAAAAAAACCAGTATGTTAAGTGTAATACGGGAATTAACCAACAGAAAAAGGCCATTTTTGTCCCCATGATGAGTCAGTTACATGCCCATATTTCCAAACGAAGAGTTCTTTTGCAAGATAGAAGGGGAGTGAAAGGGGTCTATGGATAAGCTTTTTGCTTTAACCTTCTCTGAGGAAATCTGTGTATGAATTATTTTCCACAAAGGGAAGTAATAGCTTGTATGAACTGAAAGAGTTGCTTCCCGTGAATTTTCTTTGTTGAAGACGACATGTCATCGTTCATATTATTAGAAAATGTTAATTTTTCATTAAACTGGAGTGCATCATAAATTGTTATAAATTTGTTAACAGTCACTTCACAGTGTTCATACCAGTGGAAATGTTACAGTGTTCTTGCTGAACCAGCGGCCTTGGCGTTGTGGTTGGCGTTGCGGATTCCTGTTTGGGACATTGTCGGTTCAATTCCCATCAGACCCATTTCTTTGTGAGATTTCTCTGCCTCGAACGGCTCTTACACAGAGCTGACTTTCCCTGGACTCAAATGGAATGAAAGGAACCACACCGTCAGTTCCATCCATCCGTCAAGTTTCACTAATGGATGCGTTTCTGCTGACCAAAACTGCAGGTGTCTGTATATCTCGAGCCTGGTTTATGCCTGGCTTTATTGAGAAAGTAGGCGAAGAGTATATCCCTTTCATGCAGTTTCCGGCCGGAAGAACCCCTCAGCTTCACAGTCATTTACCTCATCCTTAAAACAAAATGTTAAACTCTGTTCACCAACAGCCAAACATCATGCGTCATATCAATAAACTTATGTCACAAGGTCGTTCGCATTAAGTGAAGAGATGGCAACGCTAAAACTTTGACAAATATCCCTCCAAAATCATGTTTTGGGGAGATGTTAATTAATCCTGATTCTCTGAGGCATGGCCGCTAGTTTTCTTGGGAGTGGGGGGGGGGGGGTGAGTGGGGGAGTCACGTGTTTAACCATTTCTCTTTCCTGCCGGTTCTAGAATATTAGCAAACGTTTTCTTCATCTAGGTTCCATTTCGGCAGCGGTGACTAACTCATAAACGGAAGGTTGAGGAGGCTTGAGCTAACAAGACAGGGAAGGAATGGGTTAGACAGTGTCACCATAGAAAGCGTCTTTCGTGTCCTGATCATTCTAAGCAGATCCAGGTCCATGTATGATTGTATTATTCACCCTTTCATGGCTTTGCCTCAGTACATTCGTCTAATGGAACACTGACGAATCATGGACATTCCTGCCGTAGCAGAACGTTGTACATAACCTGAAGTTACTTGTTGTCATTTATTTGTTCCCCCTCTCTTCCCAAGAGTATCATTGTGGTGAAATACCTCCCCCACCCCACTCCAACCCCACCCCTAAGAGCCAGCCACCCTGTATCTCTAGTCCTGGAGAACCAATGGGCTGGACATCCTTCCCAGGTAAAGCCAGTTCCCGCCCAGTTACTGTCCAGTGTGTGTCCAGCGTGTGTCCAGTGCAGTTCAGTCCATTGTCCTCTCTCTCTCTCTCACCTTGGAAGTGTTAGCTATTGTTTTCTGAGCTGTGATTTCAATAAACTGGTGACGAAAGTCTGTACTGTCTCTTAGTGTGTGTTGTGTGTGTGTGTGTGTGTGTGTGTGTGTGTGTGTGTGTGTGTGTGTGTGTGTGTGTGCGTGCGTGCGTACCGCGCGCGTGTGTGTGTGTGAGTGTGTACGTCTCTCTCTCTCTCTACTTTTGCTTCTTTGTTTCGTGTGTGTGTGTGTGTGTGTGTGTGTGTGTGTGTGTGTGTGTGTGTGTGTGTGTGTTGTTGTTGTTGTTGTTGTTGTTGTTGTTGTTGTTTTGTGGTGTGGGGGGGGGAGGGTGAGTGTGTTGTGTGTGTGTGTGTGCGCGCGCGCGTGCGTGCGTGCGTGTGTGTGTGTGTGTGTAGTGTGTGTATGTGTCTGTCTGTCTGTTTGTGTGCGCGCGTGTGTGTGTGTGTATGTGTGTGTGTGTGTGTGTTTCTGTCTGTCTGTCTGTCTGTGTGCCTGTGTTTCTGCGTGTTTTTGCATGTATGTATGCGCGCGTTTCTTTGTGTGTGCATTGTTATGCTTTTGTGTCCATGTCCATTCATGTCTGTGTACGAGTGTATGTGTGTGCGAGCACGTGTGCATGAGTGAGTGTGTGTGTGTCTGTCTGTCTGTCTGTCGGTCTGTCTTTGTCTCTGTGTGTGATCAGAGAAGTATGGAAAATGTGAAAGAAGGTTGGTAGTTGGAGGGTATACATAGCATGTCATCAAGCTATTGAAAACAACAACAACAACAACAACAACAACAACAACAAAAATTGACACCATCTTCACAGTATGTTAATCACAATATTTATTTGAATATTTTAACTGGTCTGACAAAATGTTCATAGCGAAACACCACACACACACCACACACACACACACACACACACCACACACACACACACACACAAGCAACAACACACACACACACACACACACACACACACACAACACACACACACACACACCACACGCATGCACACACACACACACACACACACACACACACACACACACACACACACACACACACACACACACACACACACATCTGTCAGATCACAAAATTATATTAAAAAGTTATATCAAAAAGAATTAAATACCTTTTCTGCTTATATGACTGAAAATGGTTTGCAAATATCAACAGAAAAAACACACCTGATGTTATTTAATACTGGATCTGATCCAGTTCATATGCCTTCATTTCAAGTCAACGGCACACCCATCAAATATACAAAAATAGTGAAATTCCTTGGAGTGAATTTAACATCAAAGTTGTCATGGAATTTTCATATAGAGCATATTCTAACAAAAGCACGAAAAACGTTAAATCTATTAAAGATTATTAGCAAGCATGCTTGGGCTCAGGACACAGTTACTCTTTTGCACCTTTCTACTGCACTGGTAAGATAAAAATTAACGTATGCGCAAGAGGTGTTCTTCAGTGCACCCAAATACTTACTGAAAAAACTTCAGAGTATTGATTCCAAAGCATATAAGATAGCCATGGGACTACCAGTCCATACCTCTTGTACAAAAGCATACAGTGCTGCTGGGATATTACCACTGGAAGAATATAGGGATCTCGCATGCACCAAGTTTGTTCTAAGAAGTTCTACTATAGACAACAATATAGGCCCTGAAATAAATATTGAATCGGACACTGATTTTCCCGAAAGGGCAAAAAATATTTCATCTCAAACGACTCTAAGAACATATACTTCCTCGATTTTAGAATCCTCAGATATCAAACTAACATCTATTGCAAAAAGATCTATTGTGTCTCCTATCCCTCCCTGGAAACTAATACGAGCACATTTTGATATTGAGCATACAGATTTAACAAAGGCTGAAAATACTAATTTGTTGTTATCCATGTTATCCAATATCAAAATGCATTTGCATGATCACTATTCCAACCATTTTAAGATATACACTGATGGATCATTAATCAATGAACATGCAGGTGCAGCATACGTTATCCCAGGCCTTAACAAAGAAAAGTCTTATTATCTTGGAAAAAACAAATCTGTATTCACTGCTGAGTTAAGTGCTATAATTATGGCTTTAAAGTTTGTTGTTGATTACCCTCAAAATGTATTTAAAGTTGTTTTATGTGTAGATTCCAAGTCAGTTCTTACTGCAATGAAGAATTTTAGATTAAAAATTCGACCTGAGATGATCACTGAAATAAATAATTTAGTACACTTCCTCTCAGTCAGAGACACTGAAATAACATTTCTTTGGGTGCCCTCCCACTGTGGGTTATATTATAATGAAAAGGTTGATGTTCTAGCAAAGAGAGGAGCAAAACGATCATCAGATTCGCATTTTCTAAACTTCTCTTTGTCAATGCAAGAGTGTTATACTTTGGCAGAAAAAGTACAATTTTCTAATTTTCATTTAATAGAATGAGAAACTGGGTGTTTTGGTTTACACGATGAAATGAAAAATATTCATGAAAAGTTAAGTAAGTACGATCAAAATATTTATCGTAGACGACAGATAAGTTCCTTGATCTGTAGATAGAAATTGGATTATTTTAAGACAAAGTATGTCAAAAATGTACATTGTATATGTGGTCACAGCATATCAAATGATCACATTCTATTGTGTAACTTAATGAAAACATTCATTCCAAATACGTCGGTACAGCCTATTCAAAATGTTTTCCTGTCAGCAAGTGAAACATATTTCTTTTTGCGCTTAGCTAAAAGTCCAATTGGCATATACCTATAATAGATAATAGTCAGTGGTGAGATGAGACAAAAGTTATATGTTTTTTTATCTTTGATTAAGTGGTTTTTCTGTTTGTGTGTGTGTGTTATAGATGTAGATGAGTTAATTCTTTTGACTCGTTGTGTTAACCTTTTTTCCCGGTCCGATCTTTTTTTTTTTTTCGTCTAATATCACGTTATGTGGAAAGACGTAATACAAAACAACACACACACACACACACACACACACACACACACACACACACACACACACACACACACACACACACGCACGCACGCACGCACGCACAAATACACACACACACACACACACACACACACACACACACACACACACACACAACACACACCACCACCACCACCACCACCACCACCACACCAACACCACCACCACCAACAACAATAATAAAAGTGCTAAACATACATGCACGGACCATAGCTAGGTAATAAGGAACTAGACATGACTGGGCACCAGTTGTTGCACAGAATTTATGGCACCGGATGAATCCCCTTTGCAAGGTCTTCTGCTGTTTGTTTCCCCCTTTCCCTCCCTCCTCTCCCTCCCCTCTCTTCCCCTCCCCAGTTTAGTGTGTCCAGACCCACAGCTTTGCAAATGCAGGACTATTTTTGTAGATGTTGGATAGCAGTGTAGGTGCAGACCTCTATGCAGATGTAGGGTCACTGTACAGATGAAGGACTGCTTTGAAAGATAGGGATGGGGTTTTTTGTTGTTGTTGGTTTTTTTGGCAGATGTAGGATATGTACACAGATGTAGGTTACTTGCACAGGTTCAGTACGGCTGTGCAAATCTGGGACAGGTGTTCACAGATACAAAAACACTTTTTTGCAGATGTAGACTAGCTGTGTGGATGTAGAATAGCTGTGAAAGCACAGAACGTCTTTGATGTAGAATAGCTGTGAAGACATAGGACGTCTTTGCAGATGAAGAATAGCTGGGCAGATACACAGACGCTTTGAAGGCGAGGGGCATATTTAGAGATGTGGGACAACTATGTAACTTTAACAGAGCTGTTCAGTTGTTGGACAGATAATGCAGATATGTAACTGTGTAAAACTCGGAACAGACTCGTTTTGAGGTAAACCTGAACTGAGAGTGAAAACTCTTTCTAAAATCTCTTTCTAACCCTTTCGTCTTTCCATATATTCAACATTAAAAACAAGAAAGATACAAACATATGCACAAATTGTCAAAGGCACAGCAGATTCTGCATCATCACCCCAGATGTCCGTCCACAGGTTCCGGCCAGCCCACTCTCCGGAGGTGACCCAGCATCTGAGAGGCTCCACAGAGGTGCTAGTCATCATGGGCGTGCTGCTGACCAGGCTGCTGAGGGTCTTGTCGCTGGATTGCCTCCGGCTGACCGTTTTCATCCCCGTCTCTCGGTTGGATGAAACCTGGGGAAGAGGCAAAGGAGTTTTGACTGGTGCGTTTTTGAAGAGGGAAAATCCGCAAAGATATGTCTGTATGACACTTGATAAAAGACTTATGTACGATGATTCCTGTTTGAAAACCATGTGTAGCTCATGTTTTAAGACCGCACGGGACAAATCTCTGAAGACTACGTGTACAGGAGACAGACTGTGAAGACCATGTGTAATATGTGAAATGACCATACATGACACATGTCGGAGACCCAGTGTGTCACGTTGTTTTAGGACCATGTATGAGACATGTCAAGAGTCTGTATAAGACACGTCTTAAGACCATATAATTATGACACACGTTTATAGACACACGTCCGAGACCCAGTCTTTCCACGTTGTTTTAAGACCATGTATGAATGAAGTGAAAACCCCGTATAAGACACGTCTGAAGACCATGTATTACATGTAACTTGCATCCAGGTTTAATGGCAATGAACATCGGCCACATTGCTTTCCACTCAGTTTCACATGAT
>CM065717.1:28888723-28908723 GCA_033310375.1 Conus canariensis
TCAGACTCCCCCCTTCTTTCTTCCCCCTCCCCCCTCTCTCCCCATCATGGAAGCACTCGTACCGTACGGATGTTCTCTTTCCTGAAAAATTGTGATCACATAATTAAAAAAGATTATACATTACATTACAAGCTTCAGCACTCCACGCGCATTCGCACCGCGCACATGCACACACAGCACACGCACCGCGCACCACACCACACACACACACACACACCACACACACACACACCACACACCACACCTCCCACACCCCTCACCTCACCCCTCTCCCTCCCCCCTTCTCCTTTCCCAGCTCTTCCTCCACTCTCTCTTACCCTCCCCACTACTTCCTCTGTCAACACATCTCTCTCTCTCTCTCTCTCTCTCTCTCTCCTCTCTCTCTCTCTCTCTCTCTCTCTTCTCTCTCTCCCTCTCTCTCTCTCTCTCTGTATCTCTCCTCTCTCTCCCTCTCTCTCTCTCTCTCTCTCTGTATCTCTCTCTCTCTCTGTACTCTCTCTCTCTCTCTCTCTCTCTCTCTCTCTCTCTCTCTCTCTCTCTCTCTCTCTCTCTCTCTCTCTCTCTCTCTCTGTATTGATCGGCCTCGTTGGATTTTCCCCCATTTGCATCATGTATCATACCTAAGTATGGCTGGCACCTAACATGTTCTTACGTCACTCTCCCCTCCACCATCATGACCCAGAATAGACTGGAAAGTCTCAGGCATGGGACCTGCAGTGTGTAGTATAAAGTAGTATTGTGTAGTGCAGTGTTACGTAGCATTGCAATGTGCTGTGCAGTATAATATAGTGTGGTGTAGTGTGCTATGGTCACTGTCGTGAAGTGCAGGGCAAACTAGCGCGCGCAGGGTAGAGCAGTGTTGAACAGTTTCTGTGTCGTGCAATATACAGTGGAGTGGAGTGGAGTGCGGTGCAGCGTAGTGTAGTGTAGTGTAGTGTAGTGTAGTGTAGCGTAGTGTAGTGTAGTGTAGTGTAGTGTAGTGTAGCGTAGTGTAGTGAATGTAGTGTAGTGTAGTGTAGTGTAGTGTAGTGTAGTGTAGTGTAGTGTAGTGTAGTGTAGTGTAGCGTAGCGTGGTGTGGTGTGGTGTAGTGTAGTGAAGTGTAGTGTAGCGTAGTGTAGCGTGGTGAAGTGTAGTGTAATGTAGTGTAGTGTAGTGTAGTGTAGTGTAGTGTAGCGTAGTGTAGTGAAGTGTAGTGTAGTGTAGCGTAGCGTAGTGTGATGTAGTGTAGTGTAGCGTAGCGTAGCGTAGCATAGCGTAGCGTAGCGTAGTGTAGTGTAGTGTAGTGTAGTGTAGTGTAGTGTAGTGTAGTGTAGTGTAGTGTAGTGTAGTGCTACGATTTGTTTTACATGAAGTGTTGTGCCGTGCCGTGTAGTATTGTGTAGGGTAGTGAAATAAAATACGGTGTAGTCTGGTATAGTGTAGTATAGTGTTGTGTAGGATAGTGTAATAGAATATGATGTAGTCTGGCATAATGTAGTATAGTGTTGTGTAGGAAAGTGTAATAGAATATGATGTAGTCTGGTATGATGTAGCATAGTGTTGTGTAGGATAGTGTAAGGAAATACGGTGTAGTCTGCTATAGTGTACTGTAATATTGTATAGAATAGTGTGATGAAAAACGGTGTAGTCTTGTATAGTGTAGTATAGTGTTGTGAAGGATAGGGTAATGAAATGCGTTGTAGTCTGGTACAGTGTAGCGAAATACTGTGTCGGGTAGTGTAGTGAAAAACGGTGCAGTCTGGGATAGTGTGGTATAGTGTTGTGTGGGATAGTGTCATGAAGTACAGTGCAGTCTGGTATTGCGTAGTATGTTGTGGTGTTGTGTTGGGTAGTGTAGTAAAGCACGATGTAGTCTGGTATAGTGTAGGGTATTGCCCGTGAGACCTGGACTGTCTACAGCAGACACGCCGAATAGCTCAACTATTTTCACCTCAGCTGTCTCCGCAGACTCCTACACATCAGGTGGCAGTACAAAGTCCCAGACACTGAGGTCTTGGAAAGGGCCAGCATCCCCAGCATCTACACTCTCCTTCAGAAATCCCAAGCCAGATGGTCTGGCCACATCGTCAGAATGCCAGATAGTCGACCGCTGAAACAGCTGCTGTAGGGAGAACTGAGTCAGGGCTAGTGCTAAGTTGGCGGGGAGGGGGGGGGGGGGGCAGAAGAAACGTTTCAAGGACTGCCTCAAAGAGTCCCTCAAAGGCCTGGACATCAACCTGAACACCTGGGAGTCGCTTGCCCTGGACCGCCCAGCCTGGCGAAGCAGCCTCACAAAGGGCGCATGTACATCAGAGAAGAGACGCACAGCAGAAGCTGAGAGAAAGCGAGCCGCGCGCAAGGCTAGAGCTACCTCCACCTCCACTGTAGCACCCACCCACATGTGTCCCACATGTCCCACATGTGGGCGTTCCTACCGGGCCCAGATCGGCCTCACCAGCCACCTGCGGACCCACACTCAACGATCTTCCATCTGAGATTGAAGTCACGGTCATCTTCGAAATCGAAGGACGAACAACACAGTGTATTGCGGTGTTGTGTAGGGTAGTGTAGTGAAACACGGTGTCGTCTGAGATAGTGAAGTGTAGTGTTGTGTATGGTAGTGTAGTGAAACACGGTGTAGTCTAGTACAGGGTAGTAGTGTAATGTTGTGCTATAGAGTGTACTGTATTGACAGTAATGAAATGTAACGTGATATGGTTTAGTGCAGTGCAGTGTGGTGCAGTAAAGTGTACAGCGCGGGATAATGTTGTGCAGTCTAGTGTACAGCGCGGGATAATGTTGTGCAGTCTAGTGTACAGCGCGGGATATGTTGTGCAGTCTAGTGTACAGCGCGGGATATGTTGTGCAGTCTAGTCTGATGTAGAGCAGTTTAGTATATAGCTGTTTGGTGCAGTTAGCGAAAGATGATTGAATGAAATGCAGGAAAATTCAAGAGCACGCAACGAAATGCAATCAAATGATTATGCATTGATATTTCATAACACACATCATGCCACAATAATCAGATGCAATACATTGTAAAAGAATGCAACGTGATATAACATAGTTTTATAGTTTACGTCAAATTCAACAGATATGGTTCAGAACAGTGCAAATCAACAATATAACACAAAACAACATAATTTACGACAGAATAATGCAGTACAATACCATACAATGCAATACAATACAGTAAAACGTAATGCAGTACAACATCACACAATACAGTGCAATGCAAAATTACACGGTACAGTGTAATATATTACAAAACCATACTATACAGTACAATATAACGCAGAATATAATTTCATGTCACAATGATCTCTATGATCCGGCAAAATCACTATTACCTTATGATATAATGAAATACTGTACTTTAATTGACCACTAAATTAACTGTTTATCACATACGGGAAAAAAAATAAACAGTACAATGGTGTGTACTGTCACGCAGATTCACATGAATTAACCATTTAGCCACTTCCTCGTGATAACATACCGTTTCATTTAGATGTATCCTACATTATATAGTCCCGCTTTCAGTTACCACTACACACACACACACACACACACACACACACACACACACACACACACACACACACACACACACACACACACACACACACACACACAAGCGCGACTGAATAACACTAGCTGCATACATTTCATGCATAAAGTTCATAAAACATTCACCATAGATAAGTAAATACATGGTCTTCTCGTACTCAGTCACGTACATGACTACAGAGACATGCGTAAATAAATCAATTAATAAATAAGTAAATCTATACATATATGATTAATAAATGAATTAATAAATAAATAAACAAATAAGTGAAAATTGCGGACGCAAAACCAAATCGCAGTCAATTTACATAATATTTCTCTTTCACAGACTGATATTCACAGTCTCCGTGCTGCCCGTGCATCTAACATCGCTCTCATCTGCTTTTCCTTGACACTGCAAAGGACCACACAGCCCCAAGGAATCCACAACAAAAACAGAGGGCCTCCTACTCCCCCTCCCTCCCCTCCTCCTCCTCCTCCTCCTCTCCTCCTCTCCTCCCAAGCTTTGAGACCGACCGTCCTGTCTTTCTCCCTCCTCTTCTCCACTCATCTCTTCGTCTTCAAGATGTGTGGATTCTCCACTTCTGCCATCTTCGTTATTGTTCTGTCCTCCTCCTCCTCCTCCTCCTCCTCCTCCTCCTCCTCCTCCTCCTCCTCCTCCTCCTCCTCCTCGTCTTCCTCCTTTTCCTCCTTCTCGTTCTCCTCCTCCTCCTCCTCCTCCTCCTCCTCCTCCTCCTCTTCCTCCTCGTCTTCCTTCTTTTCCTCCTCGTTCTCCTCCTCCTCCTCTTTGTTCTCCTCCTTCTCCTCCTCCTCCTCCTTCTCCTCCTTCTTCTCCTCCTCGTCCTTCTCCTCCTCTTCGTCCTCCACCTCCTCGGAAAATGTCAGCGAGTCTGAGGCAGCCAATGGCTTTAGCTGCTCTGGCCACGTGGCCTCTGGCGTAGCTGTAGATGAGGAAGTTGGCGGGCAGGGTGACGGTGATGAGGCTGTTGGACACCACTCCCAGGTGGTTCACCACGTTCTGTAACACCATCAACAACAACAGGAATACAGGGTGACACCGTCATCGTTTGTTGCTGCTACGTTATGGTTAGTGATGCTGGTGCTGCTGTTTATAATAGACTGCCACTCCTCCTCCTCCTCCTCCTCCTCCTCCTCCTCCTCCTTTTACCGCTACCACTACTTTTTTTTCTTTTTTTTTGCTGTCCCAACCTCTGCGCCACCTCAGAGGCAGTGCACCCACGCCGCTCATTCAGACACCCCGTCCACAGCCACAGCCCGGTCGGCCCCGCCGCAGCCCCGGCACCGGCAACCACAGGGAGCAGTCAATGTGAAGTCGTCAAGAGGCAACCCACCGGAGGAGACACTGCACTGCTGCCGAGTCACTTCGGTGTGTTCAGTGGCGTCTGTTCTGGTCTAACATACACAGGACACCACCTACTAGGCCCCCTACTGACGACAATAACTGCTTAGTCGCGGAGCCGGCGTGAGTGAGCTCTCCCTCCGGAGGGCGCCACCGCGTCCGTCCAACGACAGCTCCCATGGACTCGCCGATACCGGTGACCCCGACGGAACTAAACCAAGACCACAGACGAGGAGAGGACATCGAAATTGAGGTCACCATGAGAGCAGGGCATGAAGGGCCACAGAATTTGAGACATTTTCTTTCTATGCTGATCGATGAGAATGAGGGTGATTAAGATGATGCTACGGATTTCCATTTCGGTCTGAGACTACATGACAGGGCTGTACTCTACGCTTACTTTCATAATATATCCCGGCGTCAACCTGGCCCGAGAGATACAGGCACCTGCAGTGTTGGTCAAGAAATTTGAGCAACACTCTCAGAAACGCATCCATTAAGTTGATGAAACTCGACTGTGTGGTCTCAGTCTTCCCAACTGAGTCCTCAGCAAATTCAACTCTGGGTAGAAGCCGGTCGGGGCAGAAAAACCCACATGACCCTCATGGGATTCGAACCCACGACCTCCCAGCCGGGAGTCCGCGACGCTAACCACTTCGCCACGGCGGCTGGTTCCGCTACTACTACTACTACTACTACTACTACTACTGTTGCTGCTATTGCTGCTACTGCTGCTGAGGCTGATACTACCACTGCTGCTGCTGTTGCTGCTGCACAGTACTACTGCTACTGCTGCTACTGCTTCTAATACTAATACTGGTGCTGCTGTTGCCTCTACTATTGCTATTATTTTTTCATACAAATCAATCCTATTTCTGCTGCTGCTTCGACTACTACTACTGCTGCTGCTGCTGCTGCCGTTACAATCATAACAAATATAATTGCCGTTACTATTTCTGTTGCTGCTGCTACTGCTGCTGTCACCGTAGCTGCGAGACATGCACAAGTGTACACATACCTGACCAATCAGAGAACGGCTGGTGGCCACGTGAACAAACTCCACGAGGAGAATGAGGACCACCACCACCTCGGTCAGCAGGGCTGTGCTGGTCACTGTCACCAGCATCACCGTCGTCCTCCGCGCTGCCCGTGCCTCCTGCAAGGTACCAACACAAGGCTCCTGCTGTACAATTGTACTTCTCGCTTAGTGCTTTTTCTAAACATCCCGTGTGGTAAGCTATTGACAGTGAGAATGCTGAGATCGCCTACTACCTATCACAAGCTGGTCTTTTAGGAAGGGTTAGGCTAAAATAATGGCTGAAACTTCATTTGAGTTATTTTCTCAACGACTTCTAGCCTTTACGACGAGATTCATCCCGTGCATATTTAAGATCAAACGGATTTTAAATTGAAAGAAGCTGAATTAGACTCTAGACAGCAGAAACTTTCTTCTTCTTCTTCTTCTTCTGCGTACGCAGGCTGATACTCCTGCGGACACTCCCTATATAGACAGACAAGGATTAATCCCATCTACCCAACAAAGGGAGTGGATTTTTGTGTGTATGACCGTTTTTTTATCCCGCCATTAAGGCAGCCATACTCCATCTTCGGGGAAGGTGCATGCTATGTGTAACGTGTCATCCATACCAACGGCCAAACTGGCCTTCTCTTCCGAAAAGTTGGTGATGGGATTTTACGTGTGTGCAAGATGTTATGCGTGCGTTCACACACGTAACCTCGGTTTATAGTCTCATTCGAAGGACTGTATGGGAAATGGAGTCAGAACTAATGTTAACTCCGACGGGAAAATCCCCCTGTACCGAAACGGCCCGGCGTAGATTCGAACCCGCAACCCTTGGATTACGAGTCCGGCGCTCTACCAACTGAGCTATTCCGGCCCCCAGCAGAAACTTTAACCCCCGATTTCGTCTCTGTTTCTTTGGTTGATGAATATTTCCTCATATGTTCGTCGGGCTAAACGATGCGTCCAGTTACGTTGGCTTCCTTCCGATTGGTGGGAAGAACCTGCGGTATTCACCCGTTGACTGGGCGTTGCTCTGTGTGTCAGCAACAAAGCTCTAAAACCATATAGTGCTCCCTCCCCCCCCCCCCCCCCCCCCCTCACCCCTCCTTTTTTTTTTTCTTTCTATTTTTCATATTTCTAGGAGTAGTTTGTCATTACCTACGAGTAGGGCCTATTGGTTTTACAATCGCAAAATGTTGCAGGTCTCACTCACACACACACACACACACACACACACACACACACACACACACACACACACAACACTTACTACTCTCTCTCTCTCTCTCACACACACACACACACACACACACACACACACACACACACACACACACACACACACACACACACTCGCGCGCGCGCGCGCGCGCGCTCACAGCAGCAGCAAAATTTGAATCCCAAGACGGGAGGTAATTTTGAGTAGTAGTTGTCACGGGCATGACGGTTTTTGCTTCCCTTTTTCCGACGCCATGTTTTTTTTTACGTGTATATAATACATAATGTATTTGTGTAGTCCTCCATTTTGGGGGGTTGGGTGGGTTGGAGGGAGAGGAGATGGTGTCTGGGGAATAGCGGCATCACAGCAGGCAAGATGACTGTAGATAAAGAAATAACAGACTACGGGTAGCGTATCTGATCATCGAGTCAGGGGCTGTGCTGGGCAGCCGGCATGTGGAAGTTCTTCAGTTTCATAGCTTGTCGTCTGACTTTGCCGATCTATGGGACGGAATCATATCACGATTTATTAGCTGGTCAGTGTGCGAGGTGTGTAGCTGTCTTCAGATACGGGAACAGCCTCATGATGTATGCACACGGCATGTAAGTTTGGACCAACATCATCTGTTCATAGATATGCGCCGATTTTGAGAAGATAAGTGAATAGCTCGGTCTTCGTTTTCCTTGCCCTGACTGTCGTTTCTCTTACCTGAAGAGGACCTAATAGGTCAAAACGCGTCGTGATTTGTCTTGTAATTTGTCCATGTAAATCGGCAGAGTTTGCTTTAAATTCCTTTCTTAAAATTTATTTCAATTTCCGCCTGCAGTCAGCTCACTTTGAAACTGATAGATATCTTGCTTTAAAGTTCAAGTCCCGCAACTGAATGACTGGGTGCTTTGAACTTTTTTTTTTAAAACGGCACCGAGAGCACGGCACTGTGAAAGGCACCGAGAGCACGGCGTTGTGAAAGGTACCGAGAGCACAGCATTGTGAAAGGTACCGAGAGCACGGCATTGTGAAAGGTACCGAGAGCACGGCATTGTGAAAGGCACCGAGAGCACGGCGTTGTGAAAGGCACCGAGAGCACGGCATTGTGGAAGGCACCGAGAGCACGGCGTTGTGAAAGGCACCGAGAGCACGGCGTTGTGAAAGGTACCGAGAGCACAGCATTGTGAAAGGTACCGAGAGCACGGCATTGTGAAAGGTACCGAGAGCACGGCATTGTGAAAGGCACCGAGAGCACGGCGTTGTGAAAGGCACCGAGAGCACGGCATTGTGAAAGGCACCGAGAGCACGGCATTGTGAAAGGTACCGAGAGCACGGCGTTGTGAAAGGCACCGAGAGCACGGCATTGTGAAAGGCACCGAGAGCACGGCACTGTGAAAGGCACCGAGAGCACGGCACTGTGAAAGGCACCGAGAGCACGGCACTGTGAAAGGCACCGAGAGCACGGCATTGTGAAAGGCACCGAGAGCACGGCATTGTGAAAGACACCGAGAGCACGGCACTGTGAAAGGCACCGAGAGCACGGCATTGTGAAAGGCACCGAGAGCACGGCATTGTGGAAGGCACCGAGAGCACGGCATTGTGAAAGGCACCGAGAGCACGGCATTGTGAAAGGCACCGAGAGCACGGCACTGTGAAAGGCACCGAGAGCACGGCACTGTGAAAGGCACCGAGAGCACGGCACTGTGAAAGGCACCGAGAGCACGGCACTGTGAAAGGTACCGAGAGCACGGCATTGTGAAAGGTACCGAGAGCACGGCATTGTGAAAGGCACCGAGAGCACGGCACTGTGAAAGGCACCGAGAGCACGGCACTGTGAAAGGCACCGAGAGCACGGCACTGTGAAAGGCACCGAGAGCACGGCATTGTGAAAGGCACCGAGAGCACGGCATTGTGAAAGGCACCGAGAGCACGGCATTGTGGAAGGCACCGAGAGCACGGCATTGTGAAAGGCACCGAGAGCACGGCATTGTGAAAGGTACCGAGAGCACGGCGTTGTGAAAGGCACCGAGAGCACGGCATTGTGAAAGGTACCGAGAGCACGGCGTTGTGAAAGGCAGAGCCAAACCCCCTCCTTACACCGTCTTAGCCGTGGTCAGAGAAGATTTTCAACTCGTGAATTTTTTTACATTACGAACTCTTGACCGTCTGTTCAGCCGAAAGCTATCACCATTTGACTGTAACTGAACAATGTAACATGCGACCGTCTGTTCAGCCCAAAGCTATCGCCATTTGACTGTAACTGAACAATGTAAACACGATCGTTGTTATGCAGATATGTTAAAAGAAAAAAAACTGCGAAATATTTTTCTTGTTTTCCAGAGAGAGAGACAGAGACAGAGACAGACACACACACACACACACACACACACACACACACACACACACACACACACACACACACACACACACAGAGACAGAGACACAGACACAGAGAAACAGACAGACAGACAGACAGAGATGTAACACTTAGAAAAACGGATTCAAGGATTGGAGAGCGTTCCAGCAACAGGAACCGTGTCTCAGCTTTTCTTAGGAGCATTAGTACACACACACACACACACACACACACACACACACACACACACACACACACACACACACACAACACACACACACACACACACACACACACACACACACACACACACACACACGCACGCACGCACGTACACACGCACACACGCACGCACGCACGCATACACGCACGCATACACGCACGCACGCACGCACGCACACACACACACACACACACACACACACACACACACACACACACACACACAGCAGCAGCAGCAGCAGCAGCAGCAAAATTTGGCTCCCAAAAAGGGAGGTAATTTTGAATAGTAGTTTTCAAGGGCACAACTGTTTTTGCTTCCGTTTCTCTGACGCCATTTTGTTGGGGGGTTTTTTCAAGTTACCTGTATGTTTGATTACATAATCTTTTCATTTATTTCCTTTTTGGGGTGTGGGGGGTGGGGTAAGAGGGGGCGGGGTGGATGGGGGCGTAGCTGTATAACCGCAGATAAGAAATGATTAGACTGCTAGTCGTGTATTTGATTATCGAGTAAGGGGCTGTACTGGGCTGCCGGTATGTGGAAGTTTTATAGCTTGCCGACTGAATTTGCCGTTCTAAGGGATGGATTTATGTCACGATTTATTAGCTGGTCAGTGTGCGAGGCGTGCAGCTGTCTTCAGATCATAGAACAGCCCCATGGTGTATGCACACGGCATGCAGGTTTGAACCAACATACTCTGAAAATGTTAATAGATAGCTAAGTTAAAAGGTTCAAATCCCACAGCTTTACGATTGTGGACACATGGAACTTTTTTTTTTTCCTGAAATCGGCGCCGAGACGAGAGCACGGCATCGTGAAAGGCAGAGCCCAGCTCTCTCCTTTCACCACCTTAACCCTCTTTGAACTGAATGATATAATCATGTACCACACGGTGGTCATAGAAGGTTTTCGAGCCGTGGAATTGCTACATAATGAGTGGTTCTCACACTCGACCGTCTGTTCAGCCGAATGCTGTAACCATATGATCATAACTGAACAATGTAACCCGATTATAGTTGTCTAGATATGTCAACCAAAAAACAAAAAAACAAAAAACTAAAAAAATATGTTTTTTGCTTGTCATCCACAAACGGCTAAATGAAAACTTTGTGTGTGTGTGTGTGTGTGTGTGTGTGTGTGTGTGTGTGTGTGTGTGTGTGTGTGTGTGTGTGTGGCGTGTGTGTGTGCGTGTGTGTGTGTGCGTGTGTGTGTGCGTGTGTATGTGTGTATGTGTGTATGCGTGCGTGCGTGCGTGCGTGTGTGTGTGTGTGTGTGTGAGGGGGGGGGGGAGAAATATGTGACACATGAAACAAGAACAGATCCAAGGATAGAAGAGAGTTCCAGCACCAGGAGCACTGTTTCAGCTATTCTGAGAAGCGTTAGCAAACACAAACCAACAATGTAAAATTAGAAAAAAATTGAAAAGTGTTGGGGAGATGGGGGAGAAAAAACTTTAGAAGCGGTATGAATGGTGTATTGAAGATTTTATATCGCAAAACACCAACTGTTAAGTCCCGATTTCATGAGAATCCCACATGGAAAGTCGTTGACTCACAGCCAGCGTATCACTTGAAACAGAATAGAGAAAAAGAAAGGTGGGGGAAGAGGAGAGTGCGTGTGAACTTTACAGGTGCATTTGGTAGCATTAAAAAATATCATTAATAAGTTAAGCCCGGAATGATGGTTTTGCTGCTGAATTCTTTGAAGTCAGGTCTCTCAATGAGAGTTTTAGGAAAGGAGACTTGTCCTCCATACAAAAAAGAAGCGGTTGTCGTTTGTTTTCCAAAAGGAGATAAACCAAGTAAATTTATCAAAACTGAAGACCAATTTCCCCGATGAACATGCTGTCAACCAAATAGGATTAGCATGCATAACAAATAAATTTAAAACGGTGTTACCATGCATGGTTATAAATCAGGACCAGACGGGGTTAAGAAAAGATATTTTTGCGATAACATACTTATAATACATGATGTGGTTAGTTACTTAGAAGCTTGCCAGAAACCTGGACTGTTGGCATATCTTGATTTCGAACAGGCTTTTGATTTATTTATTTGATCATTAAGGGTTTGTTTAAAGTGCTTTCAGCATTTCGCATTGGCGCTGACTTTTGTCGGTTGATTGAAAGCCTTGATATAAGACTGCAGTTTCTGTAAACAGTAATCTGACACCTTGGTTTCACTAACAAAGAGGATGTACACAGGGAGATTCCATTTCACCCGTCTTATTTGTTTATGTGTCAAAACACTGACCATCTTATGATAAGACAAAAACAATAATAATTTTGCAGACGTGGAGAACAACGTGTTACGTGTGCAGATGATATAGAACTAATGGAAGGGGAAGACAAGCAACCACTTGAGGAAGCATTAAAGATTATAGAAATATTTGAGAAGGTCTCTGGCATCCCCATTCCCTAATTCCCCACCTTAGACAACTGACCTGTGTGACCGACTCCCGATGGCCACGCACCAAACTCCGCCGATAGCGGGAAGAGCCGCGCGTGAGGCGCACGAGGTGGAAGTTGAACCCAGCAATCAGACAGCAGGGCAAAACCTCGGCCAGCAGGAGGCGAAGCCAGGCGTAGACGTAGTAGTAGGCCACCTCCAGGGAGGGATCCCTCAGCCGTAACGAGCAGGTCGGGACCAGATCCAGACCACGCGACGCCGTGAACACTTGCTTGGACAACAGGCTCACGGACCGAAGACGGAAGAAGACCACCTGCAGAGCGTGCAGAAGCCCCGAGGAGACCACGCAGAGAACCGCGACCAGCACGACTCCCCGGAACGATGTGAACACGCTTGTTGCCCACGTCCACCATCTCGTGCACACACCCCGTCCTCGAATTTGGCGACTCACTCCCAGACGGCGCTGCAGCGCCAACATGGCCGCCAACCAAAGCGAGGCTGTGTGCATGACGGTCGGGAGGAGGCTGGAAACGTACCAGTACACCTTGCACCACGCCAGGCTCAGGTAACCCTCATGCTTGCCCAGCACGTACGCGTGAACGAGGAAAGGCATCTGCGTCACACCCGTCAAGGCATCCAACACGGCAATGCCGCCTAGCAACACGCGCGTCGTGTGGAGAGAACGCTGACGAGACAGCAGGAGCACCAGACCGATGTTGAAGAGGAAGCTCACAACGATGAACAAGGGAGAGACGACTCCGTACAGTGGAACCGCCAAGAACGGGGGAGCCAGCTCGTCGAGGATTAAAGGTCTGGCAGCGTCATACAGGGCCTTGGCCAGTACCGTGAGGTTCGTGCACGTGGACAACGTCAATGCTCGTAGCTGTGCGAGTCCCGTGGTGGCGTTGTCCTGAGGTATTCCGAGCAGTGTCTCCATCCTGGACACGCAGGTGGCGAACACAGCGTCTTGGGTTTGTTGGGGCAGCATCCCCGGGGATGTGTCTGGGTCGTACAGCGCCATTTTTGTGGATGCGATACTTTGGATTTTTGTCCTTTTTTCTCAACCAGTGCTGTTCAGTTTCTGTTGTCTTCCTCTTTTGAGAATCCAGACTTGATAAAAACGTCGCTTTTTGTGTCGGATTCACTTTTTCCTCTGAGAGTTAATAGTCTTGTCTTTTCAACCTGTTACTATGGCCATTACTATTCTACCATCTCTTTCACTTTCTTTCCAGAGAGTATAACGTCTGGTCTTTTCAGTCCGTTACCATGGGTACTCCAACACTTCTTTCTTTTTCATTTTTTTCCCTAAGAGTCTAGAATGTCGACTGCTCAGTCTATCACCATGACCACCTCCGCTCCACTGTTCCTTTCACTTTCTTCATTAAAAGTATTCAGTCTCATCTGTTCAATGAGTTATCGTACTGCTACAGTCCTTCCATATCTATTCCACTTTCTTCATTAAAAGTATTCAGTCTCATCTGTTCAATGAGTTATCGCACTGCTACAGTCCTTCCATATCTATTCCACTTTCTTTTCCTGCGAGTCTTGTCTTTACAGTCTATTATTATGCTTACGGTCGATCTTCTATCCATCTCTAATTATCCCTAACGCACCAAGCCTAATCTTTTAATCCTTTAACCATGGCCACAACCGTGCTTCCGTTTTTCGTTTTACCTTTTTCCTGGTGATAAAGAATTATGTGTTGTCTTTCAATCTATTACCATTGTCACAGTCATTTTATTAGTCTAAAAAGCCTTATCTTTTCGATCTAGTACCTTAGTCTCTTCCATCTTTCCAGCGTTTTCATTTTTCTTCCCTGAGAGTAGAAAGTCTCGTCTTTTCAATCCATTACAATGACCACTGCTACTCTTCGCACATTCTTCACTTGTTCGAGTTCTCAGTCTGTTACCACAACGATCACTGCTCTTCCGTTTGTTACACTTTTTTTCTTTCAAGAGAATGTGAAGGCTCAATCTACCACAAAAGACCGCCCCACTCTTTGTTATCCCTACATTTAGCGGCTCTTGGACTAAACCCTGGCATCAGCAGCAGTGCCGAGGTCCCTAAATCCGATTTCGCCGTCTTCGATTTCTGGGCTGGCCAGTCAAAGTGGCTGCGGTGTTTATCCACCGGAGTGCTTATAAACACAGAGGGCGGGGGTCTCCGTGTTTGTGGAGGTTTATTAACAGGCATTTGATCTCAGTGTCAACAATGGTGTTACTGAATGTATTCGCCTGTTCTATACCTGGATACGATGCCCCTACCATGGGATTGTTGGAGAAGGCTTTCTTGAATTCAGCCGTACTTTGTTCGATACATTTACTTTTCTCTTCTTGGTGTGTGTGTGTGTGTGTGTGTGTGTGTGTGTGTGTGTGTGTGTGTGTGTGTGTGTGTGTGTGTGTGTGTTGTATATTGAAGCATGTGTGCGTGCGCACGCGAGTATGAATGAGTGGGTGGGTGTGCATGAATGTATATATGGATGGACACGCATCTCGACTTCACAGATGAAATTGTCCAACCGATATGTTTATCTGATGACTCGGTTTGGTTGGAATGTATGACTGAATATATGGATCTATTAGTTTCTAAACAACAGATGAATGGCCCTCCAAATATCGGGTGTGTGGAGGGGGGAGGGGGGAGTAAAATCAAATTCGCTTCCCTTCATGCTAAGTGACGTGTGAAAGGCATGGCGTCACTTTGACCAGCAATCCTGCGCACAGAGAGAAAGAGAGAGAGAGAGAGGCAGAGACAGAGACAGATAGACAGAGACAGACAGACAGACAGACAGACAGACAGACAGGCAGAGAGAGAGAGAGAGAGAGAGAGAGAGAGAGAGAGAGAGAGAGAGAGAGAGAGAGAGAGAGAGAGAGAGAGAGAGAGACTCGCCGAGGATCTCAGGGTGCTGTACATGTAAAAAGGTAAGAAAATATGTTTTACGGAATTTTCAAGCATGATGCCTGATTTTCTTACTGGGTTTAAATTGTGTCGAAACCTGTTGTTCAGTTTAAATAAACAGGTGTTCAGGAGGGAAGATTTGGTAACAGACTGAAAGCGGGACGTTCAGTGTTGAATACAAGGGGATGTCGGACCGTTTGACCCTGACAGGACAGAGAGCGTTGACCGCAGGGTAATGGACTCAACGGCCTTTTTTTCAGCGGGCAGACTCGTGTGTACAATCATGACTCAGACTGATCGTCTTGTTGTCATCCATCACATGGAAAAGGGGGGTAATTGCCCACCATATGCATTGCAAGACGGCAGGGTCAATAGATTCAGTGACTTGGCTAATGCTGGCGGATTTTGGGTACACGACATCCACATTCACTCCATGAACAGCGATAACCAGACTACACGAGACAGATCCAGTCACGAAGACAATCGGTTAAGGCAAGTAAGAGCTACCCTGTTTTGCAGAAATGTCAATTCTTACTTTCTCTTCCCTCTCTCTCTCTCTCTCTCTCTCTCTCTCTCTCTCTCTCTCTCTCTCTCTCTCTCATTATATATGTACATAGATCTATTTATATATATATATATATATATATAGGGAGAGAGAGAGAGACAGACAGACAGACAGACAGACAGACAGACAGACAGAGAGAAGAGAGAGAGAGAGAGAGAGAGAGAGAAGAGAGAATGGCGTCGGTCTTTTGGCAATACGCTCTCTCCCCATGCAGACCCATCCAATATTCAAGCAGAGAACGACGATGCTGCACAATACAGCAGTGAACCAGTTGATTCTGGTGAAGCGCGGGGGAAAACAAACCCTGCATTGATGACCAGCCACTGTGGGCAGCAGCGTTAAGGACGGCAGTTGGAAAGACTAGGATTTCAATGTATGATGGCCATCATGTCACTGTGAAACCTTTTTATTGACTCTGTGTGTGTGTGTGTGTGTGTGTGTGTGTGTGTGTGTGTGTGTGTGTGTGTGTGTGTGTGTGTGTGGTGTTGTTGTTGTTGTTGTTGTTGTTGTTGTTGTTCATTAAGCGATGATCCTTTAAATTGAGGAAGGTAATGCCTCTGAGTTTCAGTCCGTCTCTGAGACAACACAATATGATTTGCACGGCATGAAGGGACACAGAATTTGATAATTTTTTAATGCTGATCCATAAGGATGGCGAAAATGACCTTACGGATTTCTATTCAGGTCTGAGACTGCATGAGAGGGTTGTACTCTATGCTTGCCTTATCTCCCGGTGTCAACGAGGCTCGAGAGATACAGACACCTGCACTGTTGGTCAGGAAATGTGAGCAACACTCTCAGAGTAGGAACCATCAAGTCAATGAAGCTTAGCAGTGCGGTCCCGATCTCCCAACTGAGCCCATAGCAACCTCAACTCTGGAAAGGAGCTGGACGGGGTATAAAAATCCCCAAAATGAATGGCTGTAATGAGAATTGACCCTCAATATCCCTGATGAAAGTCCACGACGTTAATCACTTTGCTACGGCGGCTAGTGTTATACACAGTTTTGGAATGGAAGTATGATGTGCAATATGTATATACCTTTAAACACCTCCTTTGTGAGAGTTCATGAGTTTAGGGAGGGGGGGGGGGGGTATTTTTAGCACACTGTGCGTGGTATCGCTTCCTCAGATGACACCTTCAACCCAAGGCAGCTCACATTCCGTGGTGCTAACGACTGCACCGCGACGTCTGGTATCATTTCTGGCAGTATTGTCATGCAAGCTCTCCTGCTACGACCTATCACAAGGGACGCGTGCATGCATATCACTTTTTCAACCATGACAGTAGATCACGAATTATAAGATTCAGAAGTGGTCACTGTCATCTCAACACTCACATGTTGGGGAAGTTAAGTTTGTGCCTGCACCATTTTGCTCCTGTGGTCTTTAAGAACAGATGTCTGAGCGTACAGATGTTCCGCGCGTTTTGGGGAAAATGAGGCGATTCTAGAATTCCCCGGGCACTTTCGAGATTCTAACTTTGCCCGCCGATTCTAGAATCGCCGTGATCTATTCTAGAAACGTTCAACACTCGAGAGTGTTCTGTCGATTATGTCGACGAGAAAGAGTAAAGAAAAGTGCCATGAACTCGCGAAGCGAAGTAGAAGTCACCCAGACTGCGATGAGTATGTCAGAAACCAGCCTTGTGTCCAAGCGTCAATTATTTCCCACAGATGAAGAGAGCCCATATATAATAGGCATCATCTTCGTTCTCATTCTCATCCCCATTCTCATTGATCATGACAGACAAAAAAAGCGTTTCAAATTTGGTGGTGTGTCGTGCCCCAACTCTAGAGTGGAGACCATCACTCCACGTCCCTGCCCATGTAAAAGTCGTGGATAATGACTATTTCAAAACAGCTGTTGTGGGACTGATGTGATGGCGCCCTCCAGAGCTGGACGTCCACCCGCACTGGCTCCACAACAAAGCCATTCTTGCCGTAAAGACGGGGCTTAACAGATGTTTACATGTATTTTGAATCAGACAGACTTCACTGAACACCACCAGAGAGAGTAAGCAGCGATTCAGTCTCTCCTCTGGTAGTCTGCCGCACGACACCCAACACTGACTGCTGTTCTGGACTCAAAATGACTCACTAAGATGTAACTGTGTAGGGGGGGGGGGGAGGTGAGACAATAGGGTATGGCGGGGGGGATGGAGGGCGGGGAGAAAGCGACGGAAGGGGTTGGAGAGAGAGAGAGAGAGGGGAGGGGCGGAAATGAGCGACATGATATTTACACCATAGAGACAGCGACAACGACAACATCAACAAAAACAGGCTGATTTACTTCCCTGTTATTACATGTAAACCTCGGCTGGGAGATTGTTTTCCCACAGTATCATGTGTGGACCCTCGAGGTTGGCCTGGTTGCCAGCGTTTTGGATCAAACGGGCCTGATATGTAACTTGTCCCTCAGCGTTTGTCATCTGACCCACGGTGACATCTGGAATGTTGGCCCAGTGGGTAAGGCACTAGCCTAGGAAGGGAGAAAAAATCCGGTCCATGGTTCAAAACTCGCAATGGTCGGATTTTTTTTTTCACCCTTTCTCAACTAGACCTGAAATGGAGGTGTGAGTGCTGGTCTTTCTGAGAAGGCAATAAACAGAATCTTCGTGTCCATCTTGAGTTTAACGTGCACACAACCACCCACGGCAACAAGGGGCATGTCCCTGGTACATCTTTCTGTCTGGCTGGCTGTCGATTTGTCTATCTGTCTGTCTGTCTATCTGTCTGTCTGTCTGTCTGTCTGTCTGTATCTATATCATACTTTTTTGTCTCATCGTCTGTGCTACTTCTGTGGTGTTACCCCCATGCTACACATTCCGGTTCCCTGTCCACAGCCACACCCCAGCTGGCCCGCTTCATCCCCAGCACCGGCAATCCACGAGCAGCAGTCAACATCAAGTCCCTCAGGAGTTCACCCACCAGGAGAGACGCGGCACTACTGCCGAGTCATCACCTGGGTGGCGTTCAGAGTCGCGGAGCCAACGTGAGTGAGGGCCCCCCCCCCCCCCCCCCCCCCCCCCCCCCCCCCCCCCCCCCCCCTTGGAGGATGCCACCACGTCCGTCCAACGATTGTCTCCATGAATGTGCCGATACCGGCAACGTCGACACAGGACTTCACCGTGGTATTAACGTGGAGAAGACATAGAAACTGAGGCCTCGGTCACCATGATAGTAGGCATGACGGAATTAGGGACTTTTTGATGCTGATCGATGAGGATGAAAATGATAAAGACGATGCTATGGCGTTCTACTGCGGTCAGAGACTGCATGACAAGGCTGCGCTCTGGGTTTACTTTAATGGTATATCCTAGCGTCAACCAGGTCCGAGAGATACAGACAATGTTGATCAGGAAATTTGAGCAATACTCTCAGAGACGTATCCATTAAATGCATGAAACCGACTGTGTGGTCCCAGTTTTCCCATTTAAGCCCGTAGCATTGCAAACTAAACTCTGGGTAAGAACCGGTTGGGGCAGAAAAAATCCTACAATTAAATGGCTCTAATGGGTGGCTGGTTATAGTCTTTCCTTTTTTTTATTCGGTTTAACTGGAAAACAAAAATGCGGAAACAGTGAAAATAAATGTGCCGGACTTCCAGGAAGAGCTATCAAGTTTTTGTCATACGATGTTGCACAATAATACAATAGAATGAACGTCGTCTCTGGTGATCTGAGATGCGTGAACAAACCACACATCGATGACCATTTACTAAGATACACAGTGCAGTGACAACACGGCAGTCGGTAAGACATGAGTTTATATCTCATGATGGCCATCCTGTCACTGTGGAACCGTTCGTCTTTCTTTCAACGATGATCAGTAAGGGTGAGGAAGATGAAACTTTAGAGTCCCAGCCTGGCCTGAGACTACAGGACATTGCTTTATCCTATCCTTCCTTTCAGAATACGAGTATACCCCGGTGTCAGCCAGGCCGGAGAGTCACAGACTTCTGCAACTTTGATTAGAAGATGTGAGCGATACCCTCAGAGACGCATTCGCGAAGTGGATGAAACTCGACTTAGTCATTAGTCTTTACATTTGAGTCCATAGCAAATTTCATTTTGGGGTAAGAACGGGCTCACGGCCAAAACATCCCACAAATATGTTCATCAAAGTTCTCTGAGAATAATGTTTTGCAATTTCACGAAAAGTGTGAATAAACGAAGATATACACATCTAGATAAGACAGAAAGATGGATGTCTTGCACATTACTGAAGTGGTGGCATTCAGTGTTGACCTTAAGCACGCCGTTCAACAGAAGTTTGACAGTTAAAGTCTCCCTCCCCATTTGTGAGAGTTCCTGGGATCACTGTGTGTATATCTTTGCCAACTAGAAACAGTCCAGAGATTAGGTCCATCTGATTAGACCTTCAACCCAAAACTTCTTAAAGCTTTTATGC
>CM065717.1:28916223-28958723 GCA_033310375.1 Conus canariensis
AGAAGAAAAGTAACCCCTCATCTTAAACAGGCAAGAAGTGACGGGAAACGTGGCGCAATGATCCACGATCATCTCCTTGTGGACGGAACTCGTTACACGTTGGACTCGGGTGATCGTCTAGTGGAAATGAAACAGGATTTCGGCCGGTTCTGTATTTATCCTCGGTTTTTGTTGTTGTTGTTGTTGTTGTTTTTGTTGTTGTTGTTGTTGTTTTTGTTTTTTGTTGTTTTTTTTTTTGTCCGCTTCTGTGGAGGGAACGAACACTGAGGCAACGCCGGTTGCCTTGTCACAGCGCGACAGAGTTGGCGCCACGTGAGAATTGCGCGCCCGTGTTCTGTGACGAGGTTTCTGCGTCGCCGGTACACGTGAACAGTTCTGTTGACGATTTGTCGAATGGAAATCTGTGTAGATTGACCTCGTCAGTGTTGAATAATGAGTTTGAAGGTGCTGATGTATGTAATAAAAAGAAACCCTTTTCTTTCCTTCAATGGAACATTAATGGACACTCACAAAAATGCATGATCATGATTTTGTCTCGTATATTTGTTCCTTTGATTTCGTATGTTTAGTTGAGACGTTTCTAGAAGATTTTCAGTTGCCTGTCTTTAAAGGGTACACGTTGTTTTGTAAGCCTGCTGTTAAACTGTCAGCACACGGAAGACGTTCGAGTGGAATTATATGTTTGATAAGGAATGAACTATGTTCTTTTGTCAAACCCATATGTGTGGAGTCTCATCTTTTTTACGCTTTTGTATTGGATAAATGCCTTTTCGGATTGAAAGAAACATTATGTATGTTTGTGCTTATATACCACAGAGAATTCACCATATTATATGCATTTTGATTGTGAAAATGGTGTTTCTTTATTGAAAGATTTTTTATGTGACTGTTTGCTTTATAATAAAGAACATGATATGTACATAGTAATTAATGAAGATTTAAATAGTAGAACCTCAAATATTTCTTGTGACTTTGAATCCAACGTGTGTGATTTTGTTAATTTGACATTTGAGTGGTCCTTAGAACTTGAACAGAAATTCTGAAGACTGTGTGATCAATGATTGTGGCAAAATGTGACTTAAAATGTGCAAAGTTTTAGACTTGTGTATTTTGAATGGTGTGTGTCAGGGTGACCTTCAAGTTCATTACACGTACATATCTGATAATGGTAACAGTGTTGATGATTATTTTTACTGTCATATGATCTGTATTCAAGAATTTCTGATAGCATCAGAATGAATGTGTCCGATAGAACTGAATCCGACCATTTGTCTTTGGAATTATTCACTTCCCTATGGATAATGCGATTTGTGTAAAGGATGATGTTTATGTTTTCGAAAAGTTGATATGGGACGAAACCCATAGCAATGTGTTCAGAGACAACATCTGTTCAAACGACAAGCAAAGTCAGTTTGAAATGGTGATCAGTTTAATAGATATGAATATCAACGAAGCACTTGAGGTTTTTAATTATTGTATAAAAGATGCAGCAGACTTTATGAAGAAGCAAATACACATTGGTAAGTGCGTGAAAGATGACGACTGGTATGATAAAGAATGTCGTGCTGCAAAGAGAACTGTGCGCAATTTGATGAAGAAATTTAAGCGTACTTTATCTCCACCTGATCGCACTGCTTTATGTATAGCAATACGTGAATATAAGCATTCGTTAAAGAGAAAAGAGAAGCAATTCAATGACACTCTATTAACTGTTTTATTACCATATACCATATGTTCACATTATTGGCTTTCATTCAAAAACAATTTTGTCTGAAACGTAAGTTGTATGTTGCTTTCATCGATTTTGAGAAAGCGTTTTACTCTATTAATGGAACCATACTTTGACCTATTTTGTTGAAAAACAGTATTCATGGAAAGATGTTTAAATGCATAATGGATATGTATGACTGTGTAAAGGCAAAGGTACGATATGGTGCTGCTTTAACAGATCATATTAATTGTACATCAGGTGTTAAACATGGTGATGTATGCAGCCCAGTTTTGTTTTTCTTATTCATTAATGAGCTGACTTTGGAGGTGATAAACTTTAGAAGACATGGTGCCCATTTTGTAAATGATGTTATGGAAATATTTCTTCTACTTCTTGCCGACAACGTTGCATTAATGTCTGAGACAGTAACAGGCCTCAAAACTCAATTAAACAGTTTGTAAAGGGCAGCTGATTCACTCCAGCTGAAAGTAAATTTGAGTAAAAGTAATATAATCGTTTTCAGAAAAAGGGTACCTTTCCTCTCGGGAAAAATGGACATATGATGTGGCAAATATGTCTGTTGTAAATGTATATAGATAATTGTGTATCTCTCTACGCGATTACGGTTCACTTTCGCATGTAAAGTTATTGCTTGCAGAGCCAAAAATGCATTGCTATGTTTTATGAAGAAGTTTTCGAAGTTGAATAATGAATCTCTTCCTTTGCTTTTGAAACTGCTGGCTGCTCAAATCCTGCCTATGCTACAATATGGGGCTGAACTGTGGGGTCTTGATGCTGCCGCTGCACAATGCAAAGAGGTTCATTTATTTGCTTTAAAAAAGTTCCTGGGTGTATCGTCACAAACCCCAAATGATCTTGTGTATGAAAAGACAAACATATATCCCATATCTTTGCACTTCAGTGTTAAGTGTATCAAGTACTGGTTCAAATTAACCCAGATGGCTAAACATAGATTACGCCATAAAGCTTATAAAATGTTGCTAGAACTAGATAATGAAGACAAGATGAACTGGGTGTCACGTGTTAAAGCGAAATTATATGAATATGGTTTCGGGCACGTATGAGTTAACCAAGATGTCGGAGATATGAACAGTTTTGTTCGTACCTTTAATTAAAGGAAGACTAACTGACTGTAGGTGCCAAGACTGGAATTTTCATGTTTGAAATAGTGACAGGTTTAGTTTATATAGAACATTCATTAATATGCATTCTCTGCCAACGTGCTTGTCAATGACCATGGTCAGGCACTTGAAGTTTGTGATGACAAAATTTAGAGTTGGTGTTTCTGATATTCTTGTTCATCATTGCCGTTATAGACAAGTAAATGCCTCTGATCTGTTGTGTCCATTATGTTGACAGTCAGGAGAAGATGAAGTGCATTTTGCATTAACTTGTCCAGAGTTAAAAGATGCAAGAGAAAAGTTTATTTCCCAAAAATGTTATACAAGACCTTTCTTATTTCAGCTTATTTTGTTAATGTGGTCGTCAAATGAAAACACTGTAAAGCAGTTCGCAGTATTTTTTTTTTCAAATCTTCCAAACGGTGAAGCACCCGTGTGTTGTAATCATTATTGTTAGTTTGGTAATGCGACTTTGTTATGTTTCATGTATCTCCCCCTTCTGAGGGCCCAAGGCCTGTAAGAATAAAACATCTGAATCTGAATCTGAATCTCTCTCTCCTCCCTCCCTCTCTCTCTCTCTCTCTCTCTCTCTCTCTCTCTCTCTCTCTCTCTCTCTCTCTCTGAACGTGAACAACGTTCACTAGCTTAGCAAGTCATGCAAATTTTTGTTCTGTTCAGTATGGTGGATTTCATGAATTGTGATCTAATTAAGAGCAGGAGCCGCTACAAATCAGTTCCAATTAGGAAATTGTGCATGAGTACTTCGATGCCAGCAAGTTTTGAAATCCTCAGAGCACGAGGTGGGTCTTCTTGTGGACATGCATCATCTATTCGACCAGAAGACTGCAACTTCACTACAACTAGGTTTACTAGCTGCCTGGTTCAGTGGTCTGAGATGTATACCTCTTTACTTTGGTTTCAGCAGACTGTCGTGCATGTTTATTCCCAGCTGTTTGCTCTTTCAATTCATGCACTACTCCATCTCTGATTCAGGCAACACAACTTACGTAAAAGCTGATGTCTAACGCATCAGCATGAGCGGTAGGGTTCCAGCCGAAGTTCCTGTTTACATACAGGGACATCGAAAGCAGCCTTGGGCCAGTTACTGTCATGCTTTATGATGACGACAAGACTAGAATTCGGCAGGCGTTGTACAATCTATTGTTCCCTTATCGGTACAATTTAAGACCTCCCATTGCCTCATGTTCCTCCCCCTGACACTTGTTTCCTTTTGTGGTGTACACACAATGTTATCACAGCACGTAACATTCTGGTAGTGCTCGAGAGCCCAGGCATTCACTAGTGGCCAAATCTAGATTGGATTGTCTTCTTGTTGGGTCATGAAAGAGTCGACGATATTGTATAAGCATACTGAATTCGTTGGAAGGAGGTTTCTTTGGGTGTAATTCCTGGCCAAATCAAAAGGTCAAATAAAAAAAAGCTAAAGATCACGAGACTACAAATGACACCCAACCCCCATATACACACCACATACACATCAATGCTGAGGCGTATGCCTACATGCACATGCATACGTCAAACCATAAACATAAGTACGCCATTTTTATTGCATCTCCATTTACATGTTTATTTGATTCAATATTGCTTAAAACAAGCAAACTGTATTTAAACAGTTATATTTCTAAATAACACTTCATAGCCAGAAAGCCGTCACTCAGTGCATCTGTTCCTGGAATCACGTGCGTTTACCCTGAAACCTACATATCTGTCTGTCTATTCATCAACCTTCGATGATGATACCTATGAATGGAAACAAAATCTCTGGGATTCAAAACACATCTACGGCATTATATATATATATATATATATATATATATATATATATATATATAAGACAAACGAACACACACACACACACACACACACACACACACACACACACACACACACACACACACACAGGTCTGATTCTGTCTGCTGAAGAGTATGAGTCAGTCCATCAGAGACGATTTCAGGGGTGGCTATGATGGGGAATGTTGCAGTGTCCTGTTTTCATGTGCTGTTTCTCGGCTTGATGGTTATGGGTATCTGTCCAGTTTGGAATCTGGGGCTTCAGTTGCTGGCATCATGTATTGCGTGAGATGTATTAAAGAAAATCAAGTGGTGCGTTTACATCACATGCACTAAAACCGTACATTATATTGTACATCAAGCAAACCTTTTCAACTTCTCTTCTCTATGGGAAGCCTGCAGGGAGCATTTTGCCACCGTTTCAGAGATGCTAAATTAGAAGTCGTGCTCTATTCAGCGAGTCGTAGAGCACTTAATCATCTGAATACATTCATATACACAGTCATGCTTACATCGTTTTGCACACTTTCGGTATTTTGGGTGGTCTGTAGATCCCTCTAATTGAATGGCATTTTCTATCTGTTGTATAAAGAAATGGTGAAAATTATATTGCTTCCCTGGATGTTGTTCTCAGGGACGTCTAAACAGCGATCTGATAGCAGACAGGAGAAGGATGATTTCGTGTGTACAGCGTTGAGTCTCGCGTGTCACTAAATTCAGTGTTTTTGTGCTGAAAACGGTTTTTTGCGATGTTTTATATTTGGAATAGCTGAAAATTGTAGGTCGTCCTTGACTTTGTTTCATTAGTGATATGTTTAATAACAAACAGCCAAAAAAGAGGGGGATAAAATGCCTAAGAATCAGAAGAGGACGTGAGATTGATGCATAAGGGATGTCTGATTAATGTTATTACCTCACTTAGAATAGTGTACGTTGAACAATTAATACAACACATATAAATGTACTTTTCAACAAAAGAAGAAACAGGAAAAGTATCTCTATTTCTTCTGATTAGTTTGACATTACGTCCACCAGCACATGTTCACTGATTACTATATTTGTCCCCAGATTTTTGTGAAAACTGGTTACATTATCCTTCATATATACATACATATTATATATATATATATATATATATATATATAAACATCCAAACAAAGAATTCAACAACAATCACGTAAAAACTTTCCCAATATTTCGACCACTTTTGGTCTTCCTCAAGGGACTTTAATGATAGAATTGCATGTAGCAGCCTCCGTTCACACTTTTTTTTAAAAAAACAGTTCACCACAGTTCCAAAGGTTAGAGAAAGGACAACGATGGAAGGGTAGTAAGCTACGGGGAACACGAGAAAATAGGGGTAGGAGAGACAGAGGCAGAGAGAGAGAGAGAGAGAGAGAGAGAGAGAGAGAGAGAGAGAGAACCGCCTGCGCGAACAAGAGAGAGGGCGAGGGATGAAAAAAAAGGGGGGAGGGGGGGAGGGGGGAAAACAAGTGCAGAGGGAGGAAAACCCCGGGAGTCGGCAAGTTTTGGTACAGAGAGAGGGAGGAATAATTTAAGTGAGAGGGCGAGCTGAGACAGAGCGAGAGCGACAGGGAGGGAGAAAGAAAGAGAGAGGGAAGGGAGGGAGGTGGAGGGAAAAAAAAGGGGGGGGGTTGGGTGGGAAGGGGGGAAAAACAGGGGAGAGGGGAAGTAGGGGGCACGAGTACATCTCAAGTATTTCTTTTTCAACGATCCCAAGAACAGTATTTTTGTCTGTATAAAATGTCCCTGTCTAAGACAACAAAAAGTTCCATGAAAGACAGATTTCCAGACAAAAGTGTGCCTCAGCAGTACAGTTGAAGATCTCAAAGAGATAACACAATATACGACATAAAACGTTACCATATTTTAAACTGTAGGGAATGTCCAAGTTAAAAATCATATACTTTCCATTAAGTCGTAAGTTCAAACAGTGTAACGTCATAGCATAACTGTCCACTGTTTATATATATATATATATACATGTGTGTGTGTGTGTGTGTGTGTGTGTGTGTGTGTGTGTGTGTGTGTGTGTGTGTGTATGTGTGTGGTGTGTGTGTGTGTGTGTGTGTGTGTGTGTGTGTGTGTGTGTACATGGGAACAAAATGGAAAACCAGAAGAGAACGTCACTTTTACGCCATTTAATGACCCAGAGTGTTGTGTCTTTTCAAAACTGGCTTAGAATGCCCTAAGTATGTTGGCAACTGAAACATTTAGTGCTAGTGTTGCTGGAGAATTTATTTCATATGAAACTGAAAACTGGGTTTATTTCTTATCACTTACCACTGAACGTTTCTAGCCCGGAACATTAATATGTAATAGTGAACTTGGATTCAACTTCGTACAGACAATTACAATGAAAAATGATTTAAGGAACATCCCCACAGGGAAAACATCACAGTCCCAGTCGTGCCCGAGCCTCCTTGGTCGTGCTCTGACGACATGGTTTGCCTGTGGTGGTGGTGGGCAGAGCGGTGAAGAAGAGGAAGTAAGGGGGAACAGCAGTCATGTGGTCACTGCTGTCTGTCAGGAACAAGGTCTGACAAAACTCTCGCAATTCCTCTGTTGTCAGTGAAGCCCCAGACTTGGTCACCACACAGGCACACAGCTCTTGGTGCAGCACAGGATCGGGTACAGGCACCACCAGCACTGTTTCCACAGCAGGGTGTGTGCTGATGCGAGCTTCCAGCCACTCGGGGTGGAGAAGGTAAGCACCCCGCATGATGACGAACGAGGTGCGGCAGATAACAAAGAGTTCCCCATCATCATTGAAGTAGCCGTCATCACCTGTACGAAACCATCCACCAGGAAGAAATGATTTCTGCGTGGCTTCTTCATTGCTGATGTAGCCCAGTAGTTTTATGCCTGGGCGGACAATGATCTCTCCGAGCTTCCCTGTACCTGGTGGGATTTCTTTCAGTTCTTCATCCACTACCTGTATTTCCAAGCCAGGATAAGGTTTGCCATTGTTGCAGTCTTCATAATTTTCAGGATTTAGGACAGTTTTCAATGTTGCTGGTCCAAGTTCAGTAGAGCCGTAGAAGACACTGATGGAGTCAGTCATTTTTGCCATGGCATTTTTCACCAGAGAAGCATGTATGGGTTGACCTGCTAGAGACAGCATGCTTAGTTTCCAAGGCATGTTCCTCTGAAGGTCATCACGAGAAAGAATCTGTTGTGCATGATAGGGCAGCATGAAGGCAAACTTGCACTGTTCCTGACATATCATGGTCCAGATAAGAGCCACTGGATCATTTGGAGGACCTCGGCTGAGGTCCACAAGGATTCGCGTTGCTCCAGCTGCGAGAAAGACTCCAGGAAAACCACCACTCCAACCGAGTCTGCCATTATTGAAAAAGACATACTTGGAAAAGTGCGTGGCTTCATGTCTTGTCTCTATTTCAGCATCTCCAGACTTGTCATCTGCTGGTGACTTATTGAGGGAATGTTGACTAAGATCAACGTCATCTGTGTCGGCGTTGGTGATCACTTCTTCCATTCTGCTACCAATCTGGGAGGAAGTTGTCGTGTTGGAACGTTCTGTTCTTGCTGTTCCTGTATCTACATTTTCACGGTGTTTATTAAAATGACACACACCACAAACTGATGAAAACTTCAAACTATAATGTAAGAAACATGAGTGACTATGAGGCATCAGTTTAGAAAACCCTGTGCTGCCAGACGTACTCCAGATGCAAGCGATGTCATCGGCAGTGACGTCAGCCACGTGGCTGTCCAGGTGTTCCTTTAACATGTCCATAAAGCTACTGATCTCCCCTTGCCTCTCCCAGTGACAGTAGTAGATTCTGTTCAAAGCAGGCAGCTTCTGGATGTGGACTGTGCCATCACTCAGCTCCTCTTTCCCCAGAGATGCTAAAAACGACATGGCACCCTTGGGCTGTAGAGGATCCAGGATAACAGCTTTGGCCCTAGAGTCATGGAGAGATCCGATAAAGTCTGCACCATCTGCCAGAAAGATCTGGCCATTCATGGCTGCTGCTCCCGCCAACATGATTCCAAAATCAGACACCACGCGCTCTGGTGAGTTGGGCAATGTGTTACACACCACGTGTCCACGTCTAACGCCATCACGTCGGAGAATTGAAGCGAAACGTGCAGCTAGTCGGTAGACATCTGCTCTGGTGAGAATTCGTCGTCTCATGGTGGAGTCCTTAAAGATAAAAGCTGCAGTGTCAGGTTGATGGGTGGCCCAGTGGTGAAGCACGCGAGGAACAGTATTCGTATTTGCAGCCATAACTGCTATCAATTGTTTTCTGAAACAAGATTTGAAATTCTCACATAGAAAAAAGACAGACTGGAAGACAGAGCACAACATAAGATAAGACGAAACAAGCACCAGAAGGTAAAACTGGAGAGAGAGAGAGACAGACAGACAGACAGATACACACATACACACATATATATATATATAAAAGAGAGAGAGAGAGAGACAGAGAGACAGACAGACAGACAGACAGACAGACAGATAGACAGACAGACAGACAGATAGACAGACAGACAGAGAAGGAGAAAGAGAGAGAGAGAGGAGAGATCAGTAGAGGTATGGAGGAAAAGAGCCAAAGGCCACGATTTAAAGCAATGGATATGGGGATGGGTTGGCAGAACCGTTGGAATGGGAGTTGTATGCATACTTTATACCACAATCATTTGAATTCCTTGATACAGTTGCGCCTCTTTTCGTCCTTTTCTTTATCGAATATGAAGGAGCATTTCTCTTCTATATTGCGTTTCTAAAATAGTCATTGCGTTGCGTATTATTTAATAAAAGAAAAAGATGTCAACGAAAAAAGGAACACTTCTTGCAAACATGTATGTATGAAACACTTCAGTAACAAATCCTGGTCACTTCCAAATTAATCTTTGCGAGTCAAACATTGCTTCATTATAGAATATAAGATAGGGCTAAGTTTTTTTGGTGCCACCCTGAAAAAGTATACTTCATCATTTTAGCTATATCTCACTTTGAAAAATAACTAATTTGAAATGAACTGAAACAACAAAAAAGCATTTTTCACATTTCAGTAGTGCCAAACTATGCTTCAATGAATATATGTTTGGGTCCAGCTTAAAACTACACCGAAATCATACCACATCACCTACACCTGAATCTGTTTGTCCAGCCTGAAACTACATATAGATCCTATCTTCCCAGCTTCACTTAAACCTTGCTTGGAGTCAGTCTTGGGTTGTGCATAGTCGTGCAACCATTGCCTTTGAACTATTGTAGCACTTTTTCAAGCTTTCATTTTTACATCAGCGCTCCGGCCTACTTTGATACTTAGCATTTTGGGATTCAGCAATTTGATGCCGAATCTTAACATTAGTTTTCGGTTTAACGGGGCATTTTGAATAATTTTGACAGTGAATGTGACACAGGTAAACACAAAAAATAACTGCATAAGTATGTACTGTTTCCAGTGAAACGGGAGACAAACAGAAATTTCTTTACAAGCTGATTATCAAACGAATATTGAGCACTTAAAGAAAACAACACAACAAAGTAATTCCATCAGTGCATAGCAAATAGGCTGAGAGAAAAAATTAATCACATGTGAAATTTTGTGTACATCACAATTATCATCATTAAAGACAAACGCGGTGGAAATTGTAAAGCCTTTTCCTAATTTATGATTTCTGTTTCTCATCGAACAGTATTGTTATTCCTCTTTACAGACGTAGGCAGTTTGTTCAACACAAATTCTAAATGATTCTGTTGACTTTCCTCAAAACGAGAGCACACGAAATCATATGAATAACAAAACAAAACAAGAACGTTCATTGTAATGCAACACTATTACGTGGCAAGACTTCTAGCAGTGACATGATTATTTTGGTACGAAATATAACCGTAAAAAAGGCTCTCCTTCATCGTCAGACTCGGATTATAATTCTTTATCAGTTATCTGTGTATGGCAAACGTTGACCAATCCTGTGCCATTTTGCTGATTGTGCGAACACGTGGCAAATTCGGTCATGCGGCAAAGCATAGTATTTAATATGTACATAGAGAATCCAACCTCATTTCTACGATAACTCCAGAGTGAACCACTAACCACACAGAGAACCCTGTCCTATATCCACGCTAATTTGAGAGGAAAACACTAACTACACACAGAACCCTATCCTATATCCACGCTAATTTGAGAGGAAAACACTAACTACACACAGAACCCTATCCTATATCCACGCTAATTTGAGAGGAAAACACTAACCACACAGAGAACCCTATCCTATATCCACGCTAATTTGAGAGGAAAACACTAACCACACAGATAATCGAACTCCATTTTTAAGCTAATTTGAAAATGAACCACTAACCACAGGGAGAACCCTGCTCCATTTTCACGCTAATTTGAGAGTAAACCAAGAACCACATAGAGAACCTGGAACCATTTCCACGCTGATTTGAGAGTAAACCAGGAAACACACACAGACCCAGACTCCCTTTCCATGCTAGTTTTAGAGTGAACCTCTAACCACATACAGTACCTGACTCCAGAGTTACGCTAATTTGAGAGGGACTTTCAACACATAGAGTGCACCTAACAGTCTGATTAAACAGTGGCTTAGATACGTTTGGCATGGAAAGTTTCCCATTCCCAGTAAAGCCTAAAGCAGGACAATTTCATGTCGACCGATCGCCCACTGGCTTGTGGTGAATGCTACTAGGCACATAAACCGAGGAACCTGGCACTTGGTGATGCGTGCTGATCAGAGCCTAGAGCTGGGCCCTGTTCATTATCGCTATGAGTAATTATATTTTATAGAATTTTATGATCCATGTTGTTGTACCGTAGCAGAGCTATACTCGGTCGTTTATTGAGTCATTCAGTCGAATGTCACATTTTTTTCTCCTGTTCATTCACTGAGGCTACATGCTGTGTGTATACGTGTCACCCACAGCTACGGCCTATCGTACGAAAGTTGGTGAAGGGAATAACACGAGGAAGATATTTTATAACTCTTTATGAAGTGTACCCAGCATTTAATATAGGAGTTATAGGCTTTGGATGTCGATTCCCGTACCCAAAAACTTTAACATCAAATCTGTAGCTTTCTCACCTTTCTATAACCCTTCTGAATGTTCCGCAAACTTTGTTTTTCTCGCAGATGTTGCGGACTGTGTCTAGATGACGGGACAGCATCAGCATAGTTGTTGGGCAGAGCAGGTGCAGAGGGGACATTTCAGAAACTATTTCAGCAGAGGCTACCACATCTAGCTGGGGGCCATTTCAGAAGCTATTTCAGCATAGGCTACCATACCTAGCTAGCCGGAAATAGATTGTTTGTGAGTCTCCAAGAACTGAAAACTCATCAACTGCAACTTGCATCAGGCTCTTGTCTTTAAGGACCATGATCCATCAGTTACGTCCTGACTCTTCATGCGATCACGCCGGGTGTCACAGGCAAAACTGGATCATCTGATCTTGTTCCTCACTTAGTTGCCATTCTGAACGTACCTTGACTTTCCTTCTCTGTGTGTTAGCTAGTGTGTTCTCTCCGCAAAGGACACAGACAGCATTAATTCAAATATTACTGAAGATGCTCCAAGTACATGATGGTTAGCGCCCATGTTCTTCAAACAACAACAGATGTATTATTAATCATCAGGAACACACGCTCTCCTAGATATTCTTATCTGAAATATTTGCGCACCGCCTTCACAGAAAATCAGATCCAATGCTGCAGGCATCATGGTGTGCATCACACATGTTCATGCTTTCTGGTTTGAGAGAATGGTATTTTCTGATCAAAACTTCATTATCTTTTCTTTTATGGCTTCTTTCTTGTCATTCTCCAGACTGTGATAACAGAATGTACCGAACCAGACTGTAAAAAATCTTCCAACCATTTTCCCAATGATTTTTGCAAACAGGAGTCAGTGATTGTAAGATTTAGAACAGCCCTTGCAACTGGCCCAGTTCAGGTGGAAAATGATTGTCATAGATTCTGAATCAATGCTGATATCCTAATATTGAACTTCCTGTGCGATTTGCAGTGAGGTGTTCCTGGATGAAGATGAAATCAAAAATCGTGTTTTTCACACACAAAAGGGTCTCTCAAATGTTCTGAACGCATTCCCATTTTGTGACTTCAATGAGTCAAGAATTGTCATATTTTCCAGTGCAATGTAATACCCCTTACCCACAAAAAAAAAAATCAAGAACTGAGGTTCATTGATTCTTTGTAAACTTTTTTGGCTGAAGACAGCCCATTTGATGGAACTGAAAAAAAAAATCTTTCAAGTTTACTGATATTACATGACACTTCTTTGAACGAAAAGCAATTTTCAAAGTCTTCGTTTTAAGATAGTGTTAATGTAGCCCCTCATTTAGGTTTTTACCAGGTTTCAAATCATTCTGTGGTGGTGATTTTATTCTAGTAAATAGAGGGGCAAGCAGTTGTCCCTATTCATGCCGACATGCAGACATCACTCCCTTTTCCATAAGCTTTATTATATCACAATCCATGAGAGACCTCTCTTTTTGTACTCCCAGTTCTTATAGAACAGGGAGTACTTTAGAATGGGAACGAAGAAATGCTGTGCGCGTGTGTGTGTGTGTGTGTGTGTGTGTGTGTGTGTGTGTTGGTGTGTGTGTGTGTGTGGTGTGTGTGTGTGTGTGTGTGTGTGTGTGTGTGTGTGTGTTGTGTTTGTCCGTCCGTCCGTCCGTCCGTCCGTGGTCAAAATGTGTTCCACTCGCTCCAGACAAAACTACAGGGCCGATCTTTCTGAAAATGTGTAGGTATGTTCATTATGGGTCACGGATGATGTCCGATGTTTTAGTTTACCGTTATACCGTTACTAACGGCTGTAACGGCCTGTAACGGTTTTTCTTCTTTATGGAATATCTCAGAAAGTACCTGGCCGATCTTTGTGAAAATTAGCAGGTATGTTCATTATGAGTCACGGATGATGCCCAATGTTTTATTTTACCCCGTTATAGCCGTTACTAACGGCTGTAACGGTCTGTAACGGTTTTTCTTCTTTATGGAATATCTCAGAACGTTCTTGGCCGATCTTTCTGAAAATTTGTAGGTATGTTCATTATCGGTCACGAATAATGCCCGATGTTTTAGTTTACCGTTATAGCCGTTACTAACGGCTGTAACGGCCTGTAACGGTTTTTCTTCTTTACGGAATATCTCAGAAAGTTCTTGGCCGATCTTTGTGAAAATTAGATGGTTTGTTCATTATGGGTCACGAATAATGCCGGATGTTTAGTTTACCGTTATAGCCGTTACTAACGGCTGTAACGGCCTGTAACGGTTTTTCTTCTTTATGGAATATCTCAGAAAATACTTGGCCGATCTTTGTGAAAATCAGCAGGTATGTTCATTATGAGTCACGGATGATGCCCGATGTTTTAGTTTACCCCGTTATAACCGTTACTAACGGCTGTAACGGCCTGTAACGGTTTTTCTTCTTTATGGAATATCTCAGAAAGTACTTGGCCAATTTTTCTGAAAATTTGTAGGTATGTTCATTATGGATCACGGATGATGCTCGATGCTTAAGTTTACCGTTATAGCTGTTACTAACGGCCCATAATGGTTTTCTTCTTTATGGAAAATCTCAGAAAGTACTTGGCTGATCTTTCTGAAAATTTGTAAATATGTTCACTATAGGTCACAGATGATGGCCGATGTTTACCAGAATAGCCATTACTAACGGTTACACCAGCCCAAGACGGCTTTTGCTTTTTATGGAATATCTCACGCGCATTCAGGATAAACTGGGAGTACGTTTATATGCTTTGCATCTTGTTCATTCTATCTTGACTGGTTACAAAACAATATGGACAAAGAATGAATGAGCAATTTCAATTAATGTTGACACCCTTGATCAAACTGAAGATTTCAGGGTTTAGCACCAACCGTTTCCAAGTATGTGAATATATCTTTAAGCTGCTAGCTCAGCTTCAAAGAACAAACTTACCTTACTATACATTCAGCCCAGTTGTGCAACAATGCCCAGTATTTACTCACCTCAGAGACTTCTTCTTGTGCTGATTCTTCCAGCTCTATGGACTCTTTTGGGCTGCTCCTCTGAAATGCCCCCTATCGTCTGACTGTGAACGCCACTCCTTCCTGTTATCAGATGTGATGCTTGCGCCTCCAATTCTTCAGTTCCCTTCAAACAGACGGACAGATCATTTCAAAATAATGTATTAGTAACTCAGTGGCATCAAAGATTCTCTGCAGGGTTTTTTTTGGGGGGGTTTTTGGGTTTTTTTGTTTGTTTTTTTTGTTGTTGTTGTTGTTTGGTTAAAACATTGCTTAATGGGCTGTCAAGTGAAACTCGACTCTTTCTAGTGCATGGCCTAACATAGCAACGGTGTCTGTGCACTGTCTCTACCTTTCATCACTGCACTTAGGCTTTTTTCGGCAGTTTAACCAGTACTCTTGTAACTCACAGCTGACAGCAAACCGCACAATGGCTTAAAATAAATTTTAGATCAGCCTTCCCACCCGAACAGATGACAGTGTCCTGTTTTTGTTATTTACTGAAGGAACAATCGAAGCACTCAACTGTCTGGGTGATCTTGAACGCAAAAACAGTGTGTGTGTGTGTGTGTGTGTGTGTGTGTGTGTTGTGTGTGTGTGTGTGTGTGTGTGTGTGTGTGTTTGGGGGGTGTCTGTTTTGTATTGTGTCTGAATAAGGTCTATATTCCTTTACACCTTGTCTTGTGTGTTCAAACGTTTCAACAATTCATTAGGCGAGCAGACAGGCAACTGGGAGGGCGCAGATCTCCTCAAAAGTCGAACAGATCTTGGATCTGCTCTCCGATGGGAATCTGTGCCACGCATCTGGTCCCAGAATCAACACATTTATGCTTGGCTTACATTCCATCTTTCTACTAAGTGTCGCTTAAATCAGGTCAGTAGCTTTTGTGTCATCTTGCCGACGGATCGTGGATCCGTTCTTGGATTGAGATCCGCACCACGGATTAGAATAAAAAATAAAGTCATCGCGTTCGTCTGTGGGCCTGTTTCTACTTTTCCACAAAGTTTCAGGGAAATCGATTCAATAGTCTTGTTGTACCTTGTTAAAAAACAGACAAAGAAAGTAACAGACACAGATGACATTGGTGGATATGATAATTGTAAGTGATCACAGTTCCTGAAAAAATGCCATGCTAGTAAGACTGACCAAAAAATGTTAGCAGTGGATTTGCAGTCTGTAGGACTGGGTTAATGCGTGAAGAAGGTGACTGGAAAGCTCTTATGTAAATTGATGAGTTTGCCAAGTTTTTGCCAGCGCTGATCTTCACGAAAATAATGGCAGACCAAATTTCACATGCACACACACACGCGCGCGCGCACGCACGCACACACACCACACACACACACACACACACACACACGCACACACACACACGCACACACACACATATCAAAATCCAACACTGGCACAGTATATATTCTTGCTTTGCTATATACGGGATTCATCACTTAACTCCAAAATTCCATCAGTTATGTAGATACTGTGTAGAAGAAAAAGAGAACAAGTCCATTTTTTCTGAATATGCAAACTTACCACAAAAACATTATCATTGAAGAACTAAGTTATCAAACAAACCTGTTTTAGAAATAGCTGGAGATTGTACGCAAAATCATGTGAGCCTATTATTTGTTGTATCGTTAGAAGAAAATTTCGGAAAGTTTACCGAGTAGATAACTGAACAGTGTAAACAGAGAAGTCACAAGCTTTTGATCGAAATGGTTTGAAACAAATAATTGACAGAAGTGTTCTTTTTTTTTAACATTTATTTAAAAATCAAAAGCATCTTTTCTTGTTGGTAATTTAACACTATTTAAAAAAAACGTCATTCTAAAGTTTCTATCGGACATGATTTTAAAAAAAGAAAAGAAACGCAAAACCAGCAAAGCAAGAAACACTTTGATTCTCAGTATCTGCGTACAGCAGGAACAACTCTGATATTGTTCAGTAAAGAAAGAAAGTTGAAAAAATGATTCACGCCTCTTGAATGAGAATAGGAAAGATATGATAATACCCAGATTAACTTTTTTAAATGATGATCAAAATGGAAAAAAGACCTACCTTGTTGATGGCTAGACACCATATGTAGAAGAAACATGAATGTCTCTTAACCGAATCTAAGCTGAGTTAAAATGTGTAACATGTTGGTACTTACTCACAAAGTGGTATGGACATCCTTCACTGTAGCTAATTCTATGATTTATGCAGCTTCACACAGCCGGCGAAAACCGGTTACTGACTTCTTCTTGTTATTCAGATATATTTCTCATTCATCCACTTTCCTTTTTTTCGGTATTTTCCGGTTTGAGGGTTTTGTTTTGTCCTTTGGTTTCATTGTGGTCATCATGACAAAAGTGATTTAGTATTCAGTCAAGCTGCCACTTTCAGCTTCTATGCGTGGGAGTGTGCACGCGCGCGCGCGCACGCACGTGTGTGTGTGTGTGTGTGTGTGTGTGTGTGTGTGTGTGTGTGTGTGTGTGTGTGTGTGTGTGTGTGTGTCTGCATATGTGAACACTGCATGTACGTTTAAATTTCCCTGTTACTAGCAGCAGAAAGAAAAATGCTGTAAGAATCTAGATAGTTACGTACATCAAGCATTGGATCACAAACAACATTCTAAGTTCCATGAGCGATATGATTGTCTCTCTCTCTCTCTCTCTCTCTCTCTCTCTCTCTCTCTCTCCTCTCTCTCTCTCTCATCATCATCATCATCATCATCATCATCATCATCATCATTTTCATCGCTCCACACCGGGTTAAGTGCCTGATAAATAAGCATGTTTTCCTGCCTTGATTGTTTGCATCCCGTTCTGGCATTGAGGTCTCCACATATCATGAGACAAACATCGTCATCACGTAATACCTCTGACAGAGCTTCTTCAAGAGCAACAACTCCGTCCTTTACCTGCATATGGTTGTATGCTGGACCTCCTTCTGGCATCACATAGCAACCCACATAAATAACATCTTTTCCAATGTTGAACAATCTACTATCCATCTTTAGTACAATAACATTACTGCAGTCGACCTTAATTTGTTTTACAAATGGTTCCAAATGTTTCTTAACCATCACTAACACTCCTCCAGAGTTTCTTCCGTGCACTGTAAATTTTTTAGCTGGAGCAAAAAATTTTGTAAACTCTGGAAAAATGGTTTCATAATCAAAGCTTGCACCAACAAAGGTTTCTGTCAGACAGACAACATCAAAGGAATTAATATAATTCATAAAAGAACATTCATGCAATTTGTTTAATAGATTTTCAACATTGTAATTTAAAAAAAGTCAATTCCGAAGCTTGATGGTTCGCCTCATGCTATTTGGTCGTTGAACGTAAGGTTCTAGCACTGGCACTGGCGCTGGCACTGGTACTGCCTCTATGGCTGCCGCTGCTGTGAGGGGGAGACCTGACACGAGACACTGAGCCCCGAAGACACCCGTGCAGTCCCCTCTGTTGTGTTGTCACCCGCCGCGCGTTGCCACTGGTGCCGCTGTGCGAGGAGTTATTTTTAGCAGCAGGTGAAGAGGCTGCGCCGCTGGTTGGCTGCTGTTCCTGCGCTCGGTCACCCCGCTGACTGACGTCATTGACGTCAAATACGGAATCTCGTCTGTCATTGGCTGATGGTCTGCCGCCTGTGTTTACATTCTGCTTGTGCGAATTGTTTACTTCAGACACCACAGATCTGGCTGTCACCTCAGCATAACTACGAGGATCGGGTCGTTTAGCACCAATAATAAATTTCCCTCGCACAAAATACGCTGACTTCCCCTCGTTCTTTGCTCTGGCCACAGTCTCCGTCTGTCTCCTCGTCAGATCGTTCGCTACTCTCACACCAACCTTCTCCAGTTCAGAACGAAGCTGACGATCTCTAATAATAAACATTTTGTCCCTCCAGTGTGTGAATTTCACGATCATTGTTTGTGTCTGTCCTTCCCGTGGCTGTCCTACTCTGTGTGCTCTGGCAATGTGTTCCTGTGGTGTCCATGTCCTGGTCCTGTCCACAGAGTTCAGTGTGTCACACACGATCCTGGCACACGTGTCGTAGTCCTCTCTGGTGTTTCGTTGTGGGAGGCCATAGATTCTTAAATTGTCTCTTCTAGAGAATCCCTCCAATCGGTCGATTTCTTCTGACATCTTTTCAACTTCTCCCTTCAAATCACTGACAGTTGTTTTCAAGGTGTTTGTCTCCTCCCCCTGCCCTGTCGTCTCTGTAAATAACTCATCCACGTCTCTTGTTAGTGATGACACAGTATCTGACAGTCGTTGATTGTCAGTCTCAAGTCTGTCACACCGTCTGTTTATTTCTTCACATTTTTCACTGACACTGTTTAACTGGGATTTTATATCAACAAGATCACTTTTAATGGACTCGTTCTGTTCATGCTGCTGTTCACGTTGCTGAGTGATTTCTTCTTTCAAGTCAGAAATAGCGCAGAGAATTTTGCTGAGTGCGTCAGCAGGGAGAGAACTAGCGGTGGCACCCATTTCTGTTGTCGTGTCGGAATGGTGTTGTTTGTCAGCGGTGTCAGTAGGTCCGGGGTTCTGTTCAATGTCACCACTTAGCAGCAGTCTCCTGGCTGAGAACACCACGTTGATCACACACGCTGCTACAAGTGCTGGAACCTGTAGGCCGGTGACTGTTGTGTTGGTGTGTACTCCGCCACTGACACTGTCATGACCCAGTTCACTGACACACGGCATGGTCCCACTGTCACTGCTTCCTCCATCCAACAGCACATTTCTTAACTCCAGCATCACCTCAATGTTCGTTTTCAGACTCCATACCAGCAAACACCCCAAACAGGCACAGGAGATACGCAGTTACACAGTCACGGAGTGAAACAACAGGCGAAGCACTGCCACCCGCCTGCTTTGCATGCACTGCATTTCTTGCTGAGTTCACAACACCACAAAAATGGCCAATTCTGGCCATCCACAGGGTCAGGTCGATCATTTTAACGTGACTTCCTTATCCACTCACCTTCCAACACCTGTTCTGTCACTAAATATCAATTCAACTTTCTACTGGTTATCAATATTTCACAAAATGCTGCAGCTGGCTGTAGGCGATGTTTACAGTTCCGCCATCTTGCGCATGCCCCCCATCATGACGATGATTTAGAATTTCATAAAAGTCGTTGTTCAAAAGACCAGTCGATTAACAGTTTTGGGAAATCATTGTTAGATTTGTGTTATTTGTTTGATCTGTTTATATTGAATGGTTTTTGTGTTGATGACAAAGAAGGGGAATTCACTTTTATTTCCCCACATGGGTGTAGTGTGATTGATTATTTTTTGGTCTCTTCTGAGCTGAAGGGATCTTGCAATATGAAAGTTGGGGACAGACTGTTTTCATGGCACTTGCCTGTAGAAATGAAATTAAAGAATGGGTTTAACGAAACCAAAAACGACAAGTCAGCACTGCAGAGTAATGAAGAAAAGATTGTATGGATTGATGAAAATGAACACTTGTTTAAAAATGAATTAGAATCAAATGATTTTAGAAACATTATGGAAAGAATTACTCAAAATTCTCATTACATTGATTTATGTATTGAACTTCTTGTGAATGCTTTGTGTGGTGCCGCAGCGTGCATGGTGAGAAAGGTTTATAACGTAGGGAAAAAGTGTGATGACTAGTTTGACATGGAATGTCGACAAAAACGTCTGGTAAAAAAAAAATCTGCTTCAGAGATACAGGAGAGCTAAAACCGAGCCATATAAGACAGAGCGTAAAGATGAGTACGTCAAAGAAAGAGTACAATACAGTAATCTGAGGAAAAAGAAAAAGGAAGAATTTGATGAGATTAGATTACAAAGATTAAAAGAGTCAGCCAATGATCCAAAGCGTTTCTGGTCAGCAGTAAGACAGGTGAACAGAAAGACAACGATAAATGATGATATTACATCTCAACAATGGTATAATCATTTCTTTAATGTCTTTAACCATTCTAGTAACACAGCGGAAGGTAATGGAGTACAAAGACAAGAATTAGAAACAGATATGACGGAAACAGACGACCCTTTATTCAACGAACCGATTACTAGACAAGAAGTGATTGACGGCATAAAACATTTGAAGGGTGGGAAGAGTGCAGGGCCAGATAAAATTGTAGGGGAAATGCTGAAAAGTTCTAATCATTTAGTAATTGATGTTCTAGTATTGATATTCAATAACTTGTTTCGGAGCGGGTCATTTCCGGTTGAATGGGCTAAATCAATCATCGTTCCTATCCACAAAAAGGGAGATGTTAACACTCCTGACAACTACCGAGGTGTAGCACTGACAAGTGTTGTCAGCAAAGTTTACACGCACATTTTAAATGTGAGATTAAAACGTTGGGCAGACTGAGAAGAGAAAATCGTGGAGGAGCAGGCAGGATTTAGATCTGGGTACAGTACAACTGATCATATATTTACGTTGTTCGCCCTTGTACAAAAATACATGCTTAAAAATACAAATTTGTATGTCGCTTTTGTTGATTTCAGAAAAGCTTTTAATTCTGTAAACAGAAATATCTTATGGAATGTTCTTAGAAAAAAACGGAGTCAACGGAAAGTTATATATGGCATTACGTGGAATGTACGACTCGGTCTTGGCATGTGTGCGTGAGAAATGTGTTTACTCTGATTTTTTCAATTGCCCACGTGGAGTCAAACAAGGCTGCCTTTTAAGCCCACAGTTGTTTTCTTTTTTTTTTTATCAATGAACTTGCTTTAGAACTCTCAAGAAATGGTAAACATGGTATTCAGATTATTCCAGGTGCTGTGGAGATTTTTATGATGCTGTTTGCCGATGATGTAATTCTGTTGTCTAGTACAGCAATAGGATTGCAAAACCAGTTGAATGTTTTGAAACGGGAAGCTGATAAACTACAGTTGACAGTAAACCTTGATAAAACCAACATTATTGTGTTTCGGAAAGGTGGATATTTAGCTAAGAATGAAGTTTGGTGGTATGGTAATTCTGAGGTTAAAGTAACCAATTCGTACAAATATTTAGTAATGTTTTTTACAACAAAACTAAGTTGGAATTTAGGTTGGTGTGAAACAAGTAGAACAGGCAAAAAAGGAGTGATAGAAATTTTGAAAACGTTGAAGAAATTAAATACTACTGATCCACACATATTTTGGAAGGTATTTGATACCCAGATTGAACCGATTCTTACATATGGTGCTGGAATATGGGGACTTGAAGAAAATCTAAAAATAGAAAGAGAGCACACTTATGCAATCAAAAGGTTTCTGAATATTCCGATTCATTCGTCCAATAGAATAGCTTACGGTGAAACAGGAAGGTACCCTTTGTACATCAGATGTATTGTAAAGTGTGTTAGATACTGGTGTAAAGTAATACGATTACCAGTAGCTAGACTGAGCAGGCAAGCCTATGACATGATGCTGCAACAATGTGAGTTAGGAAATGTTAACTGGGCCTCTAAGGTTAAGAAAGTGCTGACAGAGAATGGGTTTGGAATAGTGTGGTTGAGCCAGGCAGTCGGAAACGAAACCGTTTTTATGTCTGAATTCAAAGATAGACTAATTTCCTCGTATAAACAAAACTGGCACAGCCAACTAGAAGAACATGATAGATATTTCTGGTTCCTATCCTTCAAAAGTAACTTGGAGGCAGGAAAGTATTTACATCTAGTATCTAATCGGTGGCAAAGAGGTATCCTTGCGAGATTCAGAAATAGAACACTGGGATTAAATGCTAATAAAAGATGGTATCTAAATAATGATGCTGTTGATGATTCATGTCTATTATGTAATGATATTGCAATTAGAGAAGATGAGTAACATTTTTTGTTCACTTGTCCTGCTTATGGGAACATTAGAAAAAAATCAAGACTCTTTGATCATAACATAGTCAAGAGTCGAAACCTTAACAATATTTTGCAAACAAATAATGGAACATTGTTAAAGATGCTAGCAAAATATCTAACAGAAGCTGTAGACACGCGGAAGAAAATTATGAATGAATAAAAGTTCAAAACACTGAGGGGATATCAATTATATTTCATTTTTATTGTTTAGAATACTTATTTGACCTTGAAGCTTGATGGTTCAAGTGAGTGTTCTTCATAATATCAAGCCAGATAAATCATCTGTACAGAGAATGTATGTGGATGGGAAGAAGGGAGGATAAGGATACAAATGCGTGCGTGCAAGTCGATGGAAGATAGGATGGATCAGTGTGCGTATGTGAAGGGAATGGTTGTTGTGTGAGAATGATTTTGTACTAGAACATATACAAGAAACGCAAATGAGTGATGGAAATGGAAATCATTTCTTAATTTTGATTAGTTGTGTAGACACCTAATTTGCAGTTTTTCTTTTGTTTTTCTTTTCTTCTATGCATGAAAAAAGACATTGTACCCCCTTGACAAAAAGGCTATAAGCCATTGTCAATAAAAGATGTCAGTGTCAGTCTCTCTCTCTCTCTCCCTCCTCTCTCTCTCTCTCTCTCTCTCTCTCTCTCTGGTGTGTGTGTGTATGTGTGTGTGAGTGCGCGCGCGCGTACGTGTGTGGTGTGTGTGTGTGTGTGTGTGTGTGTGTGTGTGCGTGTGTGTGTGTGTGTGTGTGTGTACGCGCGCGCGCGCGCACGTACATGCCTGCGTTCGTGCGTCTAAATGTTTTTTTCTTCATCAACAGGTAAAACTGAATTAGCCGGGGTGGCTTTAAGACATCGAGCCATGTCAGATCATCTAGAAATGTTTGAAATTGTGCAGGGTCTGGGTCAGAGACCCATTGGGCGTTTTAAGTGACATTTCTCTCCTAACTTAAAATGGTATAATGTTGTCTTAGATGTTGTAACACCCCCCCCCCCCCCCCCCCCACAGCCCCATCTATTTTTCATTTTAACTGTAAGTATTCCACGTTTGAAATCAAAGATTTTTAGAGTAGTATCATAGCTGTGAATATTGTCACATACTCTCTCTCTCTCTCTCTCTCTCTCTCTCTCTCTCTCTCTCTCTCTCTCGAAAGCAACTGAGCAGGTTACAAAGATGATGAGCGCCAGCAGGAGTGACAGTGGGGATGAAAGTGGTGAGAGAGAGGGAGAGCGGCAGGAGAAGGGAGTGTATGTGAGAGTGAAAATCTGATGGCATGGGAGGAGACAGGAGAAGGAGAGAGAGGAGGGAGATCAGGGGTTGATTGGGTCAGGGTACTGGAACCTCTGCGGAACCCAAAAAAACAAAGAGAGTTAGAGCAGAGAGATAGAGCAGAGAAAAATAGAGAGGTGCCAGTGGCGGGGGGAGAAAAGAAGAGAGGAAATGGGAGAGGGGGTGTGCCTGAGGAAAGCAAGAATAAAGGTACGAATGAAACACAAAACCCAGAAACACGTGTCAGCCCGCTCCCAAGTTCAGACAGTAACCATGTGCTCACACAGGTCACCGCACACACATCCAAAAACCGTAACAAACCCAAGGACCAATCAGAATCCTTCTGGGGTCCACCGGGGTCAAGGTCTGGCGCAGATACAGCGCGCGCGGCGGCAGGCGAGGCGGTAATTGACACGCTATACCCGCGGCGCGACAGACAAGCGGTCACATGTGGTAAACAGGGTCAAGACAGAGTTAGCCTTGTAGAGGGGGAAAGGGAGAGGGAGAACAGTACAGGGGTGGGGGTGGAGACGGAGCAGATGCGCCGAACGCCAGGGCGCCGGGCTCGCGGCAAACAACTCTGGACGAAACGGTGCGGATCCACTGGAGTAGTACAGCGTTGACGGACAGTGAGGAGGGGGGCAGAGCTGGTGGGGAGGAGGGAGAGAAGGGAGGACAATGCAAAATAAACAAAACTTTACGTTCACACACCAGTAGCACGAAGGCACCCAGTAAAACAACCAGCAGTACACACACGAATCCAACTACGAAGGAAGGAAAAAGTAAGAAATGAAGGGTAGGCCACGGCCGTACACAGGGATCACAGATTACACAAACTCAAGAGAACAATGAAAAGACACCAGAATACGACATGAGTGTGGGAATGAGAGAGAGCGAGAGTGGGAATGAAAGAAGAAAGGAAGATGAGAGTGGAAAAAGAAACCTATCCTTTGTATGTTGGAATGTGGGTGGATTATTTGATAAATTAACGGAACCGGACTTTTTAGAATTTATCACATCTTTTGACCTGTGCTGTTTAACAGAAACATTTACTTCTAAATTTTTCGATTTCGAATTAAAATTCCTGGATTTTTTGCAATTACATTGTCCAGCGGTGAAATTTACCAGAATGGGAAGACCCTCAGGGGGAACAATCCTGCTGATAAAAAAAAAGAGTTATCTGAATATGTCCAACTGATAAATACTGACATGGAAAATGTACTCTGTGTGAAGTTAATGAAAAGTTTATTGCGTTGTGAAAAAGACATTTTGTTTTTAGGTACATATGTACATCCAGTAGATAGTCGATATTATTCTGACAAAGATTACTCATGCACACTAGAACTAATTGAACAATACATATTTGCACAAACAGAACAAGGAAATAACTTCCATTACATCATTGGAGGAGATCTCAATGCTCGTATTGGGGAATGGAGCTTGAGCATCGATGATGAAATTGAGATTACAGGAAGAGAGCAGGACGTGTATGCACGTAGGTCTAAAGATCCCCACACAAATGGTTTTGGCAAGAAACTAATAGAATTTTGTATAACATTTAATGTAACTCCACTAAATGGTCTTTGTATGGGAAAGTTCGACGATGCATACACGTTTTATTCCGAAAGGGGTAACAGTATTATAGATTATTATATATGTTCTGTTGAACTGTTAGAAAATGTGAACAAGTGTCAGATAGTAGAGAGAGTTGAAGCTCAGCATATGCCTATTATGATGGGATTACAAAGCACTCTGTCTAACGCACAAGAGAACGAGGGCAAGAAATCTTACGTGAAGAAACTAAAGTGGGATCCCACAAAACAACAACAGTATGTCCAGTTTATAGAATCGGAAGAGGCAAAACAAACAATGGCGCAAATAACAGAAGAAATAGAAAGAGATGTAGACACGTGCATAGACAGATTTAATAAGCTATTAAAAGAGGCAAGGAAAGACATGTACAGAACAATAGGTATAGGAGGAAAATATAAGACTACAAACAGCTGGTATGATAAAAAAAAAAAAGCCAAATTAAAAAGAAAGAAGCAAAACAAAGCACTCAATAGACTGACATGGACGAAAAAGGATAAAAACCCAACTATTTATGAAGAAAGGAGAAAGGCTTACAGGAACAAAAGAGCAGTATACAAAGAAACAATTAGAGAAAAGAAAAAACAGTATAAAAAGCAAACATACGACACACTAGTACAAAATCGCAAGGACAGCCAAATGTTCTGGAGCACCATAAAAAGTGCTAGAAGGAAGAAGAACACATTACCATCTATTAACATTGCACAGTGGAAAGTGCATTTCGAAAGCATTTTGAATCCACATGACACAGAAATACTAAACGATAGAGAAGAAGGACCACAAGAACAAGAAGAAGTGTTAAACGAAATTCATGTACAAGAATTAGACGAAGAGATAACCGAAAACGAAGTAAGATCAGCTACAGAAAAATAAAAAAAAGGCAAATCACCAGGCATTGATGAAATCCCTCCTGAATTTCTCAAAACTATAGGACAAAATATAGTGCCATTCTTAACGAAATTATTCAATAAGTTATATCAAGATAGTTACTTCCCCATAGAATGGTCAAGGGCGGTGATTATACCACTACACAAGAAGGGAGATAGACAGAATCCAGGAAACTATAGAGGAATATCCTTATTATGCATCATAAGCAAGATCTACACAGCAATATTAAACAGAAGACTATATGATTGGGCAGAAGCAGAAAATAAAATTAGCAAAGAACAGGCAGGCTTCAGGAAAGATTTCTCAACAGTAGACCATATTTTTACACTAACATCCATGATAAGTAACTGCCTATACGGCAGAAGAAGAAGTAAATTGTATGTAGCCTCCATTGATTATCAGAAAGCGTTTGATACAGTAAATAGAGAAAAACTTTGGGAAATCCTACAGAAACACAAAATATCTATGAAGATGATCAACATGCTAAAAGCTATCTATAAAACAGTACAAGCATGTGTAAGACATGGAACTGAACTAACAGAATTCTTTGAATGTCACACAGGAGTGAAACAAGGGTGCTTACTGTCCCCCCTACTCTTTTCATTACTAATTACAGAAGTTGCAGACAATGTCACAGCTAAAGGAAGACACGGATATCAATTCTTACCAGGAAAGGCAGAAATATTTTCACTTCTATTCGCTGATGACATAGCTTTAATAGCAAGAACTCCAGCAGGTCTGCAAAACCAAATTAAGAACCTACAGGAAGCCTCGGACCGCATTGGACTAAAGGTTAATCTCCAAAAAACAAAAATCATGGTCTTTAGAAAAGGAGGATACCTTGGTAGACCAGAAAAATGGAAACACAAAGGGGAAGAAATTGAGGTATTAAACAGCTACAAATATTTAGGTTTCACTCTAACGACCAAACTCTCAGTAGATATTTCACTTTCAGAATATGCAGGAAGGGCGAAAGGGAAAATAGGTGAAATAATGAAAACGATGTATAGTTTAGGACACTTAGATATAAATATATTTTAAAGCTATTTGATACACAGGTCAAGCCACTGCTACTGTATGCAGCAGAAGTATGGGGTTTGACTCGTTACTCCGCGGTGGAAAATATACATTTATTCGCATGTAAAAGATACATGGGGGTAGGGAAGAAAACGCCAAACAACTTAGTATACGGAGAACTAGGAAGATATCCGATGAGTATAGATAGTTCAATAAAAGCAATCAGATATTGGTTTAAATTAATGAAGATGACTCCAGACAGGATACCTAGACAAGCATATGAAAGAGAAAAAACAGAAATTGACAAACCACAGAACTGGGCACTGGAAATTAAACGCTGCTTGGATACGTATGGCTTCTCTGAAGTTTGGTTGAATGAAGGCGTAGAAAACGAGCAAAGATTTATCATAACGCTAAAACAAAGAATCATAGATTGTTACAAACAGAACTGGCATAACAAAATAGCGAATAGTGAACGATTTACAACATATCATACGTTTAAAACTATACACCAAACTGAAGAATACTTTCGCGAAATCACAATCGCGAAGTTCAGGAAAGCATTGACAAGACTACGATTAGGAATAAACGAACTGCATGGCAATAAAAAATATATAGATAATCAAGCTATAACAACATGCCCCTTCTGCCCTACAGTAGAAACAGAAATGCACTTCTTAATGTGGTGTCCAAATTACAGGCAATTGCGAACAAAATACATTTTCAAACACTTTAGTAATAGAAACGCAATCACACTGGAAAGTCTGCTACAAAACGATAATACTGAAACCATAAGAGATATTGCAATGTACATCTTCTATGCCTTAAAAACCAGAGAAACCCTTATGTGATAGTAATACTGACGATATAGGAAGAATAGAATTTCTAAACAGAAAACAAAATATGTTACAATCAAACGTTTCAATTAAATGTTTTTGTTGTTGTCATGTTGAAATGTATGTTGCGTACTCCTGTGGACGGGCCGAGGGCCCCACAATAAATGGCGCGGCGTGAAAGCGCGCGTCAAGCGTCAAGCGTCAAGCGTCTCTCTCTCTCTCTCTCTCTCTCTCTCTCTCTCTCTCTCTCTCTCTCTCTCCTCCTCCTCCTCCTCCTCCTCCTCCTTCTCTCTCTCTCTCTCTCTCTCTCTCTCTCTCTCTCTCTCTCTCTCTCTCTCTCTCTCTCTCTCTCTTGTGTATTGTACGCACGCGTTTTAACAACAGCAACAGCAACCACAACAAAAATCTAAACAGCAAAAAAATCTATACAACAATTAAATTTCCAACATGATGACCTCTATCTTTGCCATAGGTTACCAGCTCTCTGCAGACAGATAAAGGAGGACAAACATCATTCATATGCCAGCCATAAACGTTTGACTGATTACTGATTGCTGTTTTTAATTGAGATTTTGTTTTCAGAGGACTGCTGGACTGATGATAGTACTCTAACCCGTTGCGCTTGATCGAAGATCAGGAACTCTCATAGATAGTAATAATAATAATGGTTTCTTATATAGCGCCTAATTTCTCTAAGCGCTTTACAAATCATACTACATTCACCCTTCTCATATACAATAGTGCACCTTACACCTAACTACAAATACTATTACTACAAAAACTAACAAATCCTATGAGTACGACATTCATTTATTTTCAAGTATCACTACAAAAACTAAATCCTATAACGTTCAATTATACAACAAATGCATGTAATAGAGAACATACTTTAAAACAGTATGAAAAAATGATAATGTACAAAGAACACTACATTTGAAAAGGCCCAGACGGCTATGAGTTAGGTTGTACCCCCCCCCCCACCCCCACCCCCTCCCCAGCGTTGACTAATTATGAGAAAATAGATGGGTTTTAAGTTTAGACTTGAAAGAAGAGATAGAATCTGAATGTCTGAGATAGTCTGGCAGTCTGTTCCACGTCGTTGGAGCTTGAAAAGAGAAAGATCTTTCACCAGTAGTAGTCCTGAAGCGAGTCATTCTTTGAAGGCGGTCGTCAGCACAGGAGCGTAGGTGTCGAGAGGGAGTGTAGATTTTAAGAACATCTGAGAGATAAGAAGGTCCATTTTCAAAGAGAGAAGAGAAAGTGATAGTTGAGATTTTGTACGAGATACGGTTTGAGACAGATAGCCAGTGAAGAGAGTGAAATAGTGGCGAAATGTGATCATATTTTCCTGCTCCACAGACGACTCGGGCTGCATGATTTTGGATTCGCTGTAATCTTTCTATCAGGTATTTTGGAAGGCCGGCCAAAACTGAGTTGCAGTAATCTATTCTAGATAAGACAAAGGCACAAATGAGAGTTTTTGTAGCATCTGTAGAGAGAAGGTGACGTACGCAGCTGATTCTTCTTAGTTCTAAATAAGTAATCTTGCAAATATTTGAAACCTGTTTCTCAAAGGAGAGGGACTGGTCAAGAATGACCCCTAGACTGCGGACAGAGGTGGAGACACAGACAGTACAGTCATTGATAATGACAGTTGAAGGCAGAGAAGGATGGTTAGGCTGTGTTGTCACGAACATGAGTTCCGTCTTGTCGTCGTTTAGTTGTAGTTTGTTGGTTGTCATCCAGTCCTTCAGGTCTGCAATGCAGCCCCGCGTCCGAGAAATCAGTGAGTCAATTTCAGCAATGGGAGCCGACTGATGAAGCTGAGTATCGTCAGAAAAGCTCTGATGCGACATGGCGTGACCACTGATGACGTCAGACACAGGACCAGTATACAGCACGAAAAGGACTGGCCCCAGTACAGAACCCTGAGGCACACCGTACCTAAGAGGAGAACTGTCTGAGTATCTGCCCCGTACACACACTGTCTGAGTCCGCCCAGTCAAGTAAGAGATAATCCAGTCGAGAGCTGTGTCTTTGAATCCGAAGGAAGTTTGAAGCCGTGAGAACAAAATATTATGATCAATCGTGTCAAATGCTGTGGAGAGGTCTAACATTCTAATAAGGAAACGTTCCCATCGTCAAGCCCGCAGAGGAGGTCAATGACTACACGGAGGAGTGCTGTCTCACAACTATGGCCTTGTCTGTAAGCAGATTGATGAGGATTCAAAAGGTGATTCTTTTTGAGGTGTCCTAGAATTTGTTCAAAAACAATCTTTTCCAATAATTTTGATAAAAATGACAAATTTGATACAAGCTGATATTTCTGTAAAACATTTTTATCTAATGAAGGTTTCTTGATCAATGGACGTACCACTGCGGACCGGAAGGTTTCAGGAACGTGACCAGAGGACAAAGAGGTATTAATAACATGAGTAAGATGGGATAGAACGTCATCAATGCACTGAAAGATCAAGAAGAAACGTATCTAAGGCTATCCTCCAAGGGCTTCAAACTTCCTTCCTTCCTTACTCCCGCCCCTCTTCCCTCACTATCCGCCAGCCCCAACACACCTTTTCTTTAAAAGAAAATCTGAAAACGCCCAAAATAACGCTTTCTCAACGTAACAATTGAAGAATACTTTAAAATATAATAAGAGCAATATGTCAGTAGCACACATTGTGCTCAATGTCCAAATTATGTACTGCCCGTACTTCCCCTCTCCCCTCTCCCCTCCCCCTTTCACTCCTCCACACCCGTGCTCCTACCCGCCCACACCGTCCACATACACACACCTTGACGCTATCTCCATCATCCCCCCCCCCCCTCCCCATCTTCCCCCATCATTCATACCTATCGTTGATGAAGTTATCTACATGTGGAGAGAGAGAGAGAGAGAGAGAGAGAGAGAGAGAGAGAGAGAGAAGACAGACAGACAGACAGACAGACAGACAGACAGACAGATAGAGAGAACAGACAGACAGACAGAGAGAACTCTTGATAACAAACTGATGTCAGTGCAAGGAAAGCGTCGCACACAGTTCGTGTCTTTGCACTGCTGTCATTGACCTAATTTTCCAGTGGCAACAGGAGCTGTAAGGTCACTAGATAACAAGCATTCTATGCAGGGCAACAGAGAGAGAGAGAGAGAGAGAGAGAGAGAGAGAGAGAGAGAGAGAGAGAGAGAGAGAGAGGAGAGAGAGAGAACGAACGAACGAATCTTTTTTTAATGAGGGATAAAGAATAAGCACAATACAGGCTTTTTTACATCTTGCCCTCGATGAAGCAGAAAAAATAATGACAATATGTGACTTCAAAATCAACGAACCATCTAGATAGTGAAAAGAATATTAGCCTGAAATACAAAAGGCAATCTAAAAATATGACAGTCAACTTTTCACACACACACACACACACACACACACACACACACACACACACACACACACACACACACAAAGAGAAAGAGAAAACAACTTTGCAAATACATTCAACAACAACAACAAAATAGAAGAAGAAGAAGAAGAAGAAGAGGAAGAAGAAGAAGAAGAAGAAGAAGGAGAGAAATGAAGGACGTCAATGAAAGGTGGACAGGTGAACAGTATGTCATGACAAGATATAGAGAAGGGGTAACGAAGGAACACAAATGAACATTCAAATACATTTAAACATCATTTGTACTTGAATCCATACAATAATTTTGAAAACGTATAAAGAAGGTTACATGATGTTATCATTAGTCACACTGTTTAGGAAGCGTAGCATCAGATATGAGAAGTATTGTTTTTTTAAAACGTTTAAACTAGAAATTACATTAAATGAAGACACTAGGTCATTCCACAAACAACCACCGGAGTAAATGAGGCTAGATTTAAAAAGATCAATCCTCGGTATGGGTATCTGAATCTTTCTGACATTGCGAATCAGGTTCGTTTTAAATTTGTTTTTCAAAGTTGGTGGTGCATGATTGGACATTATCTTAAACATGAAATTTGCTTTGTTAGAGAGAGAGAGAGAGAGAGAGAGAGAGAGAGAGAGAGAGAGAGAGAGAGAGAGAGAGAGAGAGGAGCGTATGCTTGCACTCTTTACCAGAAAAAAGACAGACAAATAAGTGAACAAAAAAGAGACAGACCGTGGAGCAACTTTATGATCATTTTTTTTAATGATCTCACTGACAAAGAACAAAACCAAAAACAAAACAAACAAGCAACAGTTAGATGTATAACCCAGTTTTTATTTATCTATGGTCAGTGTTCCTCAGCTGTGACCTTACACAGTATATTGAATTACTCACGGTAGATAACGCTACTGCGCTGTTAAACACAAGACTTGTTGCACGTTTTAACAAAGCAGTGATCACACCACTGCGCCATTAAACACCAGAGTTGCTGCACGTGTTAACAAAGCAGTGCCTTTCGTTCAAAGAGAGAAGTTTGTTGCCCCTCTGTATCTGGCATCTTACGATTAACAAGGTGGGTTTTTAACGTCATCATTCGACAGTTTTAGTGTATGTATGGCGCTTTCGCCGAAATATCCAGAAGTTTTGTGGTGTCCTTTGTAAATAAAATAACGTCACTTTACACTTGTTGTGTGCTTGTCTGTTTATTGTATGTTCCAGTGACGTTGCAGTCTGTTTCATCTTTATGTATGAATGTAGTATCTAGAGTAGTATGTATCACAAAATTGATGTCATTTCTCAAAGATTTGCCACTATCGTTTAAATTCATAACATGTGAGTCAAAACAGGCACATTGCTTCTCTTATAATAAACAGAGCTCAGTTAAGGGTACATAATTATTTTCGCCAATGAATTTTCTTTAGTTTATTGACCCTAGATAGAGAAATCGATAAGCCAGACCGTTATTACTCCAAACAAGCAAGCAAGTTTGTAGAAAGGCTGTCCCATGATGTATCACTGTGTTTACATTCTGAAGTGCAAACAAACAGAAACTGGCTAGTCATCAAAAGTTTTGTGCTGCCTTAGCTGTTGGTTTTTACTAAATAAAGAAAAACAACAAGTATAACATAACTGTTAGTGTTAGATTTTTTAGGAGTTGTACATAAAAGGATACAAAGGAAGAGGGCAAGTTGCTTATTTTGTTAAAATAATGTATACAAAAAGTGAAAGTTATCAGTAAGTCTGAGACAAAAATATCAGAAGTTCTGACTGTGCTCTGGGACAAATTAATATTTGCATATTCTCTCTCTCTCTCTCTCTCTCTCTCTCTCTCTCTCTCTCTCTCTCTCTCTCTCTGATTACTAAATATGTTAAATGGTTACTTACTGTCAATTGATCAGATTATGTATTGTAATACTAGGCGTGAATATAAACAACTTTTGAAAACGAAAGAAAGTGCTTTCAACTGGGCATTGTTAAAAAGTTGCATAAAAGAAATGTCCACATTGGTAATTTCATAACGTAGCAACATTGCGACGATGATAATGCTGGCAACGATAGTGATAACTGTTCTTTAAATCGTCCAATCTCAAACGTAGAAATTCTGTTGTCGTTAAGAAAATAGAAAATGGCAAAGCTGTTGGTTCACATGGAATGACTGGAGAGAGATTTAAATATGCTCGCAAAACTGTGGTGGTTGTTTCTTTTCTAAAAAAAAAAAAAAGGTCTGTTTCCAGAAATGTGGTCAGTAAGTTATCCTTCTAGTATATAAAAATGCAGATGTCAATAACCTAGATAACTATCGAGAAATGTTTTGCGCAATATATGTAGTAAATTATGCAGCATTAATTGGAGACTTCAGAAATGGGTAGAGGAACATAACTGGTGAATTTCAATCAGGATTTAAACAAAATTATTCAACAATTGATCAGTTGTTCATCATAATGTCTTTGTTGAAAAGTGGTTAGAAATTAATTGCAAATTATGTGTAGCTATTATGGCTTTTGAGAAAACGTTTGCTTCTGGGTATAGAAGTATCCTTTGGTCTGTTTGTGGAATACGGTATAGAAGTATCCTTTGGTCTGTTTGTGGAATACGGTATAGAAGTATCCTTTGGTCTGTTTGTGGAATACGGTATAGAAGTAGCCTTTGGTCTGTTTGTGGAATACAGTATAGAAGTATCCTTTGGTCTGTTTGTGGAATACGGTATAGAAGTATCCTTTGGTCTGTTTGTGGAATACGGTATAGAAGTATCCTTTGGTCTGTTTGTGGAATATGGTGTTCGTGGTAAATTGTACGGCCCTTTAAAGGCAAGAGTGCGATGTTGAGGATCCCATGCAGATTAATTTTGCTGCACACCTGGAGTAAAAAAAAAAGATGTTTGTAACCCTATTTTGTTCTCCTTATTTTGTTAATGAATAAATGTGTTGGAAGTTATCAATTTTGGAAGGCATGGCGTACGGTTTGAAAATGACGCTTAAGCAATATTCGTTTTCATCTTAGTTGACCAGTACTTATCTGAAACTCGACAAAAAAGCAGAAGAGCACACAAAACAAAGTGTGAAGTAACGCAGTTTTAATGCACGACACAAAACAGGACAAGACATTTTCGGCAATATGCCTTCCTCAGCGACAAAAAAAAAAAAACCGTACAGACATAAACATGCACAATACTCCCCTTGTGAAGCCAAAGTGGTGAATGAAGTAGACAGAGGGACAGTGGAAGAGAGGGTGAGTATAGTTCGAGGAATAGGGCACGAGGAAGGAGGGTAGATAAAGTGAGGAGGTGGAAAAGGAGAGAGAGAGAGAGAGAGAGAGAGAGAGGGGGGGGGGGAGGGGAGAAAGAGAGGGGAGAGACAGAGAGAGAATGGAAGTAGAGGAAAAGTGGAGAATGAGAGAGAGAAGAGGAGGGGAAGGAGAGTGAGTGGAGGGGGAGGGTGTGATGGTATGTAGTGGGTGTGTTGCATATGAAAGAAATGAACGAGAGAAAACACAATAAATAAAATACAATATGCGCAAAAAAGCATTTTAAATGACAAGGGGAGGGGGGAGAGGGGAGGAGAAGCGGGTCAGCCCTAAGGCACCCGACCAAGTCTGACCCAAGGGATGTTGCCCTACACAAAAAAAGCACTTGCCCGCGGCACACACACCACACACACACACACACACACACACACACACACACCACACACACACCACACACACATACACACCAACGCACACACACAACCACACACACACATACATACAAGTGCGCGCGCGCACGAACACACACGCACGACACATACACACGCCAATAAGTCCACACACAACACACATTACCTAGAAAAAAAAAGGATGGGGGGGGGGGGTGGGGGGGTTACAATGGGGAATAAATGGTAAATGTGTTCCTTGCGGGAAGTGCTTTTGTGTGTGTGGGGGGGGGGGGGGGGGGGGCGAGCCCTGCAGCTCTTAGCTGCGTCTGGCTAGTGGGTTTTTTCTCGGGTTCTCCCGTTTTCCCTCTCACCCCTTGGTGCTTGGGTAGGGCAACCTACCCTTGGGTCAGACTTGGGTCGGGTGCTTTGGTGCTTTAGGCGGCTGACCCGCTTCTCTCCCCCCCCCCCCCCCCCCCCTCCTCCCTTGTCATTTAGAACGCTTTTTTGCGCATATTGTATTTTATTTATTGTGTTTTCTCTTGTTCATTTCTTTCATATGCAACACACCCACTACATACCATCACACCCTCCCCCTCCACTCACTCTCCTTCCCCTCCTCTTCTCTCTCTCATTCTCCACTTTTCCTCTACTTCCATTCTCTCTCTGTCTCTCCCCTCTCTTTCTCCCCTCCCCCCCCCCCTCTCTCTCTCTCTCTCTCTCTCTCTCTCTCTCTCTCTCTCTCTCCTTTTCCACCTCCTCACTTTATCTACCCTCTTTCCTCGTGCCCTATTCCTCGAACTATACTCACCCTCTCTTCCACTGTCCCTCTGTCTACTTCATTCACCACTTTGGCTTCACAAGGGGAGTATTGTGCATGTTTAGGTCTGTTCGGGGTTTTTTTTTTTTGTTTTGTTGTTGTTGTTGTTTTTTGTCGCTGAGGAAGGTATATTGCCGAAAATGTCTTGTCCTGTTTTGTGTCGTGCATTAAAACTGCGTTACTTCACACTTTGTTTTGTGTGCTCTTCTGCTTTTTTGTCGTGTTCCAGTAACGCTGCAGTTTGTTTCTTTTGCCGTTATCTGAAACTATTGTTGGTCTGAAAACACAGTCGAACAGTTTAACAGAGGGCTTCTGCGTCACTTCAGTTAAAGTAAACATGACAAAAAACATAGTAGTCTTTTGAAAGGTAGACCATCTCGGTGCAAGAGAAAGATGGAGATATAATGGAAATATTATACAGTTGTTAATGTTTACACATATTTGACTACATACTTGTCAACACGCTTGAGTTTTACATTTGCTTGTAAAGATCTTGTGAGCAGAGCTAAGTATGCCTTATTGCATATTTTGAACGAAACTGACAATATTGAATAACGTTTCTGTGACACTATTTCTATGATTGTTTGATGCTCAGATCCAGCAAATTGTACAATGTGGTGCTGAACTGTGGGGTGTCAACAGTACCGCTTTAGAGATGGAGAAAATTTATTTATGTGCATTGAAGAAGTTCTGGGGAGTATTATGTATACGCCTAGTGATTCAGTTTATAGGGAGACAAATAGATATTCTATACGTTTAGCATCTGTCGTCAATTCCATTTCTTACTGGTTAGAGTTAACGATAATGCAGTCACATTGATTACTCCGTAGAGTATGATGACAGAGGCAATATTAAATTGGGCTGCATGGGTAAGATTAAAATTGTATGAGTATGTATTTGGCATCGTATTGGGTAGTTGGGACACAGGTAGATTTACACGTGAATTCCGCCAAAGCTTTATAGATGGCGAAGCTGATATTCTCATGTTCAGGAAAGTGATAGATTTGATGTGCATCGTATGTTAAATGCAGCGTCAAATATCCTGGTTTATTTTTCTGTCAACTTCGACAGACATTTGTGATACAGCTTCACAATATTTAGATTTGATGTAACAGAGTAATATAGTCATTTTGATCGTTATAAAGAACTCTTTGATGATAATCTCCTTTCCCCGTTGTCTCAGGAGCCGTTTGATGATCAAGTTCAATTATCTTCTCTTGCCAAGAACTTGGTGACGTTATACAAGAGTTTATTGCAGAGAAATACTATACCCAACCATATTTGTATAAGCTGAGTATGCTGATGACATCAAGAAATTCATAACTTGTAAATCAGTTCACATGATATTTGTGCAAAGCTAGGCTGTTTTTCTATGGTTGATGCTATTCTTGTACTTCATAAAAAGAGAATGAAATAATTCATCATTGAGTTGCACAAACTGTTTTTATATAAAACAAGATGTTTCTAAAATTAACGACCTAAAGGACAGAAGACAGTGTAATCGTTCAGAGGGAAATCAAATGATGTATGCAGCCTCTTTTCACACCTTTCTGCCCATCCCTCTCCACACTTCTGCTTTTGCTCTGGGCCTGTAATCGGTATTCATTCTCTCTCTCTCTCTCTCTCTCTCTCTCTCTCTCTCTCTCTCTCTCTCTCTCTCCTCTCTCTCTCTCGTATTTTTGGTTCTATCTTGCATTATCTTGTCTTGATCATCGTCTCTCCTTCTATCTTCTCTCTGCATGAATATTAGACTATTCTTTCAGAATACGAACAATTGCTGCCATGGCGACAAACATGGACACTGTTCCTCACGTGCTTCACCACTGGGCCACCCATCAACCTGACACTGCAGCTTTTATCTTTAAGGACTCCACCATGAGACGACGACTTCTCACCAGAGCAGATGTCTACCGACTAGCTGCACGTTTCGCTTCAATTCTTCGACGTGATGGCGTTAGACGTGGAGACGTGGTGTGTAACACATTGCCCAACTCACCAGAGCGCGTGGTGTCTGATTTTGGAATCATGCTGTCGGGAGCAGCAGTCATGAATGGCCAGATCTTTCTGGCAGATGGTTCAGACTTTATCGGATCTCTCCGTGACGCTGAATGCAAAGCTGTCATTCTAGATCCGCTGCAGCCCAAGGGTGCCATGTCGTTTTTTGCATCTCTGGGGAAAGAGGAGCTGAGTGATGGCACAGTCCGCATCCAGAAGCTACCTGCTCTGCGCAAAATCTTCCACTGTCACTGGGATGGGCAAGGGGAGATCAGTAGTTTCATGGAAATGATAGAGCAGCAGCATGACAGGTACGTGGCTGACGTCACTGCCGACGACATCGCTTGCATCTGGAGTACGTCTGGCAGCACGGGGTTTTCTAAACTGATTCCTCATAGTCACTCATTTCTTTCGGATTTATCATTGAGGTTTTTGCCAGTCTTTGGTTTGTGTCAATTTCCTAAATATGGTGAAAATGCTGGCACGGGAGTGGCAGTAACGGAACGTCTCAAAGCGACAGCTTCCTCACAGTCTGACAGAAGTGCGGCAAACAGGATTACTTGCTCTGACACAGATAATGCTGATTCCAGTCAGGATTTCTTCAGGAAGCCCTTCAAACAAGACAAGTCTGAGAGTGTTGAAGTAATCACAGGAGAAAAAGCCACACACTATTCTAAATATGTCTTCTTTAATAATGGCAGACTGGGTTGGAGTGCAGGTTTTCCTGCGTGCTTTCTAGCTTTTGGAGCGACACGAGTCCTTGTGGACCTCAGCCGTGGTCCTCCAAGTGATCCAGAGGCTCTTATCTGGGCCATGATATGTGAGGAGCAGTGCAAGTTTGCCCTCATGCTGCCCTATCACGTTCAGCAGATTCTTTCTCGGGAAGACCTTTGGAAGAATATGCCCTGGAGACTAAGCATTCTGTGTCTAACAGGTCAACCTTCTCATTCTGCGGTGGTGAAAAATGCCATGGCAAAAATCACTGAAGCCATCAGTGTTGGCTACGGTTCTTCTGAGCTTGGAACAACAACATTGAAAACTGTCCTAGATCCTGACAGATATGAAGACTGCAACAATGGGAAACCTCTTCCTGGCATGAAAGTGAAGGTAGTGGATGAAGAATTGAAAGAAATCCCGCCAGGTACAGGGAAGCTCGGAGAGGTCATTGTCCGCCCGGAAATAAAACTACTGGGCTACATCAGCAATGAAGAAGCCACGCAGAAGTCAACTCTTCCTGGTGGATGGTTTCGTACGGGTGATGTCGGCTACTTCAATCATGATGGGGAACTCTTTGTTATCTGCCGCACATCATTCGTCATCATGCGGGGTGCTTACCTTCTCCACCCCGGGTGGCTGGAAGCTCGCATCAGCACACACCCTGCTGTGGAAACAGTGCTGGTGGTGCCTGTACCCGATCCTGTGCTGCACCAAGAGCTGTGTGCCTGTGTGGTGACCAAGTCTGGGGCTTCACTGACAGCAGAGGAATTGCGAGAGTTTTGTCAGACCTTGTTCCTGACAGACAGCAGTGACCACATGACTGCTGTTCCTCCTTACTTCCTCTTCTTCACCGCTCTGCCCACCACCACCACAGGCAAACCATGTCGTCAGAGCACGACCAAGGAGGCTCGGGCACGTCTGGGACTGTGATGTCATCACACTGGGCCATGATGTCCTGGGGAAATGTCCTTGTTACTGTCTTCACAAAGGTCAATCCATAATCAGGCTATTGGTGAGAGGCATTTAGGTCCTATGCAATAATTGGTCGTTCTGACATTGTCTTTTACTGATTTAAAGCAAGGTTTTAAATCTCAACTTTCCCAGGAAGCTCAGAACTACGTTGCTGATGCCAACAAACTTAAAGCATTCCTCACAGGTTTTGAAAAGAGATGAGCAATACTGCACTCTCTGGAACTGAAATGGCGTGAAAATCAAGTGATGTTTTGTTCATGATGTGGCGGTTAGAACAGTTTGTTTTAGTTTATTAATACGTATACATCTATAGGATAATAAATTTGAAGAAATCGGAATATTATTTGTCTTGTGATTCGTTTGTCCATGTTGTTCGCCGGAGTTATTTTAAACACTTTTAGAGATCTGTATACAAGCATTATATTACGCCTCATTTGTATTTCTATCTTGGATTCTGTTCAGATGCGTTCTTTTTCGGATCCTGTCCGGATTTTTTCTACTGCAAAGCTAGCTCTCTCTCTCTCTCTCTCTCTCTCTCTCTCTCTCTCTCTCTCTCTCTCTCTCTCTCTCTCTCTCTCTGTTTGGCCTTGTCAACAGAGCCCACAACAACACTTAAATGCGGAGGATGATTAAAGTGGCAATCCTAAAGCCTTGACTGGATGGCAGATTTCCTATCTTGAGGAGAGGTACTACCATGATCTTTGAGCCATTGCTTTGTTCCCCACATTCTCTGACAGCTTGTAAGTGCTGCGATAACTTCTGGTCCACACACACACACACACACACACACACACACACACACACACACACACACACACACCCCGTCTGAAAGTCATCGGGGCAACCGACATGTGTCCGGGTACAAATCAAAATATAGGCACCCGTGCATTTTAGAATTGCACTGGTGCAGTGGTGGCCCGTTCCTGGTTATCCTGGTGCAAATGGCAATGTCTTTTACCCCGTGGCGATTGCCAACCGCACGAGATTCTCAACTGATCAGTTTGGGATCTAAACCAAGTGTAAGCCATTCTGCAAGAAGTGAAACACAGAGAGAGAGAGAGAGAGAGAGAGAGATCATGGGAGCTATCACTAGATGGCTGCGCCTTCAGGAATGGAATGCTCACTCACGACGGGTCTACTTAAGTCATTACTAATATCAGTACAGATTTTAATGTTTTCCTGCGTGTAAAAAGCACCACAAAACACAATCAAGGTCACCTGGAGACTGCCAGTGCTGGCACGACGTCAGGACGAGACGAAGCGTGGCCATGTACGAGGTGCTGGAATGAGCAACGCGGGAATGATGGGTGTACGGAAAATGATACGAAAAAAAAGACATGAAAAGACGTGGTGAACAGGAAAATACTGAAACGAAGAAGAGAAGGCATCAAGGTGATGCATCATATTATAGATGGCGATAAATGACACGCTGAAATGGTCGGCCCAATCTCGTAAAGGCATGAAAGGGGTGGTGCAAACCAGTCAAACAGGAATGAAAAATAAGGGAGGAAAAGACGAGAATTTACAGCAAGTTATCGAACCGACTTGTTGCACTGCAGACTCAATGTCAAGAGAGATAGGACATTGCAAACGATATCAGTTTGGCCAGATCATAGAGAGCAAAAAGATTGATCTATGCACACTATTCTTTTGAAATTCCTAGCTTTTCTCTGATCGCATGATTAGACACTTAGGACTTTCATTGAAATCATCAGAAGTCGGGTGCTCATTGAGGACCACAAACTGACGCAGTTGGCACTTAACTCATTTATCTTCTTTTTTTTCACACTAATTTTGTGTTTATTCGCTTTGAGGTATGAAAACCGCGGAGATAGCACTCGACGCTCAAAAAAACTTCAACTCATGCAATGATAAATCAGAGAGAAGTCCTCCCACGATGAATAAAATTGAAATTCATCTTCCCCATCCCGTTCTCCCCTTTGGCGCGTACACTGCCACCGGCAGTCTCTGAAATCCTCCGAGGACTCTGATGCCAGTGACCTCTCCAGCAAACCAACCACAAGGCCCGGAATTTTTTTTCCCTTTTGTTTGTTTGTTTGTTGTTGGTTTTTTTGTGATCTTACCGGTGTCAATATTAAAGCATAAAGAGTGCGTCTCGCACAAGTGAGGCGTTTCAATCATCACGCGCTGTCGTGTTTTCCATTGATCAGCATATCAAATGATTACTCTGTTTCGATAACAACTCATTTCCATTGCTTGAATTTTTCTTTCCAGATTCGCATGTGGTTCAATGTCTCGCATGCACACAAAATGATGTAATATACCAGTCCACACAGGAACATGATCCTGCATTCCTTGGAGATGTTATTGTCCGTCCATTCATTCAGGTATCAGTCAGGAAGAGTGCTGAATAAGTCTTTCGCGTCCTCGAGAGAATTTCTTTTTTTCTAACTGCTTATAACGGATCTCAGATAAATGGACTTTCAACTGTGATGACGTGATCGTCACGTGAGTCAGGTATGACGCGCCCCAGGAATATGTAATTAAGCGTGGGAGATAAAAGGTAACCCTGAAGAACTCCAATCGAAGTATGAAATTACTTTCCAGTGGCACTCTCTTTGAGCATTGCACTTGGCGTACGTATAGCTGGGTGGTGTTGAATGTCTTTTGTCCGATTTTAAATTTCTTCATTGTGGCCCTTCCTGTTTTCTGCCAGACTCTGTCGAATGCTTACTTGAAGTCTGCGAAGACGTGGTGGAACCTCCGCATGTGTTACAGATACGTTTGCTGTTGTTGTTTCTTTTGTCTTCGCAGAATCCAGTCTGTTTTCCAGTAATAATGGTACCTCCCTGTGACTGTAAT